>CM076572.1:703705047-704046954 GCA_034641835.2 Pinus albicaulis | reverse complement strand
ATTGGCTAATGCTGATGCTAACTCTAATGTTCCATTTAGCTTGGAGGCTAAAATTTTGGAACATTACAAAAACCCCACTCTAGGGGACAATCTAGTCAGTAATTCTTACTTCAATAGTATTATTGAGACTCTAGACCTTGAATCACACCTTATCCACACCAATTCAACCTTCCTTTCGATCCTACCTTAATATAGAAGAAACAAAAACAAAAACAACATTATGCAACACTTCCTTCAACCTTGGAACTTCGACCTTGCTTATGGAACTTCGATCTTGGAGGAAATACTTTGATATTTCTTCTAGGAGTTCAATTTTGACCCAATACAACTTCTCAAGGCACTGGCACCTAGAAAAATCAACTTCGACCTATTATTCTTTTTGTATCAGCAACTAGCAGTAGAAAAACAATGAGGTACTTAGATCTTCCAATCTATGGCACGTGAGAGAGAGAGAGAGAGACCAAAATTTCGATTTTCCTTCAATCATTTATCTTGTCCAAACTCACACTCCTTTTGACCCCTTTCTTGACTTCACACTTTATTGAACGTGAAAAAATATATCGAATTTATATGTGTGAGTGAGTGATTCCTCCAAATGAGTTTGATCTCCCTATATATATAGGCTTTTGATGAGCTTGAATTCCTGGGTTTGAGGCTGACTTGATCACTTGAAGGACGACTTGATGTGGAGGCTCCATAAATCATATTTGACTCGATACTAAACCTAATTAAATGATTCAAAATCCCAGTATGGGTTAATTGAAATATGTAATGACTCTATAAACTCAGAATAAATCATAGAAGTCCATAATGGGGACTTTGACCTAAAATAATATTACCCAAGCATGAAACCCATGATTTAATAATTCATTAAATATTAATATAAAATTATTTTCTTTATTATTTTGACAAGTACATTAAATACTAACTCAAATATAATTTATGAAGACCAAAATTAGTTACAACCTTCAACACATGCAGGCATTGTCTAACATTATGTTAGAGGTAGTCATCTTTCTTAAGTGGATCATCATGATCCTGGAAGAACCATAATTATGGAAGGTTCTTGGGAAAAGTACTATGACAAGGTTAGTATGCATTCCATGTAATGTGGAGTCAATATTCGTAAAGGGATGAAGGAATGCAATGGGTAAGGATGATGACTATTTGTGAGATATATGGATAGTTGGATGATCGGATGAAAGAATAGGAATTATTGTTTGATATCAAAAATTTGAATAAGATTCATATATACAAGAATCTTATGGAAGTAATTTTGTTATAAAATTATGCTTGAGTATTTATGATGTTGGAGAAAGAATAGAATTTGACGTACTTAAGGATGTATAAAAAAATAATACTTTTTGTAGAATATATATAATAATGATTATCATCCAGTATATTCTCCAAAATAAAATTTGTAACTTGTTAATAAAGTTCTATCCTTGTACATTCTGACACATGAAGGAAAATTCATATGGAGACGAACCATGAAGATATTAATAGAACAAGAAGTTAATCATGATGAGGTAAGTATGATTTTCATTATTATTGGTTATCTGGTTAACATATTATTTTGTTTCCTAGTGTAGTGTTGCAGGGATATATGATGGTAGATGAGGCAAGCCCAACTGTATGGATGAAGGATATTGAGGGAAGCTCGATATCTAGTACTTGGAAACTATGAAGTCAAGATAAGGAAATTTTGGGATTAAAAGGTAGCGATGCGATAATATTACCTGGAGATCAAAGGAAGGTCACTTTCAAGAAGTTATGATCAACTTGAGGTTTGGAAAGGCTTAATATAATGCCTTCATATCAAAGAATAAAGTGATGAGCAATAATATTGGCCTAGAACCTATCACAATATTAAAGAGAGAAGGTGGATCCATGATACCTTGAAAGAAAGAAAGCTCGATGAAGCATAGAAAATAGGTAGCCAGAAAGCTATTAAGAACTAGTAGTTGATACTCTTATGAAGACAAGTTGTAAGGCTTGTGATGATGATTTCCCAAATAAAAAGGATGTCTAGATCTCCTCTAATTTTGAGAGGGATTAAAGGATTCTCCTTGTATAGGAGCAAGGTTCTATTCTCAAAGATTAAATGAGAATAGGAATGTCCTATCTAGTTGAGAGGGATTGATGTTGGGAATCACATGTGCATTCTCATCTTCAGGTAATGAAGAGAGTATGGCGAAGGATTAGATAAGCTTATATGGTTTCCTTGAAGATATAGCATCCAAGAAATGAAAGGGGGTGACATATTTTGAGGGTGTGACAGGTATCTGTTGAGATTTTGGGGTAGCATCGGGTGTACTCTAGCTCTTAAACTTTGTCGAGGGGCTAAGACACGAGATCTCCAAGACCCAACAATATTTTGGATAAATTTCATCTTGTGTATGAGTTATTCAAATAATTAATTTTTTAATGAGGACCTTAAGTCTAACTAAGGGAAATAGAAAAATTAAAGTGAATTAATTTACACATGTGATGAAATGTTCTAAGTGACATGGATCAGATCATGGTCGTTAGTTTCCCAACGAGAAAAGTATAAAGGAAATTTTTGGGAGTAGCTAGAGAACACACACACATTACAGAGCACTGAAGCTAAGTCGAATTTCTGGGGTAGGGTTTGCAGAGGAAGTCGAAGTGAGTTTGCAATGCAGTGAGGGGCAGAGATCGGAAAGGGGTGATCTGATCTAAGTCTGAGAATACAACAACAGAGAGGCATCTTGTTCCAAGCAGTGCAAAGGCCAACCAGGAGGACGTAGTCCAATCGGCACCATGCAGAAGATTGTGCAAAGGTTGCGTAAGCCTAGCCAGGGTGACGCAAACCCAGCTTGCACAACACCAGCCAGGGTGATGTAGGTCCGTCCATGGCAACGTAGAGGTAGTGCAGCACTAGTCAGGCTAATGAAGCGAGGACATTGGCCAGTAGGGGTTGATGCAGAGGTTGCAGAGGCAATTCTGAGGGTTCTAGTGGGTCAAAAAGGGCTCGAATTCTTAATTACTCGGAGAAGGTTGGGTCAGCCATATTTTTTGTCTTTGAGTGAAAGGTACAACTTCCATGTACTTTCTCTTAAGGGAGATTGTTTCTAGTTCCTATATAACTGTATTCAGATATGATATAGATCTATCTTTTTTAGGCTAACTTGATCACTTGAAGGACCTATTAAAGGTTCAGTGCTTTAAATGTGGCAAACTTGGACACTTCGCCAACACTTTTCCTAAGAGGAAGGACAAGGAATCTTCTAATTCCAAGGCAGCAGAAGCTAGAGGCAATAGTGGTAGTGAGGATGATGTGGCTATGAGCGCTCATGCACCTCAAGAGAAGAGGTGGGGTGACATTGATCTATAGAGAATAGATAGATGGCAGGCAGGATCCTTAAGGAGTACAGACTCTTGGATCACATACGTGCTACGGTATCCTTAAGACAGTAGCAGGATGAATAGAGTAGTGAAGATCACAGTGAAGCTGTAATATTCCTAATTAGCCCAAGCTAATAGGAATATTCAATTTTGTTTTTATTTTCTTGTTTCAAGAATAAAATTGTAAAGGAGGATAAATTAAACTCCTAAAACAGCAGAATAAATACATGCCCATGTGAACAAGGCTAAATCTGGCCTGCTTCAGCAAAACACCCTTATGTGTGAAAGGGATTAAGTCATTTGACTGGGTCAATTGGACCAAATCAACAGCACTATATAGATACATTGAACCACCTAGAGGCCCAGTGCAGTTTTAGTTGGAGGCTAATCATGTGAATAAAGCTAAATCATTGAGATGGTTTAGGGTTTGGCAAGGATTCCATCATATTTAATGAGGAGGAGGACAACATGAGAGGCGTTGTTGATGTTATTATTTCTGAAGGTATTTTTTGTTTAGACATCCCTTATTCTCTAGATGTTTAGCTGAGAATAGTGTTGTTTAGCACTTGGGTGTTCCTGATCGGGAATCCCACCTCCTTCCTTGATATGTCTCTTAGAGGAGTCTTGCATTACTTGACCACTATCAATAATTTGGCCAAGCTCTTCTTCCAACTACAATGCAGATCCTGTTGAGGATTTGGTTTTTCTTGTAAGCTGCAGCAAGTGGAGGCTAGATCTATTCAGATCTAAGTCATTCTAGTGCCTCTTTTCAGTGGGAAAGCCTTATATCCCCTCGGCAGGAGAGTATTGGATGAGGAGAGCTCATTTCAAGATCTTGGAATTAGGCCACATCATGCTCTAGAGCCAATAGAGTAGCCCATTTTCCAGAACTACATTATTTGCAAGGAGAAAGTTGCAGGGTCTTTTGGCACTTCAAGGAGGAGAGATCTCTAGTGTTGGGAATTTTCACTTCACTATGGTGATCCATGGATTACAGATCTAATCCACGTTCCATTCATATACGATCTGAATACTGATGTATTAACTTTAGAAATTCTGAATCATTCTACAGATCAGCTGCATTAGATCTCAGATCTACTCTATGTACTACATTTTCTGCTAAAAACCCCAAGGGCCTTTTGAAGAGGAGACTCTATAGTGTACAGATCTGATATAGATCTATATTTTTATATAAAAATATGCTCTATATCTGAAGTGTAACTTACAACTCTTTTCAGTTAATAAAATAACGCTGTCAAGCTTGTACAGTCATATTTTATGGTTGCAGCCTCTTATTTTGGACATTTCTTCATGTAAAGTTTCCTATTTTCTGTTCTATGATGTATGGGCTTCAATATAATCTTGAAATACTATTGTAATGATATGGTTGAGCCTACTTATTGGCCTCTTACATATGTTGGGCTGAACTGCATTATTTTCTGAGTAGTTTTGTCACATAGTGCTGCAGTCCCTTCTTTGGGCAATTTTCTAGTTGTACTAGGTGTGGGAGATCTGTTTAACCCACCTAGAAAGATTTGTTTTTGATATCCTCTTGGATTTAGGTCTTAGATACTCAAATCTAAGGGATCCAAGGGCTGATTTCAAGCGCTTTAGCGTCCATTCCTGAAAAGTGCGTTTTTCAGGCATGCCTTGCTAGCAATCCCAATTTGGGGATATTACAGTGGGAGGACTGTAATATTCCTAATTAGCACAAGCTAATAGGAATATTCAATTTTTTTTTCATTTTCTTGTTGCAAGAATAAAATTTTAAAGGAGGATAAATTAAACTCCTAAAACAGCAGAATAAATACATGCCCATGTGAACAAGGCTAAATCTGGGCTGCTTCAACAAAACACCCTTATTTGTGAAAGGGATTAAGTCATTTGACTCGGTCAACTAGACCAAATCAACAGCATTGTCTAGATACATTGAACCACCTAGAGGCCCAACGTAGTTTTAGTTGGAGGCTAATCATGTGAATGCAGCTAAATCATTGAGATGGTTTAGGGTTTGGCAAGGATTCCATATTATTTAAGGAGGAGGAGGACAACATGAGAGGGCTTGTTGATGTTATTATTTCTGAAGGTATTTTATATTTATACATCCATCATTCTCTATTTTTTTAGCTGAGAATAATGTTGTTTAGCACCTGGGTGTTCCTGATCATGAATCCCACCTCCTTCCTTGAGAGGTCTCTTGGAGGAGTCTTGCATTACTTGACCACTATCAGGCATTTGGCCAAGCTCTTCTTCCAACTACAACACAGATCCTATTGAGGGTTTGGTTTTCCTTGTAATTTGCAGCAAGTGGAGGCTATATCTATTCAAATCTAATCCATTCTAGTGCCTCTTTTCAGTGGAAAAGCCTTCTATCCCTCTATAAAGAGAGTATTGGATGAGGAGAGCTCATTTTCAGATCTTGGCATCAAGCCACATCATGCTCTAGAGCCAACAGCATGATCCATCTTCCATAACTACTTTATTTTCAAGGAGAAAGTTGTAGGGTCTTTTGGCACTTCAAGGAGGAGAGATCTCTAGTGTTGGGAATCTGCCCTTCACTATGGTAATCCATGGATTATAGATCTAATCCATGTTCCATTTAGATTTGATCTGAATACTAATGTATTAGCTTTAGAAATTCTGAATCATTCTGCAGATCAGCTACATTAGATCTCAGATCTACTCCATGTACTACATTTTATGCTAAAAACCCCAAGGGGATTTTGAAGAGGAGACTCTATAGTGTACAAATCTGATATATATCTATATTTTTGTAAAAATATATGCTCTAGATCTGAAGTGTAACTTACATCTCTTTTCAGCTAATAAAATAACATTGTCAAGCTTGTACAGTCATATCTTATGGTTGCAGCCTCTTATTTTGGGCATTTCTTCATGTAAAGTTTCCTATTTTCTGTTCTATGATGTATGGGCTTCAATATAATCTTGAAATACTATTTTGAATGATATGATTGAGCCTACTTATTGGCCTCCTGCATAAATTGGGCTGAACTGCGTTATTTTCTGAGCATTTTTGTCACATAATGTTGCAGTCCCTTCTTTGGGCAATTTTCTAGCTGTACTAGTGTGGGATTTCTATTTAACCCACCTAGAAAGATTTGTTTCTAATCTCCTCTTGGATTTAGGTCTTAGATACTCATATATAAGGGATCGAAGGGCTGATTTCAATTGCTTTAGCATCTGTTCTTGAAAAATGCGTTTTCCAGGCATGCCTTGCTAGCAATCCCAATTTGGGGATATTACAGTGGGAGGACTGTAATATTCCTAATTAGCCCAAGCTAATAGGAATATTAAATTTTGTTTTAATTTTCTTGTTGCAAGAATAAAATTGTAAAGGAGGATAAATTAAACTCCTAAAACAGCAGAATAAATACATGCCCATGTGAACAAGGCTAAATCTGGGATGCTTCAGCAAAACACCCTTATGTGTGAAAGGGATTAAGTCATTTGACTGGGTCAACAGCGTTTTCTAGATACATTGAACCATCTAGATGCCCAGCGCAGTTTTATTTGGAGGCTAATCATGTGAATGCAGCTAAATCATTGAGATGGTTTAGGGTTTGGCAAGGATTCCATCTTATTTAAGGAGGAGGAGGACAACATGATAGGGGTTGTTGATGTTATTATTTCTGAAGGTATTTTCTGTGTATACATCCCTCATTCTCTATTTTTTTAACTGAGAATAGTGTTGTTTAGCACTTGGGTGTTCCTGATCGGGAATCCCACTTCCTTCCTTGAGAGGTCTCTTGGAGGATTCTTGCATTACTTGACCACTATCAAGCATTTGGGCAAGCTCTTCTTCCAACTACAACATAGATCCTATTGAGGGTTTGGTTTTTCTTGTAAGCTGCAGCAAGTGGAGGTTAGATCTATTTAGATCTAAGCCATTCTAGTGCCTCTTTTCAGTGGGAAAGCCTTCTATCCCCCTGGAAAGAGAGTATTGGATGAGGAGAGCTCATTTTTAGATCTTGGCATCAGGCCACATCATGCTCTAGATCCAACAGCACAGTCCATCTTCCAGAACTGCATTATTTTCAAGGAGAAAGTTGCAGGGTCTTTTGGCACTTCAAGGAGGAGAGATCTCTAGTGTTGGGAATCTGCCCTTCACTGTGGTGATCCGTGGATTACAAATCTAATCCATGTTCCATTCAGATATAATCTGAATATTGATGTATTATCTTTAGAAATTCTGAATCATTCTGCAAATCAACTGCATTAGATCTCATATCTACTCCATGTACTACATTTTCTGCTGAAAACCCCAAGGGGATTTTAAGGAGGAGACTCTATAGTGTATAGATCTGATATAGATCTATATTTTTTTACACATATCTTCTCTAGATATAAAGTGTAACATACAGCTCTTTTCAGCTAATAAAATAAAAATGTCAAGCTTGTACAGTCATATCTTATGGTTGCAGCCTCTTATTTTGGGCATTTCTTCATGTAAAGTTTCCTATTTTATGTTCTATGATGTATGGGCTTCAATAAAATCTTGAAATATTGTTTTGAATGATATGATTGAGCCTAATTATTGGCCTCCTGCATATATTGGGCTGAACTACATTATTTTCTGAGCAGTTTTGTCACATAGTGTTGCAGTCCCTTCTTTGGGTAATTTTCTAGTTGTACTAGGTGTGGGAGATCTATTTAACCCACCTAGTTTGATTTTTTTTCTGATATACTCTTGGATTTAGGTCTTAGATACTCATATATAAGGGATCCAAGGGCTGATTTTAAGTGTTGTATTATTCATTCCTAAAAAATGCATTTTTCAGGCATGTATTGCTAGCAGTCCCGATTTTGGAATATTATAGAAGAAGAGGGTAGATATGGGACTTTGTAGATGGCATCAGTGTAGTACAGAGGAAACATTACCATAGAAGAAGCAATGTAGAGGCTGATGGGACTTTAGTATCATAGAGGGGAAGTGCTTACGCAGTGCAGATCAGTAGCAACGCAGTGGCTTTAGGGAGACAGTGCAGCACAACAGTCGATGGAGCTTTTGTGATGAAATGAAACCCAACTGACTTGTATAGAAATGACTGGGTAGTGGTCCTTTATTTTCTTACTTCTCAGAAACTGAGTTGCAGTGCAGCATTTAGCAGCATAATTTTGTAATTTGAGAGGGAGTTGCAGTACATATGCATCAATGTCAGTGGCAGTGACATAGGCAGCAGTACAATGACAGCAGCGTGGTGGATGGAGGGCAGCAAGCCGAGCATCAGCAGTGCAGATACCGATGGCGAGATCAATTCAATTCTTTAGTGTGGAAGTATTGCTAGAGCACACTCCTCACTAAGAGGGACTATTGAGACTTTGGGGTAGCATTGAGTATGCTCTAGCTTCGAAACTTTGTGGAGGGGCTAAGACACATGAGATATCCAAGACCCAGAAAGCATTTGGAGAAATTTCATATGGTGTATGAGTTATTCAAATAATTAAATTTTGTAATGGGGACCCTAAGTCTAACTTAGGAAGATAGAAAAATTAAATTAAATTAATTTACACATGTGATGAAATGTTCTAAGTGACATCGATCAAGCAGTGTTTTAATCTGACACGTCGATTAGAGATTAGATCATGGTTTTTGGTTTCCCGATGAGAAAATTATAAAGGAAATGCTCGAGGTCAGTTGGAGAACACACACACATTGCAGAGCACTAAAGCTAAGTCAAATTTTTGTGGCGGGGTTTGCGGAGGAATTCAAAGTGAGTTTGCAGTGCAGTGAGGGGTAGAGAACGGCAAGGGATGATATGATTTGAAGCTGAAAATACAGCATCAGAGAGGCAGCTTGTACCAGGAAGCACAGAGGTCATAACGCCAGGAGGACGCAGTCCAGCCAGCACCACGTAGAATACTATGCAGAGGTTGCATAAGCCCAGCCAGGACGATGCAGACCCAGCCATCGTAACGCAGGGTCAACACAGCCCTAGTCAGGCCAATGCAGAGGCAGTGCAGCACAAGTCAGGGTGATGCAGTGGCAACGTTGGCTAGTAGGGGATGACACAGAGTCTATAGAGGCAGCACTGAGGGTTCTAGTGGGCTAGAAAGGGCTTGAATTCATAATTCCCCGAGGAGGGTTGGATCAGCCATATTTTTTATATTCGAGTGAAAGGTTCTATGTAATTTCTCTATAAGGTAGACCATTTCTGGTGCCTATATAATTGTATTCATAGTTTGCATAATAATAAACACTCTAGAGTTGATGCACCGTTTTTCCATCATTGGGTGTTTCCGGGGACATTTATCCGAAAAATATGTGTAATTTTGTCACATGTGTGTGTTGTTCAGTAAATGATCTATAGATGTGTATAGTGCAATTTTCATTTGCTTTAGTGTTTTTCTGGATATTCAAATTAATAACTTGTTAATTAATCAAACAAGTAGGTGAAGTAGATCAAGACACTGCAGTAGGGTTTCTGTTTTGAAACTTTCACAGTATCCAATAGAAGAGTGGTCGAAGAGGACCGATATTCTTTGAGGACTCAGGATTGGAGATCTAAGATAATAATATTTCTAAAAATACATACCTTGTAGACATCCTAATGGGGTATGTACCTTGTATAGGTAGTACATTATCACACATAAAGCTTCCTAATATAATGCTCTTGATTAAAGTACAGATTTTTCTAGTTATGCCTTGGGGACAATGTTATTCATGATGATGGTGATTATAGTATAGCTTATCAATCTGACTCTTCTTGTGGGAACTCTTCAGTTTGAGAAATGATGTTGTATTGGTTGTACAATTATGAATACCTCCCTAGTTAATAGGGAGTGTTCAGAAATATAACTAGTTTCAGTATTCATAATTGATGTACTCATTTCAATATGTATCCTATGTAACAAGCAAGAAAAGAAGAAAGAAAATTATTATTATTATTAAAGCATGGGTTTCATGCTCACTATTGACTGTCTTCTAGGTAAAAGCATGTTCTTCATGCTTCTAGGTTTTGTTAGGTTTTAGGATTTATTGTAATGAGTCAATGGAGTAAACATCAGGTTATCAGACCCTTTTGAGCAATTTGTAATTGTAAAAATAATTATTTTTTAGTCTAGAAATCCTTAGAATCTCCAAGAGTACAAGTTGTCCTAAAGGATGGAATTCAACCCCTTGAGAAGGCTATATAAAGGAGAAATTCGACTTCATTTGACACACACTCACTCACAAATTCTACCTATAAGAAAGAGGTTGCTATGTAACTCGGAAAGGAAGCAAGAGAGGGAAGGTATAGAAGAAGCTAGACATATGAAATTTCTTATTTTTGGGCTCTATCTCTCTTACACATCAACATGGTTTCTGGTTTACAGAAAAAGGCTGCAGTTGTAATTCCGAGTTGTAGTATGATAAGTACATAATCTAGTAGTTGGAGGAGGGAAAAACCTTGTCTTGACCTTGTTTACCTTCGGAGAGATGTCTTACTCTAAGTATGTCCCATTAGGAGGCTATATTAGGGTTTCCAAGAATCTATAAGGGAAAATTTATTGGATCGAAGTTGTAGGTCGAGTAGCAGTGATCTAGCTGGCAGATCGAAGTTTCAAGGTGTAGCAGTTTGATGCAGAATAAAGGAATGACTTGAGAAAGGGTCGAATTGGTGTTGTAAAATTTCTTGTTTTGATAAGTTAGACATTTTAGAAGAAAAATGGAAAATCAAAAAATGTTAGGACTCATATGAAAAGAAAATAATTATATCAAAAAATTATTAGATTAGATGCTTTAAAGAATAAAGGAAAAAAGATTTGAAAATGCTAGGCATATATAGAAGCAATAAAATAAATCAAATTTTCTTTGTTTTCAAATAAAGAAAAAATTGTGTGCGGCTTGTTTGAATTTCACAACCCAAAAATAATTTGGTTTTGATCATATCGTTGGAAATACTAAGAGGGGGGGGCGAATCAATATTTCTTATCTATTAGCACTTTTTAAATATTTTCAGAGCATTAGTTAATATTCAATTATTCGTGATGTTCATCTAGTAACAACAGTAAACAATAGAGCACAATAGGCACATGAATTTAAGGTGGAAAACCCCCTCCGAGTCAAAGACCACCGAACGCTTTTCTAATAAATTCTTTAATATTCAGCCCCAACTAAAATGAAAGGTAAAAATTCCTCGAATTCGATAAAATAATTCTTCTCCAGCTCCCACTGGAAGGATGCCCCAACGCCCTAGCTTCTTTAGTAGTCAACTGAATGGATGCCCCGACATCCTAGACCAACCTACCACCCTGAAGTGTTCACAGGCTCCAACCTGTAGGTGAATTCATGCACCAACCTAGCACCTCCCTACCACCCTATAATGATAATAAATAATACAAGAGTGTGGAATCCCGTACCAGTGACAATGATCCATGATACAATATGATTCACAATGATTTTCTTGAACTATACCAATCACCCAATCACACTATGACCTGCAACCCAACCATAACATTATCGAACAATGACACTTATACCTCCCAACAATGCCTCTCCAACTTTAGGCAGATTGAATATTTTAAAATAATGAATCGTTTACAATTTTACAATGACGATTTTTACAATACTGAATTTTGACACGACCTAATACTTGAATTGACACTGCTTCTTTGAACACCAACAGCTGTCGAGGTATTGTTGTGCTTGCTTAAAGTAATGGTACTTTGGCATTGCATTGTCCTTGTAGTATGTATCTGATTTTTCCTATTGTGTCCTCCTTCTTGCACATGTAATACCCAAACCAATATACAAAAAAAAAATACTTACAATGTACTACAAACCATATATCAGAGAAATATTCAAAATTCAAATGTAAATACGTTCAACATTTATGAACAAAACCCAGTCAAACATATATACAAAATACTTACACTGTCCTACAAAAACACATGTCAGATATGATATTCAAATTAAAATTCAAACACTAATCATACATACCTTGTGGTAGCATAATTACCCTTGAATTTTTATGTGTTTTCCTTAATGCAGTGATCCTTGAATGCATATTTTATCTTGCCTTCTAGAAGCTCGATATTGAATCTGTTGTATCTGTGTAATTTCATATCTCCAAGGTCTGAAATTTTGTCTTGTGGTATCCCTATGAGTCCTCTTTCCAAACCCATAGGTATGATCAACATTGGTTTCTTCAAGAAATAGTTATGCCCAATCTCCTACAATGACCTGAATATCGACTAGTTCAGTAGATTGAACTTGTACGAAGTGCCATGTGTCACTGTTTCAACCTTTGGTCCTAAAAACGATACACAACAAAATAAAGCCCATCCTCTTTCTACCACTTAAAAAATGTGAATGCAATGCTCAGAGAAAAATTTAAGATGATTTTCCCAAGGTCACCTGTTTGAAATGAAATTTGGGAGCCTGCAAAAACCCTAACTTCCTCAGATCATATCTCCGAAAATATAGAGAACCAATATATGAAATTTGGACACGAGCTTCATCAGAATTTCACCCAACTATATTTTTAGTTTTAGTATCTGAAGCTTTGCAAAAAAATATTTATAGCGCAAATTCCACGATGACCAGTTATAAGTAGCGAAATCCTTACATGAGGAGGATATGAGGGTCAATATTTATATAAATTCTTAGGTTGAGAGGGTATTTAACAAGTGAATGTTGGAGGGACTTTAGGAGCTTAAAAAATCATTAATTATTGACAATTAAATGACCACAACTAATTATTAGTGGCATGCCACAACCCCATGGGGTTTTAGCCCACTAACTGGGGTTACTAACTTCAAACATGAATATCTCTCAAACCGTGAAGAATTACGTGTCATGCCATATATCAAAGGAAACATCTCAACAAGTAGAAACCATCCAAAATATGGTTGACTTGGAATAGAGTAATTTTTCAAGTCAAAATTCCTATGCAAGATCGGGGTAGCCCCTAGTACTGCTTGGGTTGACATCAATGACAACTACTGATCAACAATCTCCCCCTTTGGCGTTGATGGAAACACAAGTACTCCCCCATGATCATGACACCTCTTCCTACAAAATTATCTCCCCCTTTGTCATCAATGGCAAAGGGTAACTCACCTTGACAAACATCATCCTGCAGACCTGTACACACCTTAACTCCCCCTTTTTTTTTACTTAACTAGATAATAGAAAGAGTCTAATGAGAACTTGGGAGAATCCTAAGCTTTAGGTGAAGATAACAAAATTCTTCACGAGGAAATGGTTTAGTAAATATGTCAGCAATTTGTTCCTTTGTGCTAACATATTCAAGCTTGATATTATTTTCAGTGACCTAGTCTCTAACGAAATGATATTTGATTGGAATGTGCTTTGTTTTGGAATGCATCACAGGATTCTTGGAGATACTGATGGCACTGGTGTTATCAAAAAACATGGGAATAGGCTCATCAAACTTGACTTGAATATCTTGCAAAGTTTTCTTCATCCAGAGAACTTGAGTACAACAGGTTGTTGTCGCGATATATTCTTCTTCTGTTATGGATAATGAGATTGAATACTACTTTTTACTTAACGATGAAACAAGGAAACCATCTAAATAAAATGTTGCTCCACTAGTACTCTTTCGATCATCAACACTTCTTGCCCAATCTGCATCGGTATAAGCTTGGATAACCAGATTATTTCATTTGGGATACCATAAACCATATTATGTTGTTCCCTTAAGATATCAGAGAATTATTTTGATGACAATAATATGAGATTATTTTGGTGCTGCTTGGAATCTTGTTACTTGTCCAAATTCCTACATTACGTCTGGCTGAGAAGCTATCACATATAGAATATTTCCAATCATAGATCTATACAACCTCTGGTCTACATCCTTTGATGAATCATATAAAATTAATTTGCAACCTGTTACCATTGCGGTGAGGACAGGCTTGCAATCTTAAAACTTGAATTTATTGAGAATTTCATTGATGTACTTGGTTTGATATATAAATACTCCTTCATCCTACTGAGATATATGAAGCCCTAAAAAGTATGTCAGCTCACCAAGTAGAGACATTTAAAACTCACTTTGCATCTTTGTGGAAATTTTTTTACTTAATCTGTCTTCATTGCTTCCAAAAATTATATCGTCTACATATACCTCGATAATTATTAGGTTATCTTGATCCACTTTCACATAGATATTGTTATCGGTGCTTCCTTTCTTGAATCCTTTTTTATGTATATATACATCTAGACAAGCATACCAAGCTCTAAGAGCTTGATTGAGACCATATAGTGCCTTCTTTAATCTACATACATAGTCTTCCTTTTCAGAGAGAAGAAAACCTTTGGGTTGTTCATTGTAAACTTATTCTTCCAATTCACCATTTAGAAAGGCTCACTTAATGTCCATTTGGTAGACCTTGATTTTTCTCGAGCATGCATAAGAGAAAAGCATTCTAATAGCTTCCATTCATGCAATGGGAGCAAATGTTTCTTCAAAATCAATTCCTTCAACTTGTGCATATCCTTTATCATCTAATTTTGAGTCATTTAACATTGTTCTGGCTATTTCCTCTATGGTTCTGTTTTTTCTTTCAACAAATCCATTTTTCTGTGGTGTTCTGGCTGTTGAGAATTGCGTTTTTATTCCATTTTCATCACAGTACTACTAAAATACCTTGGAAGTGAATTCTATGTCGTTATTTGATCTCAAACATTTAATCTTCAAATTAGTTTCATTTTCGACCAATTCCTTATATATTCTAAAACATTCGAATGCCTCATATTTTTCTTTAAGAGTATTACTGTTTTCATTCTGGTGTAATCATCTATCATTAGCATAAAATATAATTCTCCATCTAAACCTTTTGTTCTCATAGGACCACATAGATCAATATGTACTAATTCCAATGGACGTGATGCAAAGTGTTCTTTTGTCTTGAAATCAACTTTTAATTTATTTCCATGCTGAAAAAATTCACATATCGTATTAGTGGGTTTTGAAATTTTAGGCATTTCTCTTATTGCTTCCTTCTTGTTGATCCTGACCAAATTGTCAAAATTTATATGTCCCATTTGTTTGTGCCATAACCAATTTTCATCTTCTTTCACCAAAAAGCACCCTTTAGGTGTCTCATCCAAAATATATATGTCATTTGGATCTCTGCTTTTTGTAGCCACAATTTTATTGAAATTTCCTTTCCTTATTTCATATTTCTTAGAGTTAAATAACATCGTATGTCGTTGATCGCACATTTGTCCAACACTGAGCAGATTATGATTCATATTTTCAACCAACAACACATATTTCGCTAATGCATTCTTTCTTCAAAGTGTGACTGCACCTACTCCTATGACGCTTGAAGACCCGTCATTTCCAAAAGACATTGTTCCATCCTTCTTTTCCTTCAAGGATATGAACTGATCACTATCTCCAGCCATATGAGTTGAGCAACCACTATCAACATACCAAAAATTTCTGTTTCTTTGAGTCTTAAGAGTGATAGCACATTTTTCAGTCTCATTTTTCCATATTTTTTCATTCTGATTTTGCGAGAATTCCTTTGAGGAACTTCCAATTATGCAATCTTTAGCCAGGTGTCCAAAATTGTTACATTTGTAACATTCGACATCATCTCTCAAATGATAAAATATGTTAATATTCTATTGAGTTCCAGAATACCCATTTCTGAAAGATCTCCCTAAATTTTATATATATTCCAAACATATGTGTGACATTCTATAGCTTTATGTCCAAACCTTCCACATGAATAACAATGACCATAGAGGATAGGTTGATACCTGGGAGGAAATATTCTTCGAGGAATTGTCTTCCATGGTTCTTCCTACGAGTCTTCATCTATTGATTTGGATGGAAGGTCTACCTACTTGTTATATTTTTCATATCCATATTCTTTTCTTGTCATAGAAGGACTTTGCTCCTTTTCAGATTTTTCTTCGTAACCAAGACTAGTCTTGTCACTGTGTGATTGTTGATTGTTGATGATTTCTTCTAATGCCTTGGAGTTGTTAGTGTAGTTTTGAAGAGTTTTTCCATTTTTTACTTGCTTTCGAAGAGAAACTATTTCAGCTTCCAATGCTTCTCTTTCCTTGTTTCTTTCCTTTAATTCTTCCCTGAGTGATTCTTCAACTCGTTTGTGTTCTTCAACCTTGATTTTAAGATTTAGGACATGTTTCCTTTCTATCTTTAATTCGTCTTCAAGATTCTTGACATGATTCTTCTCAACCTTGAGCTCTTTTATAACCCTAATCACTTCATTTTGAAATTCAACCTCATTCGTCTCTTCCTCTTCATCTCCTTCTTCATCAGGTGCTTCTTTCTTATTATGCTTGTCCATAAACAATACTCGTTCATTGATTTCTTCTTCGTTATCACTATCTTCACCAAATGAGGAGCTATCTTCTTTGGAGAAGAAACTCTTCTCAAACCATGTATTCTTGCCTTGCTTGTTGAACTTCCTCAGACATTTATTTCCTTTTGTAATAGCCTCATTTTTATGAGGACACTTGGCTGCAAAATTCCCAACCTCACCACAATCGAAACATATCAATGGAATTTTACCTTTGAATTTCCCTATACCTGTTCTAATTTTTTCGCATGAAGTAGGAAAATTATTTATCTAAAAATTCTTCTTCATCTTCTTCCTATTCTTATTCCTTACAACTACAAGCTTTCACTTTTGAAGTATGCTTGTCCTTACTAGTTTTCTTGGATGTGGCGACTGTTGTTTTAGATGTTTCATCCTCCTCTTCAATCCTCATTTCATATGCCATAAGCACTCCATGCAACTCATCTTTGCTGAGATTGGCTAGATTCAAACTATATTCCAAGACAAATACCTTTAGGTTGAATCTTGTTGAGAAGGTTCTAAGGATCTTTTGGACAACAATTTTCATGCTGACAAGTTTTCCAAAACCTTCCAATGCATTTGTTATTTCATCAACACATTGTAAGTATGCATCAATATTTTCATCTTCCTTCATTTTGAGTTACTCAAATTTTTCCCTATAAATTTGAAGCTTTGCTTATTTCATATTTGAGTCACCTGCATATATATTCTCAAGCTTTCCCCATACTTATTTAGCATCTTTTCAACTTAGTACCTTAAGATAGACAGATTATATAAGCCCACTAATAATGATATCTTTAGCCCTTGCATCATGTACCATATTTTTCTTTCTTTGTTCATCCTGGGTCGCTATAAAGCATTTTTCAATGATTTCCAATAATTCGTATCCTTGCGCCAGCAAATGAACCTGCATTCTTCTACTCCAAAGTGTGTAGTTATTTCCATTGAACAGAGGAACTATATTCTTAGTATACTCCATGACCTCCTTCCAGTTGTGAGATTTTTATTGAATCAACCAAGCTCTGATACCAATTGTTGGAAATACTGAGAGGGGGGGTGAATCAGTATTTCTTATCAATTAGCACTTTTTAAATATTTTCAGAACATTATTTAATCTTCAATTATTCTTTATGTTTATCCAGTAACAACAGTAAACAATAGAAAATAATAGGCACATGAAATTTAGGTGCAAAACCACCTACGGGTAAAAAACCACCGAGCACTTCTCTAATAAATTATTTAATCTTCAGCCCCAACTGAAATGAAATGTAAAACTTTCAAGAATTATAGAAAATTATTCTTCTCCAGCTCCCACTGGAAGGACACCCCAATGCCCTGCTTTCTTCAGTAGTCAACTGAATGGATGCCCCGACATCCTAGACCAACCTACCACCCTAAAGTGTTCACAGGATCCAATCTGTAGGTGACTTCATGCACCAACCTAGCACCTCCCTTCCACCCTATAATGATCAAAAATAAGACAAGAGTGTGGACTCCCATACCATGGACAATGATCCATGATAAAATATGATTCACAATTATTTTCTTGAACTAGACCAATCGCCCAATCACACTATGACCTATAACCCAACCATAAAATTATCGAACAATGACACTTATACCTCCCAACAATGTCTCTCCAAATTTAGGTAGATTGTCTCTTTTACAATAATGACTCTTTTACAGTTTTACAATGATGATTTTTTCAATACTGACTTTCGACACTACCTGATACTTGACTTGACAATGCTTCCTTGAACACCAGCAGCTGCTGAGGTATTGTTGTGTTTGCTTCAAGTAATGGTACTTTAGTGTTTCATTTTCCTTCTAGTATGTGTCTGAGTTGTCCTATTGTGTCCTAATTCCTGCACATGCAAGACCCAAGCCAATATAGAAACAAAATACTTACACTGTCCTACAAACCATATGTCAGAGAAATATTCAAAATTTAAATGTAAATATGTTCAACATTTATGAACAAAACCCAATCAAACATATATACAAAATACTTACACTGTCCTACAAAAATACACGTCAGATATGATATTCAAATTAAAATTCAAACACTAATAATACATACCTTGTTGTAGCATACTTACCCTTTACTTTTGATGTGTTTTCCTTACTGCAGTGATCCTTGAATCCATATTTTGTCTTGCCTTACAGAAGCTCGATATTGAATATGTTGTATCTGTGTAATTTCAGATACCCAAGGTGTGAAATTTTGTCTCATGGTAGCCCTCTGAGTCCTCTTTCCAACCCCATAGGTCTGATCATTATTGGATTCTCCAAGGAATAGTTATTCCCAATCTCCTACGATGACCTGATTATAGACTATTTCAGTAGAGCGAATTTGTATGAAGTGCCACATGTCATTATTTCAACCTTTGGTCCTGAAAACGATAAAAAACAAACTAAAGCTCATCCTATTTATGTCACTTTTTATGAAATTTGAATCCAATGCTTAGAGAGAAATTTATGACGATTTTCCCAAGGTCGCCTATTTGACATGAAATTCGGGAGCCTGCAAAAACCCTAAATTTATTAGATCATATCTCTGAAAATATAGCGAACCAATATCTAAAATTCAAACACGAGCTTCATCATAATTTTTACCAAATGGGTTTTTAGTTTCAGCATCTGAAGATTTGCACAAAAAAATTTTATAGTGACAATGCCACGATGGCCTGTTATAAGTAGAGAAATCCTTACATGAGGAGGATATGAGGGTCACAATTTATATAAATGCTTAGGTTGAGAGGGTATTCAACAAGTGAATTTTGGAGGGATTTTAGGAGCTTAAAAATTATTAATTGTTGACAATTCAATGACCACAACCAATGATTAGTGTTATGCCACAACCCCATGGGTTTTAGCCCACTAACTGGGGTTACTAACTTCAAACACGAATATATCTCAAATCATGAAGAATTACATGGCATGCCATATATCAACGGAAACATCTCGACAAGTAGAAACCATCCAAAATATCCTTGACTCAGAATAGAGTAATTTATCAAGTCAAAATTCCTATTCAAGGTCAGGGTAGCCCGTGTTGTTGCTTGGGTTGACATCAATGACAACCACTGATCAACACATATTGTTTAACCATGAAAAATCCTTTTAAATTAATTTATTTATATTAGGAAATAAAATTTCACCAAATTAGTTTAATCTAAGTTCAACATTAGACTTAGAAAAAGTAATTGGAAGCTAGATTAAATGCACCAAAATAGATTAGGATTAATTTTTTTTTTATTAAGGATTAATCACTTCATTAAGTGGTTAATTATTTGTGTAATAAAGATCATGTAATTATTTTATCCTAAAGTCGCAACACGATAAATTATTTTTTCGTTTTGGGCTAATCTTTGAGCATATCTCAATAGTCGTTATTTTCCCCACCTAGATTAATGGCGGGGAAATAATTTCACACCCCCTTTCTCTGTATCTTGTTAACAACAAGCGGCAGTCCAAAAAGTGGATTCACTTTTGGCAGGCCCCTTACAATGTCTCACCTCCTTATCACTTCGCACCTCCCTGCTCTATACCACATACCATTGCCTACCCCTTCCTAATACCTCCTCCCAATTTTTTTCTTGCCAACGTCCATATCCTGACACCCAATTACCTCCTGCCACTTGTAACTGTTTTGTTACATCCGCTTCCTTACCATTGCATTGCACCATCCTGCTACATTCGCTCCCTTACCATTATCTATTATCATTAAACCTCTATAACTTGATTCCTCAACACTCATCCTGCATAACGGTAACCCATGTATTTATAAATAAACATACGTCATTCCTCGCACTAATCTTTGATTCATTTATCATTCTGTCAAATTGCAGGATTTCAGAGATACAGTTTCAGTTTACCACTTTGTCATATATCTCTCTTATCGACAAAGATATTCAGAGGCCTATAAATACTTACAGAGACCGCCTTCTTCTAATATTAGTTTAGCATAGAACCCTTGTTTCTTTTCCTCTGATTGAAAGAAATGGCACCAAAAGGAGGGGGTCGAAAACCAATGACAGAAGAAGTTCCAAATATGTCTGAAACCATAGATCTTGACCATATCCCATTAGCTGAATAATTTTTTAAAATTACAGACACAGAATATGAATTTTAACTCTACGAATTAAATCTCTGGTTAAAACATAAATATCTAGATAACCAAGATGAAGTCAAGCCCTGGGAGACCTTATTGCCAATGTTTACCTTTCCCCAAACATATGAGTTTCCAGATTTAGTAAATTGGTGTCAAGATAGATATGATCCCCTTAAAATAATTTTAGTAGCTCAAAATGGAAACATTCTAATTTCTATCACACTTGAAACCATAAACTAGATGTTTCTAATCCCACAAAGTGATTCCCTTAGCCATTTTTCCCAAGCTTCCCTCATGGAATTATACCACAAACTTAATCTTCTCTAGAGAGCTCAGATTTTTGAAACCTTTCTTCCAGATGCTGTTGAACTTCTAAAAAATAATCCTCCTTGTCCATCCACTATGTTTCCAGAAGCAACCAGACATATTATTTCTTTAATTCCCTGCTTGTTAGCTACCAAAATGATAAAACAATAGATGCTTCTATTATGGGTTTATTATCCATTTTCTCCAAGGATAATCGGCCAGTATTCATGTATAATTACAGTCAGTTCCTAGCTGATAATATGCATGAGAATATGATTAATTTTACTACTCAAGGCATGTTCAAGTACACTTATGTATTGATTCATATGTTTCGTTTTCAGCAGGGGATTTTTTTAAAATTACTTTGCACAAAAAATATGATCAAGGTGTTAACTAATCATTCATACATTGGACTCAATTGGTTAGATCAATTTCAACTAAATTTTCATTTGCTTATTTTATTGACTCTTTCATTCATCCAGTTGCTCAACTTTTAAGTAGTCAAAATGAGCCTAGGATTGGTTCAGAAATCAAATTAATTCTTCATCTAAGCGATCAAGTAAAAACAAGTGACTGGTATCTCTACCAGAATTATATAGAGATCAGGGTATATGGTTGTGAATTGGCACCTTCCAAGCTTCCTAAATATGTTCCAATGATACTTTTCTCTTTGGAATATATTTGGAAATTATTAACATGGATGGTCTGCATTTTGTTTCAGGTAAAAGGAAATATCAATTTAAAATCAAGACTAAGGTGGGATATTTCATATGCAACACCAGGACAACATGAATTGAAGCAGATGCAATCCTCAAGAGGATGAAATTTTAGCCAAGTTTCACTTGGTCATATGATCCATTCATAATCATCTCTAACTTGAGGGTGGAGATGAAGACAACACCTTACAATCACACTCCTAGGCCATAAATTGAAATTTTCATGAACCAAGATTAATGGGAAGAAAACACACTTCAAGAAGCATAGGAACAAATTCTTTCCACCTCCATTCTCCAAAATCCAATTTCTCAAGGCAAGCAGCAGAAGAGGCCTAGAGAAGAACCATCATCTTTAGCAAGCATTGCAAAGGAATTCATCATTCAGCAGAAGAATCAGAAGAGATATTTCACCATATCAACTAATCAAAGTCAGAAAGAGCCAAAAAATTTTTATTTGGGTGATGCAAAAGTTTCTACAGCATCAGAGGAAAATGTTCCTAATTCTCCATCCTCATCTTCAACTTCAAAAGAGCCAATGGATATTATTCATTCAGGAGGAACAAGTGAACTTGGTGAGCCAAATATTTTCTCTAAATTCTTAGAAATTAAGCAAAATAATGAAGCTTTGAAAGAAATTGTATACAATAAATTTTGGAAACAGATATCTATTTCACAACATAAGTTATTGACAACATTTGAAAGTGAAAAGGGAAGGATGCAAATGGATTTCTTACAGGCCCAAGTCCCTTTTCCAAAATCCCCTTCTAATTACAAGAATACCATATTCTCTTTTGATGCCAATTAGATTCATCCTATTGACCAAATGGACATGCACAGATAGTCAGGAGAAATGCTTTTCTCTACAAGGACTAACACTTCCATGGCATTATCAAAATTGAGAATGACACTTTCAAATGTCCAGTCACAATTGAAGATTGAGAAACTTTCCTTTGTGGCCTAAGATAATAAGCTCAAATATTTAGAATATATAGTGATTAAGATTGGATATGATCCTAAAGATGTACAAGTTGTAGCAGAAATCCTAAAGAAGAAGAATGCACACATTGCAGTTCTTTGGAAGTAACTCAAATTGCTTTCTATAGAGGATCCGCAAACCAATGAGATAGAGGAAAGTGAGAAAAATAGATAGGAAATGATCAAGATTATCATTGAGAAGAACATTAAAATTAAGAATATGGAAGAGCATATTGAAGGTCTACTCAAGGAGAAGGAACAATCTACTCAGTGGGCTATGATTCCAATTTCTGGTGTACCCATTGCAGTTGCAGGCACACATCCAAGTTCTTCATCAATAGCATCAAAGTCTACATCAGCAGAAAGTGACACAAGAAAACTTATGTAGGATTTTTCTCTTGAAAATCAGGAAAATGAAAAAATTCTGGAGAAATTCAAGAATCTAGAAGCTCAAAACATAAAGAATGATACTATCTACATCGAAGAAATGTAGAAATCCCATAGGTTAACACAGAAATTTCAGAAGTTATAAAGTGAGTTATCGATGGTGGACGCCTTTACCCAAGCCAAGAAAAACATCTTGGACAAAAACATGTCAATATATTATTGAGGTATGGCCCTCCATACAAATTACCTTTGAAGAAGAATAACTAAAAACTAAGTGCAAAACAATCATTGAGCAGGAAAAATCAGCACTTAAACAAAAACCAGCTAAAGATTCAGATATGATTAAGGTGTTGAATTCAAAGAGCATAGATGAATTAGAGCAGATTCATATCATAGATAGAACATAAACCATTTTAGAAATAAAAAAATTTCTGCAGAAGAAGAATTTGTTAACTCTGTTGGAAACCAAGTGCCAAGCTTTGGACACTATTGTCCAAATGTTTCACATCAAGTTTAACTTGTTGAATAAAAGAGGACTACCAGTATTAGTAGCACCAAATGACAGGTTAATCAGTTTGGAGGAGTACTGCAAGAAGATTTATACAATTTCAGTTGATAAAGCCAAATTTGCAAGAATTAAAGGTCATATGACAAGAAAGGATATTATGGAGGCTTTAGAGTTTGATTTAATAATTATACATGACATCAAAAATATTTTTATCAATAAGCCTACTTTTCAAATATATATTGAAGTGGATGAATTTTTCAGAATATTGATTAATCTAGATATACCAAATTAGGAAATATGGAATCATTTATGTGAAACTATCGAGTAAATTTCATCTCCAATAGCACGGCAGCAAAGCAGCACATTTAGGGGCCACATCATCAACCACTTCCTTAAAGACAGTGATAACTCAACTCAGCAGTTTCTTTATTCCTATATTTTGATACTATTTTTGTAATCTGTTTAGATGTTTCTAAAAGATATATTTTTTGTATAAATAACTCTCCATTCGAGCTATCAAGGGTTGCACCCTTGGATGAGCACTTGTAAAGAAGAATTGTATGAGCTAATATCATTGATTATTAATGAAAGGATTATGGATTTGTTTCAAACAGTTTGTCTCATTGTAAGTCTTTCCAGTTTACATTTCATTCTATTTTCTGCATATATTTAAGTTTTATGGAGATAAATAGGTAAGAGAAAACTGAATTTCAATCTATCTTAAATCCTCTGAAGCTATAATTTATTTTAGATATTGATTTATGTGACTATCTCTATATGTATAAGTCCCTCTACATCAAATAATTGTCGGTCATCATCATAAGGTTATATATATTTTGTTAATTCGTAAGCATTGTTTGTCAGCCTTTCTTTCCTATGATGAACTAAGGATTCAATCTAAATATTTAGTGGATCATATTTTCTTATATTTTATGCCTTTCACATATACAAAATCGAATCATTGTTTTGAATTAAAGGAAAACCCTTTTTTAATACTAAATATTATTGAAAGTTTAAAACATCTACCTATAATTTTTTCATTACATTGGTCATCCAAAAACTCATTTAAAACAAAAAAATATTTTAGATTCTCTAGCATAAATAATTAACCTATAATTATCTCGGAGGACAACATCAGATTGGTTTCATGTTATGGATACTAAAATTGATCCATTTTCCTTGGGACAACGATATAGTTATTCCTTTAAGGGTGAATAAAGGACTAGTAAGGTTAAAATATTTCACCTGACGACTTCACATAACCCAAAACTAGCTCATTCAGGACATACTAGGTCCCACTCTGATTCTGAGATTGTTTTACCTTTATCGGGTCTGGAGAGCCTGGTAAGACAACCCTATTTAAGAACAAGACTTCAAACCCCTTCTTCTTCTTCAATACCACCTCAATTAGAAGATACTTCAGTCTTGATCCATTTAGATCTGGACAAATACCTTTAAATTCATAATATCTACCACCTAGGGTACATGAGCTTATCTATAAAGGAGTTGATTTTCAGTCAGCACTTTTAGTCCATTCATTAGAATCATATCAAATACCTGAAGTACCTTTTCAATCTCCCAAATCAGAACAAGATTTAGATTTTCACTTACCTGAATTCAAACCTACTAATTTCATTTCTCCAACCTCTTATTCTTTTCCATCTACTTCTGCTCAACTAGAAGATCTTTTTTCCTTACATTAAAATCCTTTATTTCAACCTAAAGAAGGAGAAACAAAGTTTCAAAAATTGATCATTCAAATATCTTTAAATATTTAAAAATATATTCAACTTTTTTTCTTCATCCACCTCATTTTACCCCTCCATCTTCACCTTCATCTTCAATTTCTACCTCATCATCTTCTACAACAACCAATATTTATTCCTCTCTATCTTCATCACTGTTGTGTAACCAGCTCCAAAAATAGAAGAATAGAGATATCAATGCCTTAGAAATAAGCCACTTCGAGGGGGAAACCTCCAATACATTACATAAATGAGCAATTCTTTGATGATACAAATGAACAAAACCTCCTTCTATATATAGGAGACCATGGGGCCACAATATAATCCTAGTGGGGCCACAATGTAATCCTAGCTGACCTAACAATAATAATGTAAGGGCACAATAATAACAATATGGGGGTTACAGGGGTACAACAATAACAATAAGTGGGGCTACACTAACATAATAAGGGAATACACTATTAATATAGGGACTTAACATGCGCCTCTCCTTCAAACAAGTGTTGTCCTCAACGCTTGATTATTTCTTGATGCTTCTGTATAAAATTCTCATCCTCCCATGTGGAATATTATACAGGAAAGTTCTTCCACTTGCTGAGATACTCTGAAATTGATCGTACTTGTCGAGTTCTTGTTTTTTTGACTGCTTCAGAACTTCTTTCGATGTGATTTTGATATTCTTGTTGTTTCATTAGATTCTGCACCAAAGTTAGGCTATCCTTTGAGAGTTGGAGAACTTGTTGTTAATGCTCGATGTCATCTTCCACTAATTTATCATCCATATTAGCTATTATTTTATCCTTCAAACCATCCAACTTAGCCTCCATTTCTTCTTTTAAACCATCTATGTCAGCTTCGGTTGCTCTTCGTAAGATCGAAATTTGTTGCACTTGGTACCGTAATTTTGATATCTCATACTGCAATTCTTCCACTTCATGCATCATAGTATAGATTTCTAAGGGCTTAATGGGTGTTGACTTCTTTTTAGGAGGAATTTCAGAACGAAATACTGAAATATATGCTCAATAGGCCCTTGGAATCACTTCAAACTGATTTTTCAAACAAGATTTATGCAATTCGGGAAAAACAATACACACCTTTTACTTACTTTTGAGGAGCTCGATATTGGAATTGGATTATATCTGTGATTGCAACTCTTCAATATCTGAAATGTACCAATGAAATAGCCCTCTAAATTCTCTTTTTAATGCCATGGGTTTGACCTTATTTGGATTCTCCAAGACAAAGTTGTGTCCAATCTCCCACAATGACCTAATTATGGACTGGTTCAGTAGCGCGAACTTGTACGACTTGCCACGTGTCACTGTTTCGTCTTTTGTCTCTGAAATTGATAGCCAATAAACTAAAGTCTGTATTGTTGTGAAAATTTTTTACGGTACTCCAATCCGATGCCCAGAGAGAGAGTTATTGAACTTTTCCCATGATCACCTCTTTGAGATGAAATTCAGGAGCCTAAAAAAGCAATACCTTCCACAGATCATATCTCCAAAAATATTGCAAACCAAGCTCTGAAATGTTTTGATGAATTTCATCAGGATTTTAGATTTTCACCATATGAATTTTAGACTCTGACCTTCGTACAAAAAAATTTATAGCGAAAATTCCACGATGACCTGTTTAGGAGCCTGAAAAAAGACCCAACTTTCACAGATGATATCTCCACAAATATTGCGAACCAAGCTCTAAAATTTTTAGACAAATTTCCTTAAGATTTTGGCTTCGCACCCTAACAGTTTCAGCTTCTGAAACTTTGTAGAAAAACAGTTATAGATAAAATTCCACGATGACCTGTTTGGAGCTGCAAAACCCTAGAATCCAAAGCTCTGATACCAAATGTTGTGTAACCAGCTCCAAAAATAGAAGAATAGAGATATCAACACCTTAGAAATAAGCCACTTTGAGGGGGAAACCTCCAATACATTACATAAATTAACAATTCTTTGATGATACAAATGAACAAAACCTCCTTCTATATATAGGAGACCATGGGGTCACAATATAATCCTAGTGGGGCCACAATGTAATCCTAGCCGACCTAACAATAATAATGTAAGGGCACAATAATAACAATATGGGGGTTACAGGGGTACAACAATAACAATAAGTGGGGCTACACTAACATAATAAGGGACTACACTATTAATATAGGGACTTAATAATCACAAGTTATGGCTTATTTTCAGCCTATTGTTCAAGCAATCTATGTTTCTTTACAAATTCCAATCATACTAAACAATTTTCCTGATGGATACTTGAAACACCTTCCAAGGTTTAATGGGGAAACTAGTTTATCTGTTGAAGATCATTTAGCAACTTTCTTAGAATTTTGTGACAATATGAATATCGAATATGAGAATGTATATATGAGATTGTATGTTCAATCCCTAGATGGAAATGTTAGGATCTGGTTTATGCAATTGAGGGCACACTCTATTCGAAGTTGGGATGAATTAACCACCATATTTAAAAACCAATGGGGGGTTAAAAAGGATCATGTCTATTTTCTAACAGAATTTGAAGAACTTAAAAGAAATTATGATGAACATGTGGTTGATTTCATTAAAATGTTAAAATAAACTCTATCATAAAATTCCTGTTGATTGTAAACCACCAGTATCAGCAGCAAAGGTTAGGTTTTCCAAATCTTTTGAAGATGACTTTGCAATCATTCTTAAAAAAATAACATCTCATAATATAGAAGACATGACAACCAATGCCATCAAATTTGAAGATAATAAATCTGCTTCGATTAAACTTAAATATAAAGATGAAAAGGCACAAAGGAAAATCAAATCTAACCAAGAGGGTTCTTCTTCCAAGTCTAAAAACGAAGATCAAAAGATAGATGAAATAACTTCATTACTTAGGAACCTTTCTAATAGGATTTCTAAAATTGAAACTCAACCAAGATCAGTTCAACAAACTATTTCCTGACCAAAAAATCAAGGTTAATTTAAGAAATATGTGTTGTGAAGGAAAATCCCCTCTGCAGACAGAGGCAATCCCTCTAGCCCTAAGGTGGGTCTATCAACAAGGGAACATGTTGGTTTCTAAATTCCTAGTTTATCAATGAAATGCAGATTGGAATAGATGTCCTACCTCAATCTAGCGCTCTTGATGTAGTATGTTGCAGTGATCGCTTGATCTTTTCTTTTCAAGCCTTGTGCTCTGTTCGTAGCGACATTCGTACACCTACACAAATATCAAGCAAACACTAAAATCATACGAGCATACATGTTCATTTATAACTATCCAACTAGTCAAGGAGAGTCATAAACTTTAATCATTAATATAGACAAAGATGGAACTAGAAATCAATCATGTCATATTAATATATAAAAAAGGGGGTTTAGAACTTGTGCATTGACATTGTAGACCTCCTTAGAGAGGTTTAATCGGGCACGTCTCCAAGCATTCGTTCGCCAATTCATATCGAAGAGGCGAAATGTTCGAACTCTCTCTCACAACTATGGACTATTCTTTTTTATCAAATCTTAGTCTATTCTCGCTATGTCTGGATAGCTGATTTAATGGAATAAAGATGGATTTATAAGAGTGGAGGATGAGCTATGGGATCCACATATGGTAGAGGAAAGGTATATCCCTTTGGGCAGTTTCATTTTTGTAGGAACTAGAAGGCCAAAGGGAGAAACTCGACCTCATCCAATCGAACAAACATCCATGACTTCTCTCATGAAGCTATTATATATTAGAAGCTTCATTTCCATATTAAAAACCTTCCAAAAGTAGCTCGGCAGCGGTTCTCTTCAGAGACAGATTGACCACGACGTGGGGCCTAGTGTAAATCTGGCCATCTACACAAGGTCATAACTACACAACCACGTTGACCCAAAAAGCATATTTTTTAAAGGTTCAAATTCTGGAATGGTCAATAGATATTGTGTTCCTAACATGTTAAGGGATGCAATGACATTAATTATGATTTTTTACAGTACATAGGGGTCACTCTGATAGTCCTCTAGTATTCAGGATGGGGAATGCAGGCATGGTGACAAAATGTTGTGTAACAGATGCCCCTTAAATCATGAATTCTGAGAGAGAGAGAGAGGGGTGAAATGCTTTATGAGAACATGCCCAAACCAAAACACCGTCATTAGAGGACCTGCAAGATCAAGTACGACTGATATTTCTGATACGTCAATATAAGGTATGGGTGCAGCCATCCATAATAGAGAACATGTAATAAGATCCAAGGTATGGACACAGCCATCCAGTGAAAAGGGTCATCAAATATACTCAGGTATGGCCGCAGCCATCCAATTAGAAGAGTCATGCATATATTCATGATAAACAAAATCATCTCGCGATCTCAATTTTATCAGATAAAAACCCATGGTCTTATGTTTCGTCTCGACCCGAACAAGTAAAAATTCAGGCATGTGAATGAATGAGCTGAAGTCAAACATGCAAGAAAGTCACCTAATTACTAGCCAATGATGGAAGTTGTTAACAAGTGCGAGAGAGACCACCAATGATGACAATAGTTCTCAAGGTACTGCTAGTACAATCCATGGAATGTGAACAATGATATGGATTTGAACATCCATTAAATCAATCGATCGAAGGCTAATGATGAGAACCTGTCATCGAATGCGAATAAATTTTCATTGGGGCATGCAAGCTCTAAGGTACTATAAGGGAGTATCTTAATCAACTTCCTGGATAATGAGATGAAGTTGACATGAAGTGATCGGTCAAAGGAGGGCCATATTGTTTCCCACATCATTAACATGAGACAGAGGAACAAGATGATAGTGAATCAAGACTAAACAAAGGATCATGGGTTGAAAACTACAAAAGGGACTTCTCTTGAACATATTGACGACACGACTCCAGAATTTGGAAGTATTTTACATCAAGGGATATGAAGTAATGGTGACAAGGAAAAGAGCATATGAGAGGTCAAAATGGATAACCCAAACCAATGGAGGCAAAATGACAAACGTTGGATATCCCTAACATGACACGAACTGCAGACAAGTGTCATGTTCAAGAGTGATCTACTACTGACACAACTGAGAACTAGTTCCATTTTCCCCCACCATTTCTGGCGAGTACCCCAACTATTTTTGGAAACAAGATTGAAGGGGATAGCATATGCTTGTCATGTAAGTTTTTCCTTCGGACAAATCCATCCTAGTACATTTTATGAGCCCTAGGAAGGAGGAAATCGATAATTTAATGGTGACGGTTTCCATTGTCATTTAGTTTTAACAATTCTGACAAAGGGAAAACTCAATGTCTTTTCATGTTTAGAGAGTTTGAAAAGAGGCAAAAAAGAAAACTCTAGAAGGTCCCTTTTCATAGGTAGTCTCTCAAACCCAGAAAGGCAGAAAACAATATCGGAGAGAACCTCTTAGCCATGTGTGACTAAGGTATTCATTTTTCGTAAATAATCTGTCCCAGTCCAAAAAAGGGGTAAACGTATACTGGGCAGATGATGTTTCACAACCTTTAGCGAGTTCAAAATGACAAGAGTCTTAGAAATATTTTTAATTTTTGAGAGTCAGAAAAGAGTTGAAAGATGACCCTAGGGGGTGACCTTTTCGTGTTTTTACCGAGTCCAAAAAACTAATAAAATACAACTAGTTTCCTCATCATCACCAGTTTTAGGACCTATTGCTACACAAGAAAAAAACGTAAAACCCATTTTCGAGAAAAATAATAAAAAATAATCGAAAAAGGTGTCCAAAAACCTAATTAGGGTTAGAAGAGACTATAAATCAATGTAAATAGTAAAAAACATAACTTTAACCTTTTCACCTTCTTGTGATCATTTTTATCGGTTTCCACTGTGAATTTGTGTAGGTAACTACAGGCAATCCAGGAGGTCATTGACAAAACCGCTTTTTCCAGGTAGGAGCTCTGAACTTCTCCTGCAATTTCATCCATTTTTTTTATGGTTTCATGCATTTTTTGAAGGATTTTGAAAAAATCTTGTCCACAATGGTCGGCAGCAATTCCGGGAATGGAGTCGCGCCCCACTCTAGATTTTTTGAACGGGAAGGCGTCGTTCAGTGCTGATTTTTGAAAAACAGCGGTGTCGAATGTCACGCCCAAGAATTTTCAATTTTTCCCTCTAAAATCTCGGCCAAAATGATTCAAATCTTGACCATATGGAAAATGAAAGCTCGTATGTTGGTTTTGTAAGAAGAATCACTAGCTAAAATGGTGATAGAGTGGAAAGAGCGAGAGCATGGGGAAGAGGATGAACAAGCCATGGAAAATGATGCATGCATGGATGCCCCAAGGAACTGTGGCCTCTTGAAATTCTTCATGACCCCATGTTTGAGAGCTCATCTAGAGCAGCTACAATACTTGATTAGTGTATGGGACACTGATCGAGAGAGATTCATAATTTATGACCAAGAATTGATGATAGAAGTCTTCGACATCTACTTCATAACTATATTGTCATGGATGGGATATCAACCACTGCTAATAGGTACTCGGGCCCTTGGAGAGAGAATGGGCATGTTAATATATAGAATTTGTCATGGGGCAAAGAAATCATGTAAGAGTGGCAAGCTAGAAATTCAGATAGTGCTCGACTTACCATTGAGGGTAGTGCTTCATACCATTACTTGGGTTGTTGGATATCAGGATCCCCATGAAGCTACAAAGACATAGCTTCAAATGGCCATATATTGTATGGCTCTGAAAATTTTCAATTGGGAAGTGGTGAAAATCAACATAAAATGTCAGCTAACCAAATGCAAAAATGGTATGCTGAAGCAGTTTGGATATGGGTCCATCTTGATATTGTTAATCCTCGAATGGTTCCCGACATTCCAACGTCAGGAGGTGGTTGTACCTATGCCACCAGAATGGAGCCACAAATGGTCCGTTGGGTGGAGTTGGTGCCTCGATCAGGACGTGGACAACACATGTCATGGAAACCAGATTTATTTGACTGGTTGTGCCAAAAACTCATCGTGGTGGAGGACTGGTTGTATACTGGTACTGATTTCAAGGAGGATCCGGATCTTCCACTTCCGAAAGGTGACTACTGGGATGAGGACAGAGGTAAAAACTCATTTTTTGGATTTTTATGAGTATTATGATTTTTTTTATTTTTATGTATATGTGTTCTAATATTTTCTCAAATGTTGCAGATGTTGGACCAAAGAGACCCGTAGGGATGTCCCCCATAGCTCGGAGGGTTCCGAGAGATTTCGAAGCAGCCACTCATGGCAAGGGAAGTGATGAGGAATAAATCACATGTAACTTGGAGAGACTCACAAGTGGGATCCCGAACTATGTGAGATTCGAGGATGTTCTTCGTGCTTATCAACGGCACACCGCAGGAGTGTCTAACCGCATCCATCGAATATTGATACGTGTCGTACAAGAAGTGATGTGTTATCATGATCACCATGCGGATTAGACTCCTAGGTTTCATTTATGCATGTTTTTGAGAGACGTGGTATCTTAGGATGTAATCGAAACACATATATTTTTTGAACTATGATGTACAAGCTGATGAAAATAATTGATATATATATATATATACATACACTTATTTTCCTGTCTAAATATTACTATGTGATGATTATTGCTCTTACAAATTTTTTAAATGTCTATCTAATACAATATTAGCTACTGCATAGGTTAACGTATTCATTCTTCTAGGAATATGCTAATATGTGATAGAATCAAAATTCCTTTCTAAAAAATAAGTGCGTAAATATATCCTTATAATATAAGGGTTTCTGACAGAATAATGCCCATTGATTTGGAGAACAACAAGCTGAGAGTCTAGGTTTACAATTAATTCTTGAATGTCGAGGGAAATAGCTTCAGTTAGAAGTTCGATAATTGCACTGTATTCGGCGACATTGTTAGTTGCACGTCCTAGACATATGCCTTGAAGTTCTACTAACTCACTGTTAGGATCATAGCTTACCCAAGCTGCGTAGGATAGGTTCCGGGTACTATGGGAGGCACTGTCAGTGAAATTGATATAAGGAGTGATAGACATCTGCATAGTAAGCAAAGACATAATAAGCGGGAAAAACTGTTCGCGAAGCACACCAAGCCAAAATCTACAAAAATTAAAAACACACATATGTACAAAATAAATTCACGAAAAACTCATGCATAATATTTTTTGAGATACAGCCCATTTTGAGGTTGATCCAGGGGATAGCCTTCATAATCAATAAGCTCATAGGCCCCATTTTACAAAACATGTTTGACGATGTAAGGCCCATGCCACATGGGTTATAATTTAACTACCCCCAAATTATCATGGGCTTCGTCATACAAGAGGACTAAGTCTCCTTCTATGAAGGTACGAGGAGAAACTGTCTAGTCAAAGTGGGCTTTGAGCCACTTTTTCTATGCTTCTATGACTAGAGCATAGAAATGGTGAGTTTCATCAAGCATCTCCAAAAATAGAAGACGTTCTTCCTCTGGAGAAGTATTCAGTTGTAATTTGACATCTATCTTGAGTGAAAGAATTTCACATTCAATCGGAAGGATAGCTTCGAGACCATAAACAAGCTGAAATGGTGTGAATCTAGTTGCATCCTTCACCGAGGTTCAGTAAACCCAGAGAGCTGAGAACAACATGAAATTCCAACTAGATTTGTGCATCCCGGTAGTATGTTGAAGCATAGTGACTAAAACTTTTTTCACGGCTTCAACCTGGCCATTGGCCTAGGGATAGTACATCGTTGAGCTGCCGTGATGTAGACCCAACTTAGTAGTTAACTTAGCATCATGTAATGGCAAAAATGGGAGCCATGATCAATGAAAATAGCTTTAGGGACTCCAAACCTGGTAATCACGTGATTGAAAATAAATTGGGTGGCTTTCTTATCATCAGTTGTGAGTGTAGGAATTGCTTTGGCCCATTTAGTAAATTATTCCACGGCTACAATGATATACCCATGCCCCCCAGCTGAGCGAGGGTTACACATCATAAAATAAATACCCCACTTCGCAAAGGGACCAATGGTAATGATGGAATGGAGGTGAGCAGGTGGTGAGGATACAATCTTTGAAAATGGTAGGCCATAAATACTCGGCATGAAGAATTTTTTGAGTAGTAGCATACGCAAACATGTGACCGCCACATGCGCCAGAATTCCAGTCATTAAGGACTTTTTCAACTTCCTCGAGGGTCAAACACCGGCGGAGGATGGAATCAGTTCTAATGTGGTATAAAATATCTCTGACTATACGATAGGGTTGCAAATGATGATAGATACGTCAATGAGCATCTTTCATCAACTCGGACCGAAAAGTGGAAGTCTAGAGATAAACGATGATATCACCATACCATGGATCAAGGGTGCTAATAAAAAAAAGAGTATCATCTGAAATGCGTTCCTCAGAACCGAAGGGAGCAAAGGCGGAGGGTAAAGAGAAGATCAACTCGGCAAAAACCAATGACGTTTTTGATTTGGCGGTAGTGAATTCGAAATAAAACTTTTGGAGGATAATTATCCACTTAGAGTACTTTCCCCCCTAGATATTGTTGATTTATAATATAGGTCATGGGGTTGCAATCAAAAATCACGATCATAGTGCGAAGTAAAATATAATGGTGAAAAATTTGGATGGCTTGAACGGCTGCCAATGCCAACTTTTCGACATGAGCATCATTTGTTTCAATGTCGAGAAGATTACAGCTAAGATAATAGATGACATGCTCATTACCATCATCATCTTCCTATACCAGAACCATGGCAATATTGCTAAAAGCGGCATCCAAATAGAGTGAATAATTACGATGATAATTTGGACACAAATGAGGAGCACTGAGAAGCATGGTCTTCAGTGCATCAAAATATTTTTGGTGAATCTCATCCCATAGGAATGGGACGCCTTGCTTAAACAATTGTGTAAAACCTTTGGCTACTTTAGCATAGTTTGGTATAAAACGACGTAGGAGATTAGCTTTCCCTTGCATACACTGCAACTGGTGTAAAGAGGAAGGGGAGGAGAGATTAATGATAGCTTTGACCTTAAGAGGATCGAGACGAATACCATCTTTGGAAACAAAAAAACCAGGGAGTCTGTCGCAATAATGTAGAAGGCACATTTGTGTGGATTAAGCCGAATGTTGTAGCCTCTACAATGAAGAAAAATTTAACGGAGGTGTTCCGGGTGGTCCCGATGCTTAGCGGAGTGAGCTAAAATTTCATCCAGTTAAGGTTGAAAAATGTGCTTAATATCATGAAAATAAAATGACATTTCTTGTTGGAACGTGGCACCAGCATTCTTAAGGCCAAAAGGGAGCTTCTTGTACGCAAAAGTGCCCCATGGACAAATGAAGACAGTTTTATGTTGATCATCCAGTAGTATATTAATCTAGTTATAACCATAGAACCCATCCATAAGGGAAAAAATCTCCCTCCCAGCACATTCGTCAATGATCTGGTTGATGAAGGGAGTGGGATAGTTATCCTTGGGACAAGCACGATTGATATCGTGGTAATCCACACAAACTCTAATAGTGCCCTGCTTTTTATCCATAGGGACAATGTTAGAGACCCAATATATCAATGGGATTGGATAAATGAAGCTTGCTTTAAGAAGTTTTTCAACTTCTCCCTTTATGGCAGCTGCCTTTCTAGGGTGCATAGGATGAATATGTTGGCGAATAGGTTTTGCATCAGGGTAAGTAGGGATCTCATGCACGACTATACTGGGATCAATTCTGGGCATTTCCTCGTAGGACCAAGTGAAAACGTCTTGAAATTATCGGAAGAGACTAGTCTGAGACCTTGATCTCATCAAGAGAACAGGTCACCCCAATGTGGATGTTCTCGGTAAACCTCGGTTTAACAGAGATGTCAATAGGCATCATCTGAGTTATATTTCCCATGTTTCCATCTGAAAAAACTTTGTGTGTCAAAATAGGCATTTGAAGCAATCGAGAAGGATCTTGGGAAGCAAAATTCTCAATACAAGTAGACATTACCCCAAGACTAGGCAAAAAAGAGGAACGATGATGAATATACCCCCAGGGAGGATCCTCAAGAGACATGGTTTCCATGATGGCTTTATTAGTTGGAAACGTCTTGTTCAAGGGATCTGGAGAATCCGAAGCACCGAGCCAAGGGGATTGAGAATACATGTCGAGAGGCATACTTGAAGAAGTATGATTAGAAGGAGAATTCGGAGCCAAAATAAACTCACAATAATAAATTTCTATCAGGCTTAACGGAATCACGTCACCAAATGAATCAACTTGATCAGGCGAAGGGATGATCCACAGATCAGAAGACGTAGAGATCATATTGACCTGAGCACTGTTGGGCAAAGGAAGAGAAAAAATACCCATAAGGGTAGGATATTTGAAAAATCCTTGCCCCACACTTTCATAAGGCGTGGGAATGTGGTCTACATACAGAACGTTGCTCTCTAAAAATTTGGAAGTGAAAAAGGATAACTAATCAATAGTGATAATATTTCCTTCATGCAGGAAATGAAGAACACGAAAGAGAGTGGATGGTACGCATAGAATGGCGTGAGTCCAACTATGACCGAGGAGGAGATTATAGTTTATTTTAGAATCAATGACTTCAACCTCAAAATTAACCATTTTCCCTTTCAACGTGATAGGTAAGCTGGTGAGGATACCAAGAGCGCAAGATTCCATTCCATCAAAAGCTTCTAAAGTGTTTGGAGACTGGTTCAGGGCTAGAGAACTAATGGCTTTCCAACATGTAATGGACATGATGCAAGTAGACACACCTTCATCCATGACTACTCGATGGATATTCTTACCATTAATCCCAACTTGGATAATCAAAGCAAGTTAGTGAGGGAGACGCGGGACAAAATTTTCCAGATTAAAGGTGATAAGGCTTGAATCGGTAGGGTCAACTCCTCCGATAGAGGATAACAAAGCCTTTTGTTGTGACAGACAACTCTGAATTACCTCCAGCATGGACATAGCGGATGGCACCTGAGCCAAATCCTCAACAATACTGTAATTCTAAGTAGCACGGGCATTTAGGTTATAGGAGGACTTACGGAACACGCCTTTGGAGGGTGGCCATACAACGGGCTCATAACTAGGCCTTTCAATATTAATAGGGCCAGAAGTGAGTGGGGGAGGAGGACCATCTACAATTTCTTTCCCCGCTTCTTGACATGGTTCGGCATAATCTTTTGATATGGTAGCAATGGATATGGGTACAACACCATTCATCATGAAAACTTGAGAGCCAAAAGGGGTGGAGGACTAAGGTTTCTCCACCATTTGAGTTTGTTGTGATGGGAACAGTTCCTTAAGAACAGTTAGAGTTCCTTGAGTCCTTTGAGCAATCGACTCACCTCGGCCCATCGTGGACAGACCTTGGTGTAATGTTCATCCTCACATATCATACAATGATACTCCGGTTTACATTTCGAGCCATCATCAGTATTGGTTTTAGGAGAATCCTATTTTGGGGTATCGGCTTTGGCCTTGTCTTTACCCTTCTTCTTACCTTTCGAAGCTTTATCTGCCAAGGTATACTAGACATCATTCACTTCTACGGTTTTTCCAAGATTGGAAGGTTGCTGAGAATCAATATCGGTAGAAGGAGTGGATTTTTTCTTCGCAGGATTAGGGGAAGACTTACAGGAAGTCTGAGAAACGGAACCAATGATACCATCGACAGATGGCGTCACTAGTGTTTTGTAAGTTCCAAGTTGCAAAGCATCAGGCAAGAGTTCACAAAGTGTTAGTATTAACTTGCCGTGTTTTTAAAAAATTGCAAGACTCACTTAGTGCTTACGCAGCACCCACAGCCTAACAATAAAAAGTGTCGCCATATTCTCGCATCTCGGTTAAGGACAGCAAAGAGCTTAAAAAACTGGATAAAAGCATGAAATACATTATTAAAAACAATGGTTCTAGGATATACCAATAGACAAGACAAGAAATACTTTTAAAGAATTTTTAGGTTCAAGTGATCAAGCTCCCGTTTGCGAAGTATCCAATTCTCCTTAGTGGGATGGGTTCTTGGAAGTCCTCAGCACTTCAGATCTAAGATTTCTCTCTCTTGTTGGTGTAGAAAACCCAATGCAAAGAATAGAGCTCAATGGGAGCTCACACAACAAATGATGGAAAAATGGGACTAAGTGTATAGATCCAGAGTGATCTAATAGGCAACAAAAGGTGAAGAATGGTAGGAAAAACCCTCCTATTTATAACAAAATATTGGGTCATTCTAGATCTTGGTGCATGGGTTAACCAAATCTAGATCCACTTTTTATGGAATATTTTATTATATTTGTTGGAGGGAAAAGGTATTTGACTTGGGTCAAATCTCTTAATTTGTCAAAAATAAATAAATAAATGATTTATTTATCTTTTTAAGGAAGCGGTTAGAAGATAATCAAATAAATAATGATTTATTTAATTATTTAAGGAAGTGGTTGAAAGATAATTAAATAAATAATGATTTATTTAATTATTTGTGGGTGATTTGGTCATATTTTACAAGGAATATTATCTAAATAAGATTTAAATAATTATTCCTAGAAAATAATAAGATAAATAAAGGTTTATCTAATTAATTTCTTTGTTTTTGGGTTAAACATGACTGGAAATAATAATTAAATTATGGTTTAATTAATTATTCCATGAGGAAAATCAAACAAATATAGGTTTGTTTAATATTTCCTTTTGGGGTTTTCTATTTAGACCATAAATAACCTAATTAATGTGGTTTATTAAGTTATTTAACATAGTGAAGGCAATTTTACTTAGGGTAAAATTGGTCTTACATGGTGTACTTGGGTCCATCTAATGATAATAGGTTAGATGACCAAAAATGGTGTAACAGATTGCCCCCCAGCGTGCGAGTGTCAGGAGCAAATCGTATGACCGAAGTACGTTGTAAGCACTCAATCACTAGACAACAAAAGGGAAGTCAGAGAGAGAAATGCAAGGTAGATAGTGTGCTGAAGAACTAGACCCCGAGGAGACGAGACTCGCAGGTGCAACAAGTCTCTTTTTATGAGAGGGTACCTGTGCTGGAGGCGGCAGGGGAGGCATACCTATACCCGCCGTGACAAAGTACAAAAGAATAGTGTGTCCAGTAAACAAGGGACCGAACCATAAAGTACAGCCAGCATAATCATGAGACAGATAAAAATACAATGAGGAATCCCATATACATGCTGTGCCTGGGATAACAGCCAAGACTTGTACAATAATATCTGAGTACATGAGATACAAATACAACCCAAATGCCCCCTGTAAATGGGGAAGGGCTCACAAAATCTGACTGATACATGCAAATCAAAGAGGTGCTGCAAGTGGCTAAGGCCAACATCATCAAATATCTGGAGTTGCATCGAAGGCTGCAAGGAGGAGGTCATCCGGGCATGTGGGGGGCTACCTGCAGGGCCACCCCCTCATGAGGGTTGATACATCTCACACACACCCGGGAATCATCAAGAGCTGCTGCTGTATCACTGAACCATCAAGTATACGGATCTCGGTCATGCTGAAAGGAGCTGGAGTGGAGAAACAATCAAGTCAAAGGGAAATGAGAGATCCCTTTGCCTGATCCGAGGCACCGAACAAGAGTGGAGGCTGGAACCAAGGTACATCGCCCTCTAGACCTAGCTTCTAGAATGAAATGAGCTGATGTCGACAGAAGGAGGTCCGCCATAGGTGAGGAAATGAGATACCCCCAACTAAGGCACGAGAGAAAATAGTGGAGCGACGGACAGACTGACATTGATGATGATAGTGAAATGGAAAGGATTGAGTGGCGAATGGACGACTTCCCTTGTTAGAGCATAAAGGGCATGAATGACATGGCAGCGACTGACACAATATCATAAGGGATAGGGGACAGTGGGACTGAAGGTCATAATGTGCGACACAAGAGAGAGACCAAGCAATGAAGGACGGAGGGCTATATCGGGGTACAAAGGGACTCGGGATAGACTCCATGAATGCGATGATGACTCAACTTGGATGCTCTAAACAAGGGCGACTTTATGGTGCTGCCACATAGGAAAGGCCCAATGGGGGACCATGAAAACATGAGCACAAGAAGGTAACTCATGACAAAGATTGACACGAACAAAGACAAGTAAGGAGGCGAAGTGGTGCCCCGAGTACAAGTGTCGTAAGTGAGGAAATTCGATTTTAATGAGAGGGGAAGTGACCCTTCTTGGAAAATATGTGTCCTGGTGAAGTATCAGATCATAAAAAACTAACAGATACCCATTTGAGGGCTCGGTGAGAGCTTTCCAACAGTGCGGACGGTTTATCAAACGGGGCTACGGTGTGGTCGCAGCAGTTGAAAGAAGAAACAGGGGTTCTCTTTTAATAAGGCAATTTTCCCTCCAAATTCGCTCATTTTCTATTGTTGCTGTGGTGAATGTAGAGAGGAGAGAAGGTCCTAAATCTTGCGGCGAGCGTAGCGGACAAACCGACCATTGGAATCAAGATCCGTCAGTTGCAAGTAAGAGGCCTAACCTTACTCTTTCATTTTGATGGATTGAAAGTTCAGTTTAGGGCCCAAAATCCTAGAAACAGACCCTCCTTCATCTCTACGGCCGGGTCGCACTTTTTGGGCCAAAAAGTGCGACCTGGGACGTAGGTTTCAGGGCAAAAACTATGACCTAGTCTTGAACTGGGCAGAAAACTGCGACCTGGGAGATGAGGGGGTTTTGGTGTTGTTTTATGGCTGGGAGTTGGGTTTTTATGTTTGGTTATGGTATTCCCGATCTGTATGCTGACAAAGATGATGTTTTTGTGCAGGTATGGTAGATTTACGGGTTAACTGAAGAGAGAGAGACCTGGGTACATTACGGGTAGAGATCCAGGCGGATCAGGGTGTCCGTCGTGTGTTGGTCAGGTTTGGGGTTCTAAAGTTTTTAGAGAACCCGTTGATGAGAGCAGGAGAGCCCTTGTTGGCTCGAATTATCAGTTATTGGGATCCAGAGCATGAGGTCTTTGTAGTGCAGGGGCACAGGATCGAACTGACAGTCCAGGATGTGTATTTCCTGATGGGTCTCCCACCACTGGGGATGGTGGGAAACACGCAGCCAGTATTACCGCGGGGGCGGCATATCATGGAGTTTGTGGAATGACATTGTCGACCGGGTCTCCAAGTCAAGGGGACTCGGATACCGATCGGGGATCTAGAGAGGCTAGAAACCCGTGCAGTGGCCGCAGCTGTGCTGCGTGTCCTGGGCAACCAGGCGTTCCATCACATCACCGGGGGGCAGATGATGCTGGTAGAGAGTGTGTTGAGTGGGACCTACTATGGGTGGGCCCAAATGATGTTGGTGTCGTTAAAACGACAGTTTTCGCTCTGCAAGAGGCAAGTGAACCACGATTGCTCGTATGGGACTTTATTGTGCACCTTCTTCTTTTAGAAGATCCCGACCTTGTGGCCTTGTGTACAGCTTCCAGTTGGGGGCCCAAGAGAGCCCAGGATGCGCCGGTGGGGGCAGCTACTGTGCAGAGGAGGAGGAGGGGCGGTCGGGCGAGTGTTTCGACCTGAGTTCTTTGCCCATTGGGATCAAATGTCGTTATACATAGATGACAATCCCTATAGTGGGATGAGTTATTGTGGAGATCCGGACCTGCCACTTCCGCCTGGTCGAGTCTGGGGGCCCGATGGTAAGTGACAGATTGTTATTCTTGTATGGGCATGTTACATTTTTTTGAATAGTAGCTAGGGTACTGATTCATGTACTGTTGGTATGCAAATATAGCGCCGGTAAAACCGACCGGATATATGGGACGACCGGCAGTAGCTGGAGCTGCAGGTCCGAGTGGGTCGAGAGCAGCGCAAAATGAGGATGCAGCCGCCCTTCTGGAGGACATCCGCCGTAGATGCGAAAGGTTGCTGACCGGAGTATCAGAGCGCGGGTGGCAAGACTTAGACGACCAGTACATAGAGCCATGTATTGGTCTACCCTCGGAATGGCGAGGGGTCATGCGGCGCATGGCGATGGCCGGTCAGGGGATGCATGATCTACAGGCTGCAGGGGCAGATCCATTGGCTCGGGATCTGCCAGATAGTGATTAGGTGTGGGGCATGTGGTTCCCCCTAGTGTGTATGTAGGGGCGGGTGGTGCCCCCAATTTTGAGTTTTTTGTAACATGCTATGGGAATGTCATATGTATCAGAGTAGATGGACTCTAAACACATGTTTTTTCGACACATATTATGGATATGCATCGTTTTTAATGATTATGAATGTTATTGTATTGTATGAAATGCGTGTGATAAATGCCAATCTAGAACATGGTTTGCAATACTATCTACATAGTGATTCTGTTCTCGAGGTACATGGTTGAAAGTTATGGTTTCAAATGCACGTATCAAGAGTTTCACTCGTAAATAGCGTCTAAACAGCACAAGGTTATGCACATGATAAACACCATTTAGTTGCATTACAAGAAGTAGGGACTCCAAACGAACGTGCAGATGGAGGATGCGATGAAAGAGGGCATCGGCTAAGAGACCACGCACTGCATCATATTCGGCCTGATTGTTGGTGGCAGAATCAATGCAGACCCCGTCAGAGAGAACAAGGGCATGCAAGGGGGTGAAGATGGCCCAACCTGCCGAGGCGAGATTCCGGGAGTAACGACTGGCACCATCGGCGTAACCGATAAAGGGTGTGGATGGGGGTTCCTGCGGAATGGTGTTACAAGACAACAAGTGAGGGGAGGAGAGGAAATGATGGCCGCGTGAGTGGACAGAAGACATCGAGCGGCAACTGCGGGAGGGAGTGCAAGGAGCAGGATGGCTATGACTCATATACAAACTGGAGGGTGGTATGTGAGGGTTATCGGAAGTATGGGGAGGACTCGGGCTGCTGAGGTCAACAGAGATACGGGTGGATTGATCTCATGTATGGGTAGAAAAAAGGTGTTCAGGCGACACAATAGGGGAGGGTGCAGGGGGACTGGGCTCCAAGTGTCTCGCAGAGGAGGATAGGTAAAGAATGGTTGTGGTGAGCTCCATCGTACGAACATCGGGGGGGGGGGTTTCGATGGGGTGGGGGATCCTCGGTGCGGCGGGAAGCATCTTTGCGCGAGGATGGGAGGGCGGTTGGTTTGTTCAACGTCCCATGCTGGGATGACCTCTGAAGGGTGCGGTAATGCATCGGTGCCGGAGACAATGGTGAGGTAATGGCCATGGACACGCATGAGCACGGGGGTTTGTTGGTGTGTGGGCGAGTCTTGGGGTACTTGGTTACGGACGAAGAAGGAATGGAGGCTTCGAGGGCCATAGCTTCAGGGAACGCGACTTTAACCATGGGCTGAATACGGGGCAACTCGGGACAAGCATGGGTGGCATGACCGGCGACATCACATAAGGCACAAGGTTTTGCGAGCGGAGGAGGGGCCGGGTCAGTTGCGGTGGTCTTGTCTTTGGGTGCCCCCTCGCGGACTTTGCCTTTCTTCCCGGGAGCCGTCACGACGGGAGAGGGGTCCTGTGGAGGTGCTGGGGGCACAGGGGCAACGGAGGAAGCGAGGGGGACTGGTTGGACCGGTGTCAAAGCCATGTAGGGTTTAGGGTGACCAGGAGGGGTAGCTGCTGGAGGATCAAGGTACCAGACGGGTATGCCAAAGGTCAGGTTAGGGAGAGAGAGGGTGGCCATGGCGGGGACAGAATATACTCCGGGAGGGGCCGAAGGGATGCGCCGGCGGGGTAAATGACCGGGGAGGGACGGCTGCGAGATGGTTGGAGCACGGGGAACCAATCCCGAGAAGGATAAAGAGGTTCGGGGATACCGAGTTTTGTGGGGGAAGGCGAGAAGGAGGAGGGTGCGATGGGCCGAGATGAATAAGCTGGGGATCGGGTTGTGAGCGAGGGTGGGTTGCGACTGGCGGGAGTGAGGCACATACAGGCGACTGAGCAGTTGCATCGTACGAACGACCGATAAGGAAAAGCTGGGATCAGTGATGGGAGGAGGAGGGAGATTAGGAAAAGTTCCAAGCAGGGAGGAATCTTTGTAAACGCCGGGGGAGACACTGGTCAAGGAATCGACGGTTTTCTTGTTGGCTATAGAAGAGATGGTCGTCTCAGGTGAGGTCTGAGATTTTGGCTCATGATATGTCAACTGGTCAATGGTGACTATCTTTCCATTATGGGGGAAAGACATCTTGCGGAAAACCGCGGATGGGATAGCAGACATAGCATAGGTGTAGCTTCACCCCAATAGAATGTTGTAGTCTAGCGGGGTGTCTATGACTTCAACGTCAATGCAAACAGTCTTACCAGTGAGGGTGATAGGACAATTACGGAAAAGGCCGATGGGCTGGGAGGCGTGGCCATCCCACGCTCGAAGGGTGATCATGGAAGGGGCCAAGTCAGGAGATCCGAGTTGCTTCCAAACCGAAGTGGACATCACATCGGTGGATGCCCCCTCATCAATTATACACCGAGAAACGTTGGCATTCCAGATTTTGACTGGGATTTGGAAGGCAACAGAAGCAAGAAGAGGAGGATGTTCTGATTGATGAGCGTCGAAAACAATCATTTGGTCATCGGCAGGATCTACATTGCCCACGACAGATAGAAAAGCCTTCTTTTGGGGAAAAGAACACATTGGAGGGTTCCGGTGTGGAAATGGCGACAAGAGATTGTGCCAAATCTTGCATCTACTATCTTATACAAATGCCAGTGGCTAGGCAGAAGCAGCGTTTCGACGTAGGGGTCCCTTAGGAATCTTGGTGTGAACCTCAACTTTGGGTTGAGGGATATGTAAGGGGCCACTGGATGTCGAAAGAGGCTCTGTAGAACCTGAAGAAGGAGGCTCGGGGGCAGACTGAGCAGGAGGCTTGGGGTACTGGCGAGACCGAGTTTGAAGGTGAAGATCGACGGACGGGTTAGGATTGGAGTGCATCATAAGGATCTGGTAATCAGAGGAACCAGAAAGGGAAGGGGGGGTGGCTACCTGGCTGTCGGGCGGTTGGGTAGCCACGAATCCTTGCTGAGGGAAAGGATCAGTAAACACAGCTGGCTGGGTAGTGGCCACATTAGGAGGAGCATGAGGGGAGGCGTGATGTCCGCGCAATGTGGCTTGAGACTCCCACATCTGCCACATCTGGGGTAAGAGGGGAAAATCGTGGGTGTAATGACCATAAACACCACAACATGAACAAGGCTTATTTGTGCGAAGCAGCCTGTCCAGCTTGGGCTGAGTGCCCTGTTGCTGGTTGGCAGTGTTAGGGTCAACACCAGAATTGGGTCCACTGGTACCAGGGGCAGATTGGTTTGGATTGCCTCTCCGCCTTCTTTGAGAATAAGGGGGATTAGTCGCGCCCTGCTGTGCAAATACTTGCCCTGGAGGAGGCTGTAAGTGTTGTTGCGGGTTTTGAGGAGGCAAGGGAGATGGAAGCGCATATGCTGGAGGAGCTGGTGCACCAGGCTGCAGATAAAGGTAATGGTTAGGTTGGGCAACATTGAGGTAAGCAGTAGGTTGGGAAAAGGGAGGAGGCATGCCGTATCCTGGATACATGCTACCGGGAGGGGGAAGAGTGCTAGAGGTGCTGGCCCCTCCCTGAGGGAGACCATAGCCCATAGGAGATTGAGCGTACGGATGGGAAAGGGCTCCAATGATACCGTCGGTGGAATGAGATGCCCCCGGGGCGTTAGCATGCGCCTGGCCTGGGGAGGTCAGGAAGAACGGTATAAACATAACCAGATTGAGCGTAAATCAGGTCATATTTCAAGGCTATTTGGAGGGCAGCTTCTTCAGTTTGAGGAAAGTGAGAGGCGACATCCTTGCCGATAGGAGCTAAGAGGGTGCAAAGGAACCAGTCCATGTAAACCCGATCTTCGAATGGGGGGGCTCGACATAAGCTTCGTCTTCGTCGCCATTCCTGAACATGGGCGGAAAGGCGGGTCGAAGAGGTTTGCTTGAATGAAGTCAAGAGCTCCATGCCAGTATCGTATCAGAGAGGGAGCTGGAAATAAGATAAAAATGCTTGGGCAAGGGTCGCAAAGGTGGTATGGGAAGAGGTGGCTTGTTCAACATACCATTTAGAAGCTTCGCCGGTAAGCGTGCGTTGGAACAAATGAAGACGGATGGAGTCATCGGTAATGGAATTGGAGGAACACCACATGTGGAAATATCGGACATGATTGGTTGGATCTTCTCCAGCAAGGCCTTCGAACTTAGGGATGTCAGAGGGGAGCTTGGTTGGCATAGAAGGCCAACCAACATCGTGGCGGATAGGGTCATTGATCAACTGATTGAAATCGGGGAGGCTGAGGCCTGCAATGTACGGCAGCAAGGGTATGGCCGAGGTAGTTCCTGTGGCGGTTCCGCTAGTAGTGATTCCGGCATTAGGGCCTGGAGCACCGCTAACGTTAGGCCCTGGACCAGACATAGTGAAGGTGACAGGGGGAGAACCAGGAGGAGAAGGAGAAACCAATGAATCAGAAGAGGATTCGGAGTGCGGACTCGGAGGAGGACTGGCTCGACGACGGCGGGACGGAGCAGGTCGATCGACCGAAAACTGAGGGTGAAGGCAAAGAAGTCTCTCGGAAAGGCGCCTTGGGGGCGCAATGATGATGGGAAGAAGGAAACCGACAAGGGAAAAAAGGGACAGAATCAAGTGAGGTCAAGGGTAGAAAATGTGCAGTGACAATTGATTTTAGAGTCTTTTCCAGGCAGTGTTAACCATGCGCTTCTTCACTTAGGGTCAGTGTGTGGTGTGCGTTAATTTTAATTTTTAAAACCCTTTTCATTTTGAGAGCAAGAAAAAAGTGTGTTGCGTAACTGAAAATAAATCTACAGAGAACAGTATATAATGCTGAAATAACAGAAAATTAACAGCTACTATTGCATCTATCTAACCCAAGAAGGCGAGTCCCTCAAAACTAGTCTAAAAAAAAGGGGAAAAAATCTAGTCAAAACACACTGAAAAGAGGCCAATAGATCTAAGGTCGGGAGGGACAGGGATCTAAAGGGAAAAGCTGTTGAAAAGAGGTGCAGATCACAGCCAAGAGACAAAGGCAAGGTGGCTGGAAAAAAGGAGGAAATCAGCAAAAAGCGGAAAGGACAGGGAGGAGGTCCTAAAGGGAGGTCCAAACAAAACGACAAGAGGTGATTTGAAAGGAAGAAAGGCTGATTTAAAGGGATCTGAAGAGGAGGTTTTAGATCTGAAAAAGGGAAGGCTGAAACTCTGAAAAACAGACGGCTGAAACAGCTAAAACTCTTCCACAAAAGGTGGAGGGTACTAAAGCCCTAGGGGGCTAGGTTCCCACTTAGATGAGTAAAAACAGACAGGAACTACGTCAAAGCGGGCCGAGACGAGGCTGGAAAACTCGACGTAAGCTTCAAAGAAACCTTAAAAATTGCAGAAAAAAATCACCGAAACACTATGTGTCGTGTGTTCTCGAATTGCTGCCATGGGTGTGTCAGAAAAAAGGAGAAAAAAGGACTGAGGTCTGTGTCGCAGGTTATGGGCCAAAAGTGTGACCCCCGTTCCGGTTGTCTCGCTGGCAGATTTTCAGAATTGTCGGCTCCCTTCGCCTGTGGTCGGTGTCGCTTACCTGCGCAATAGGGCCAGAAACACACGGAAGTTAGAAATTTTAATGTTTTAGGGTTTTATGTGAGAAAAAAAACATAAAAATAGGAAAAATAAACAGCTAAAAAGAAACCCTAGGGTCTGAAGTAGCTGGATATGCAGGAATATGAAAAACGACAGCGTTCGTAATTTAAAACCCGTGTGGAGTCGCCATTTGTTAGTATGAATCCTTTGTCGAAGTGTACGAAAAAGGACCACTTTAGCTACGCATAACTAATAGCCCTAACAACAAAAGTGGCTGCCAATATCTTCAGATCTGCAGTTAGTTGAACATAAAAGAGCTACAAAAACCAGATCTACGCATGGAAAGACATTAAGCAGAAAAAACAAGGGTTTGCTCCATATACCAATAGACAAGACAAGAACAATTTTTGAAAGAATTTTTATATTAATTGGGCACCTGGGAGGAAAACAAGAAGGCGTATCCAATTCTCCTCACTGGGATGGGTTCTTGGAAGTCCTCAGCACTTCAGATCTAATATTTCTCTCTCTTGTTGGTGTAGAAAACCCACACAAAGAATGGAACTCAAAGGGAGCTCACACAACAAATGGTAGAAAAATGGGACCAAGTGTATAGATCCAGAGTGATCTAATAGGAAACAAAAGGTGAAGAATGGTAGGAAAAACCCTCCTATTTATAACAAAATATTGGGTCATTCTAGATCTTGGTGCATGGGTTAACCAGATCTAGATCCACTTTTTTATGGAATATTTTATTATATTTGTTGGAGGGAAAAGGTATTTGACTTGGGTCAAATCCCTTGATTTGTCAAAAATAAATAAATAAATGATTTATTTATCTTTTTAAGGAAGCGTTTAGAAGATAATCAAATAAATAATGATTTATTTAATTATTTAAGGAAGTGGTTGAAGGATAATTAAATAAATAATGATTTATTTAATTATTTGTGGGTGATTTGGTCATATTTAACAAGGAATATTATCTAAATAAGATTTAAATAATTATTCCTAGAAAATAATAGGATAAATAAAGGTTTATCTAATTAACTTCTTTGTTTTTGGGTTAAACATGACTAGGAATAATAATTAAATTATGGTTTAATTAATTATTCCATGAGGAAAATCAAACAAATATAGGTTTGTTTAATATTTCCTTTTGGGGTTTCCTGTTTAGACCATAAACAACCTAATAAATGTGGTTTATTAAGTTATTTAACATAGTGAAGGCAATTTTACCTAGAGTAAAATTGGTCTTACATGGTGTACTTGGGTCCATCTAATGATAATAGGTTAGATGACCAAAAAATGGTGTAACACAAAGCATGCCAGACTCAAAGTACACTAAATCGAGATACTGCGCCCGAGCAATGGCCTACTCCTCGGTAACACATGCCCCCATAGTGATGTCCTTAGCTATCGGACTGATAAAAGAGGTAGTGAATCAATCAGTCAGAAGTTTATCATGGATTTCAAACTTGATCAAACGACGATGCCATCTCCATTCATGAATATGATCAAAGATATGTGTGGCCCGATCTTGTTTCAGGGATGTTAAGAGGTGTGTTCTCATTTCATAGTGAACCGGTAACTGAAAGAGTGTGAGAAACACTAGAAATCTTGGAAGATTCCATGAGAGAGTTCAATGTACCACTTTGCAGTGGCACCAGTGAGATTCCTTTGGAAAATACATAAAAAAATGGAATCATCAACCCAGGAGTTAGAGGAGCACCATAGGTGGTACGTCATAACAGGCGCTTGGGGGGTATGCTCTGGACTTGCCTTCGAATTTGGGACAATCCCAGGGATATTGGTGGGAACTTTGGGCCAATATGGATTATGAAGAATGGGATCATTTGTTAACTTCGACACATCAGGTAGTTCCAATGTAGCAAGGAATGGAAATTGTGGGTTAAAAGGAATCACAGGTCTTTGATAAACACTGGCGTTAGGGTTCCAACCAGGTCATAGAACTTTTGAGTCCATATGTTCTGTCCTGGAGGATTTTGTCTATAGGGGTTATAATTTTGGAAATTCTACCCATATCTTGATTGGGGACCAGGGTACTGATTTTGAGTGAACCACTGAGGTCCAGCTTGAGAAACATATGGATTATGTTGTGGTATGAAAGCAGTGCCTTGGGGTGGACCTTGTACCATCAAAGGTTGGCCTTGAGGAACCAACAGTTGGCCTTGAGGAATTAAAGGTTGGCCCTGAGGCTTACTGAGTTGTCCTTGAAAATCAGGTTGGCTCGGAGGAGGTGGACCAGGTTGTCCCTGAAAACCAGGTTGGCATGATGGTTGAGATGAGCCAGGCTTCCCCTGAAGATGAGGTTGACCCAGCTAACCGATGGAGGGTTTTCCTTGTTGCACAAGAGATGGGCCTTGCTGAATGTAACGTTGGTTCTATTGCACAAAAGGTTGTCCCTGAGGTGGATAGGTTTTCCCTTAAGGAACATAAGGCGCTCCTTACTGAAGGTAGTGTTGACCAATAAGACTGTAGGGTTGTCCCTGTTGGACCAAAGGTTTTCCCTGTAGATGGGAGGGTTTTCCTTGTAGGCCATAGGGTTGTCCATGTTGGTACGTGAACTGATTAGGGTGAATCGGAGCTTGAGTCATTTGAACATAAAATTGACCTTGTGGGATAGGTGCATGGTAATATATGTGATTTCCGTACTCATCGTAGTACTGTGGTAGATTTTCCAGGGCCGAAATCTGTTGAGAACCCTGGGGGAGGTAGTTGTGATGTTGAATAGCCATCATATATCGGTCGTATGACAAACCTCTTGGAATAGGATTAGAATAGATAGGCATACTACCAATAGGTTGATGGACTCCTGATACGTGAGAATGTGATCCACTCACAACGAGTGCAACAGACATCGTGGAACCATTGGGTTGCATTCCTCGAATAGTAGAAGCTGACGAAAATGATGTAACCATACTAATAGATAGTGTGTAGGAAGCCACAAAAACAGTGGGCTGGGTTGGTACATATGGGACAATCATCGAAACAATGGGAATCGAAGAAGATGGACTTGACACAAACGACCCTGTAGAAGGAGCGGAAGTACTTAACCATAACGGGTTCTGGTACAAAGATGAAGCACCAGAAATTATCTGTCCGAAAGAACGATAACCAACTGGGAGAGATGAAGGCTGAGAGGAAGGATGAGTCATCTCATAAGGAAAATTTTCGAGAGGAAATTGATATTCCCCCATATATATGAAAGTCTCTTCACTACTAACAGGACTCGAGGCATCCATGTCGAACAAAGGCATGCTGTCAGGGAAAAGCTGGTGAGCAGTAGATGGAAAATCATTGAATAATGGTGTCACAGGCGAGTCCAAGCATTGAGGGGGATCCTCTCTCGGAAAGAAAAAATGATTTGGGGGCTGCTACTTGATGTCAAATGGCTCCTCAGCAATAGACCGAGTGTCAAGAGGTTGAATGCTCAGGATGATGACACTTTCAAGGTCTTGGGTCCCAACAAACTGAGGTGTCTCAGAAGAAACTCTAGGGAGAGACTCTTCACCGTGAGGTAATTAAGGGGAGGATGAAATGGGTGGTTCCACCATGGTGACTTTTTCTCAAAAGAAGAGGAGAAAAGAGATGTTCAATTTGAGGCTTTAACAACAATCATTAAGGAATTACTCATGAACCGGCCAAGAAATAGCTTGATGGGCGTGTAATCGTGGGCAATTAATTTTATAACATTGAAATAGGAATCCTCCTTTTCATATTTAAAGAGTTTAGAAAAAGAAAAAATGCGACTCTAGTCACTTTCAGGTTGAACGAGCTCGAAAGGACAAGTGCTCGATGATCTTTTCAAGTTTAAAGAGTCATGGAAATATCAAAATGACTACTCAGAAACTCTAGGCAAAAGGGTGTACCAATCTCCTGTGAACTGCAATATACACCTTAGTGATCAAATGAAAGAGAAATGACCAAGACTTAACATATGTGCAAGCAGTCTCCCCGAATGTTGTTTTTGGTGTATCACGGTTATAGGGCGGTAGACTCGGCTTCCTATGGATAAAGGATTGCAACCTAAAATGTTCTCCCTTTATATACGCGATGGTACGAGGAGAACAAGTCCGTACTAGCGTTGTATAATGGAAGATTGCAAGCAACAACTGCTAGGTTTAATGGCGCACGTCACTAGCCTAGACCTCTAAGTGTGAGCATTAAGTTCCAATGCTTCCTTAGGTTCATTAAGTTAATTTAATGGTTTATCTTGGAATTATGTTTTAGTTTCAAGGCCTTACCGAATGTAATCTCAAATCTCTAATGCACCACTATATGAGATAAATAATACCATTTCATTTCGATGAAAATCTAGCTAAGTGAAGGATAGAGGTTCGCAACAAAGTAGCAATCAACCGAATGCAAGAATGACACTTTCATTTATGCTACTAACATAGCCAAAGCAGAAAATAAAAACTCTTCTTTTGTTTTTCAGTTCCCAATGAAAAAGAAACCTACTAACATAAAAGAGCACTTTTCATTTCCAAATGAGAAGGAAGAATGCAATTTTTTTTTCTTTTGTATGATTGATAAGTAACAATGCAGTGCTACACTAAAAGATAAAAAAAATACTAGCTTTGAGCAACTTCGAACGAAATCATCAAAACATGAAGAGACCAATTCCAAGAAAACGTAAACACACACTCAAAACTAGCCATGCATCTACTTATGCAAAATAAAGGGCTTTTAAGTTGACTCAACGAGCAATGTGATATATGCTCAAGGAAATGGAGGGACAATCAAAAAGAGATGGAGTGAAATCTTGACAACCCTACTTCCCATACAATCATCTAGAAAGAAAAAGAAACCATGTAAAAGGCTGAAAAATAAATGACCAAACTGACTCATAAAAAAATGAGACACTCGATGAACATGCGACCAATCGAATGGGTCGAAACACCTAGAAACCCTAAGATGGACAAGTCACACTGTTCGAATGGGAGATAACACAAATAAAAAAGAATGAGACAACCAAGTCAATAAAAAAAATCCAGATGGATCAATCCAAGAAGAAAAATCCAATATAAAGGAAAAGACACACTGGAAAACTCAGTGGGAAATCCCAAAATCCAACCCTATAGGAATCGACATGATTTTTCAGCAATATCCAATGCCGAACAGGAAAAATCGCTCCTGTGTCAAAGACAACTCACACTGATGGGTGAGACTATTAGACAAACAGTAGTGCTGAGCTAGATATGGAAGGAAAAAATAAAGGACTGGTTGAGTGAAACCATGCTTATCACTCTAGGAAAAGGCTAAATGGCCAGAGGCAAACGAACAAGCCAAAAACAACAGAGAAATAATAATTCGTCCAAAGTTGGATAAACAATAAAAAAAATTCAAAACGAACAATAAGAGACACAGGTAGTACTATCCCCAGTATGGTCACCAACTTGTTGTGAATGAAAATCCCCTCTATGGACAGAGGCGATCCCTCTAGCCCTAGGGTGGGTCTAGCAACAAGGGAACATGTTGGTTTCTAAATTCCTAGTTTATAAATGAAATTCGGATTGGAATAGATGTCCCACCTCAATTCAACACTCTTGATGTAGTATGTTGTAGTGATCCCTCAATATTCGCTCTTCAAGACTAGCGCTCCATTGCTAGCAAAATTTGTACACCTGAACAAAGATAAAGAAAACACTAAAAGAATACGATCATACATGTTCATTTACAACTATCCAACTAGTCAAGAAGATTCAGAAACTTTAATCATTAATATAGACAAAGATGGAACTAGAAATCATTCATGTCATATTAATATATAAAAAAGGGAGTTTGAAACCTGCACCTTGACGCTGTAGACCTCCTTCGACGGGTTCAATTGGGCACGTCTCAAAGCATTCGTTTGTCAATTCAGCACGAAGAGGCGAAAGGTTCAAAATCTCTCTCACAACTATAGACTATTCTCTGCTATCAGCTCCTAGTCTATTTTAGCTATGTTTTGCTATTTGATTCAATGGAATAAAGAGGTATTTATAGGAGTGGAGGATGAGCTTTGGGATGCACATATGGTGGAGGAAAGGTCTATCCCTTTGGGAATTTTCATTTTTGTAGGAACTAGAAGGCCAAAGGGAGAAACTCGACATCATCCAGTCGAACAAACATCCATGAATCCACTCACGAAGCTGTTATATCTTAGAATCTTCATTTCCATATTAAAAAACCTTCCAAAAGTAGCTTGGTTTGGGTGCTCTTTAGAGACAAATTGACCACGGCGCGAGGCCTAGTGTAAATCTATCCATTGGCACGAGGTCATAACTAGACAGTCGCACCAACACAAAATCATATGTTTTAAAGGATCAACTTCTGGAATGGTCAACAGATATTGTGTTCCTAACATGTTAAGGGATGCAATGACATTCATTATGATGTGTGACAGTACACAGGGGTTGCTTTCATAGTCCTCCAGTATTTAGGATGGGGAATGCAGGGACGGTGAAAAAATGTTGTGTAACAATACACTTAGCTTCAAATTCTTCAAAGACCTAGTAATGATAAACAAATTCCACCTCCTTTGTTGATTGATTATCAACAGCCCAATGAAAGTTCCCTTATTATCACTAAAGATATCAGTAACCTTGATAATTCATCTGTTCAAAATGTTATTGTCTCTCTTCCTAAAAAACGACCTTCCCGGGAGGATCAAGAAAATTCACAAGTTTCTAATTATCAAGCCTTATCTAAATTCTTAATTGTTAAACTAAATAGAAGGTATGATTAATACCAAGGGCAGGCCCTAGAATTCCTCCCAAAAATCCGGTTACAATTAAACCTCAAATAAAATCTTCTGAAACCCATACAAAAACAATTCAACCATTAAATCAGCCAATTGATACAACATCACATAATAAAATTGTTTTAACTACTTTCAATGTTGAAAGGGAATTAGAGAGAGTTAAGATTCCTATTCCATTATCATAACTTTCAAAGAACCCTGGATATAAAAATCAAGTTACAAAATGGATTCAAAATTCAAGTGTGGATGTTCAAGGGGATGTAATTAGTCTACAAGATGAAAAATCCTTAGTATTTTTTTCCCCAGTTTAGACATGATTGATGTAACAGTGTCACCTTTCTATGTTACTTTGAAAGCACATGATTCGTTATTATATAACTACATATTAGATTCTGGAGCCTCTCATAATCTTATGTTGAAGGTTATTATGGATCAACTTAATTTGGAAATTACTCAATCTTACCATGACCTATATACCTTTGATTCCAAAATGGTACCATGTCTAGGACTCATAAAAGACTTAGTGGTAACTTTAGCTCAAATACCTATGAAGAGTGTGGTTTTAGACATTGTTTTTACCGATATTCCTCCTATGTTTGGAATTATTTTATCAAGGTCTTGGTGTGCCAAGCTGGGAGGAATTCTTCAAATGGACATGTCTTTCACCACAATTCATGTATATGGGGGTGAAAACCTTAGGTTATATAGGGAGGTTAGATTCATTCATACTTTTTGCAAAGAAGATCAAGCTAGAAACCATCCTATTTATGCAGTTGACCAAAATTTTGGTTGTTTTCAAATATCTTCAAATAAGTTGTAGAATTCTCAACTTAAAATTGAAGATGTTGTAGAAAACCCAAAAACTGTCAAAACTGATATTTGGAAACTATATTTTGATGCATCTTGTTCAAAATAAGGATATGGAGCTGGTGTTGTTCTAATTTCACCAAAAAAATAAAATATTACTCAATCCTATAAACTTGAATTTTATGTTACCACTAACGTAGTAGAGTATGAAGCCTTTCTTCTAGGATTGGAGTTAGCTAGAAGTCTTAAAGTGCAGAATTTAAGTGTGTTCAGTGACTCAAAACTCATAGTAAAAAAATTTAGGAATATTTGTCAAAAAAACTATCCTAGTCTTAGATCTTATAGAAATGACGTTTAAGATTCAGTGGAAAACTTCTTTCATGCATTTAACATCATAGTTATCCCACAGTTATTCATTCAGACTCCCTAGTTGTTTTAGCTAGTTCATTCAAAATTCCAAATCAAATGCTTTTGCAATATCAAACTCAAGTCAAATATAGGCCATATATTCTTGACAATCTTAAATACTGGAAAATATTTGAGGATGATGAAAAATTGAAATATTTTCTATAATTTATTGATTAGTTTTCTGTTTTGAAAACTAAAGAAGATTAGTCAAATATTAATGAACTCAATAAGGAAAATCAAACTTCTAAATTAAATTCAAAAATGGCTGACCACAATATCATTTAGTTGTCTAACAGTTTTTTTCCCAAAGGTATAGTCCCTCTCAAAAAATTATTTTACCAAAATGATGTTCCCAAGAATCCACTATCAAATTCACCTAATGAAGATATTGAAGAATCTAATATTGGAACACCTAAAGGAATCAAGAACATTAAAATCTCTACATCTCTACCTCAGGAAGTAAAAAATGAATATTTGAATCTTCTTAAAGCTTACAAGGATGTTTTTTCTTGGTCTTATTCTGAATTAAAAACCTATATACAACCCTCATTGAGCATAAAATTCCTTTAAAACCTGAAGAAAAACCCTATAAGAAAAAATTAAGGAGAATCAATCTAATCTTGCTCCCTACCATAGAGAAAGAACTTAAGAAGTTACTTGATGCTCAAATCATAGTTCCATTAAGATATTCGGATTGGGTAGAAAATTTAGTTCCTAATAGAAAAAATAACGGGGAAATCAGACTATGTGTAGATTTTAGGAACTTAAACAAGTCATTCGTAAAGGAAAACTATCCATCACCCAAAATGGATCAGTTGCTTCAAAAAGTTTAAGGTGAAAATAGACTCTCAATGCTACATGGCTTCTCTAGATACAACCAGATAATGGTAAGCCCAGAGGATAGAGATAAGGTTTCCTTCACCACTCCTTGGGGTGCATTTATGTATGCCCAGATGCCCTTTGGATTAAATATGCTAGAGCAACATTTCATAAAGCTATGGATTTAGCTTTTGTGGGTAAGACAACAAATTTGTTTTTATGTATATTTATGACCTTATTTTTTTTTCTAACTCAGATCAGAAACATTTAAAACACTTGATGAAAGTTTTAGATAGGTGTACAAAATTTGGTATATCACTTAATCCCAAGAAGTCTATGTTTTCCATCAGAGAAGGGAATTTTCTCAGCCACATCATTTCTAAGGAATGAGTGGTAATTGATCCCAAAATAGTTGCCAAGGAGAAAAAATGAGATCCAATATTTTATTGGAAAGATTAATTTCCTGAGGAGATTCATTCCTAACTATGCTGAAATAGTTAAGGATATCATTGATAAGTTGACGAAAAACCATGAAGTTAAATGGATAGTACCAGCAATATATTTTTTTGACCAGATTAAAATGGCCATTTCTGAAGCCCCAACTTTAACCAACCCTAATTATTATGTGCCCTTTATCATATTTTCCTTTGCCTCTGAAACCACTTTAGCTACTTTCCTTTTGCAAAAGAATGAAGATGGAGATGACCAAACTATTTCCATTTTCAGTAAGGTCATGAGAGACGTAGAACTTAAATATGACATCATTGAAAAGTAGGCTTATTCCTTATTCCAAGCTTTAAAGGCTTTCAGAATTTATGTCCTTCGTTCAACCTTTACTACTTATGTTCCCAAAAATGTTGTGAAAATTGTCTGAACTCAACCTGACACTGATGGGAGAAGAGGAATATGGATTACCCAAATAATTGAATTTGATCTTAGTATCAAAACTACAAAATTGGAAAAATTTCAAGGTTTGGCTAAACTTTTAGCTAAATCCAATTGTAAAGTTTTGGGGACAAATTATGTTTTTGAAATTTCAGCAGAGAAGAATCCACAATAACCTTCTCCAAACTCACAAGTTGAGAATCCACAAGAACCTTCCCAAGACTCAGAAGGGAAGAATACACAAGAACCTTCATCTTCAATTCAATCAGTTCCTGTTTATAGTGATGAGAAATTCTTGTTGTGAGAATGTTACTCTGATATTGTAAATTTTCTTATAAACTTTGAGTGTCCATCTCATTTTTCAAAAATTCAATTTAAGACACTAAAGCTAAAGGAAATAAAGTACTACATCATCAATGCAAATTTATACTGGAAGGGTCCACTCAATATCCTTTTTCTTTGCTTGATAGAAGGTGAGACAGAAGGGGTTATTGAACAATTTCATGCAGGTATTTGTGGAGGACACTATGCCTGGAGAGCTACAGAATATAAAATATTGAGAGAAGGATTCTATTGGTGTACCATGTTTGCACAAGTAAGAGAAAATGTCAAATGGAGTTGTACTCAATGCCAAATGTTTGCTGGAAAGAAAAAATTAGCAACACTTCCTTTAGTTCCAATACTAGTTTCAACACCTTTCTTATAGTGGGGATTGGATTTCATAGGGGAAATTCATCCAGTATCAAGCAACCAACATAGATGGATACTAACTGCAACAGATTACTTTACCAAATGGGTAGAAGCCATTCCAGTTAGGAATTCCATAGACATTGTAGTCATCAAGTTTATTAAATAAAATATGTTATCCAGTTTTGGATGTCCCCAGTAGATATTTACAGATAATGCAACAGCATCCAACAGTGTAAAAATTGTTTAATTTTTTCAAAAATATCAAATTATGTTGCATCATTATACTCCTTACTATCCACAGGGAAATGGACTGGCAGAGTCCTCAAAAAAAAATTTGGTCAAAGTGATCAAGAAGACATTAGAATACCATAAAAATATCTGGTACAGTCATATCATTTATGCAATTTGGGCTTAACAATATATCTCCAAAAATATCTACAGGAAAATCTCCTTTTCAGTTGGTTTATGGTAAAGAAGAAATTTTTCCTACAAATCTAGATTTCCCTATTTTGAAATTTTTGCAAGAAGTAAATGAAGAACGTGATGTTTTTTCTAGGAGTATCAATCAGATCATGGAACTTAATGAAAATAGAGATGAAATTTAGTACAAATTTAGGAAATACCAAAACAAAATGAAAATTCTCTTTGATAGAAAAGCTAGAGAAAGAGATTTCAGGGAAGGAGATTTGGTGTTAAGATGGGATTCTAGGAGGGAAGATAGAGGAAAACATGGAAAGTTTGAAAACTTCTGGTTTGGAAATTTTAGTATTGTAGAAGTCAAGGGTAATAAAACTTTTATCTTACAGAATTTGGAAGAGGACATTTTTCTTCATTTCAATTCAATGGAAGACATCTGAAGCACTACATTCAGTACTGAAGAGAAAAAGAGTGATTCACATATTATTCATGATTGTATATTTATTGGCTTGTTCCAATTTCAAAGTATGTTTTTTTTCTCAACAAAGACTCCATTAGCCCTAAGAGAAGGCACTTGGATCTGCTAGTTCTCTGCATCCTACAGGAGGAAGCAGTCCCCAGTTGGATCCGATGTTGTAACATTTCTTATTTTGACAAGTTAGACATTTTAGAAGAAAATTTTAAAATTAAAAAATTGTTAGGAATCATATGAATAGAAAATAATTATATCAAAAAATGATAGGATTAGATGCTTTAAAAAATAAAGGAAAAATATTTGACAATGCTAGGCATAGATATAAGCAATAAAAGAAGTCAAATTTGCTTTGTTTTCAGATAAATAAAATGTTTTGTGCAGCTTGTTTGAATGCCACAACCCAAAAGTAATTTGGTTTTGATCATATTATTTAAACATGACCAAACCTTTTAAATTTGTGTATTTAGATTAGGAAATAAAATTTCAGCAAATTAGTTTAATCTCGGTTGAACATTAGACTTAGGAAAAATATTTGGCAGCTAGATTAAATGTGCCAAAATAGATTAGGATTAAATTTTTTGTTATTAAGTATTAATCTCTTAATTAAGTGGTTAATTATTTGCATAATACAGATCATGTAATTATTTTATCCTAAATTCGTAACGCAACAAATTATTTTTTCGCTTTGCGTTAATCTTGGAGAAGATCTCAACGGTCGTTATTTTCTTCACCCGGATCAATGGCGGCGAAATCATTTCACACCCCCTTTCTCTGTTTCTTATTAATGGCATGGGGGGGGGGAGTCCAAAAAGTGGGTTCACTTTCTCCGGGCCCCTTGCAACATGTCACCTCCTTATCACTTCACACACCCCCCCCACCCCGCTCTATACCCCTTACCGTTGCCTACCCTGTCCGAATACCACCTATCCTTGCAATGCCTATTTCTCTTCTTGCCAAAGTCTATTTGACTTCCTACCAACATCCATATCCTGACACCCAATTACCTCCTACCACCTATAACCTTTCTATTACATCTGATCCCTTACCGTTGGATTCCACCATTCCATCACATTCGTCCCTTACTGTTATCTGCTGTCATTAAACCTCTACGACTTGATTCCTCAACGGTCATCCTACATAATGGTAACCCTTGTGTTTATAAATAAACATACGCCATTCTTTGCACTACTCTTTGATTCATTTATCATTCTATCAAATTGTAGGTTTTCAGAGATACAATTTCAATTTACCACTCCATTATCTATCGCTCTTATCAACAGATTTATTCAGAGGCCTATCAGTACTTACAGATACCACCTTCTTCTAATATCAGTTTAGCACAGAAGGATCTTTTCTTTTCCTCTGACTGAAATAAATGGCACCAAAAGGAAAGGGTCAAAAACCAGTGACAGAAGAAGCTCCAAATGTGTCTGCAACCATAGATCTTTCCCATATCCCATTAGCTGACCAATTGTTTAATATTATAGACACAGAATGTGAATTTGAGCTCTATGAATTACATCTATAGTTAAAACTGAAATATCTAGATAAACAAGATGAAGTCAAGCTTTGGGAGACCTTATTGCCCTCGTTTACCTTTCCCCAAACACATGAGTTTCAAAATTTAGTCACCTGGTGTCAAGTTAGATATGATACCTTTAAAAGAACTTTAGTAGCTCAGAATGGAGACATTCTGATTTCTATCACACCTGAAACCATAAACTAGATATTTTTAATCCCACAAAGTGATTCCCTTAGCCATTTTTCCCAAGCTGCCCTCATGGAATTATACCACAAACTTTCTTTTCCCTAGAGAGCTCAGATTTTTGAAACCTTTCTTCCAAATGATGTTGAACTTCAAAAAACGAATCCTCCTTATCCATCCACTATGTTTCCAAAAGGAACCAGCATATTTTTTCTTTAATTTCCTAATTGTTAGGCTACCTAAATGATAGAACAGTAGATGATTCTATTCTGGGTTTCTTTTCCATTTTCTCCAAGGAAAATCAGCGAACATTAATGTATAGTTACAGTCAGTTCTTGGCTGATAATATGCATGATAAAATGATGAATTCGACTACTCAAGGCATGTTCAAGTACACTTTTTTACTGGTTCATATGTTTCTTTTTCAGCAGGGGTATTTTTGGCCAATCACTTTGCACAAACAAGATGAAGATGTTAACTAATCATTCATACATTGGACTCAACTAGTTAGATCAATTTCAAGTGAATTTTCATTTGTAGATTTTTTTACTCTTTCATGCATCTTGTTGCTCATCTTTTTAGCAATCAGAATGAGCCTAGGATTGGTTTAGAAATCAAAATAATTCTTCATCTGAGTGATCAAGCAAAAACAGGTGACCTATATATTTACCTAAATTATACAGATATCAGCACAAATGGTTGTGAATTGGCACCTTACAAGCTACCTGAATATGTTCCAATCAGACTTTTCTCTCTAGAATATATTAGGCAAATGATTAATATGGATGAGTTGCATTTTGTTTCGTGTAAAAGGAAACATCAATTTAAAATCAAGACTAAGGTGGGATCTTTCATATGCAACACCATGAAAATAGGAGTTGAAGCAAATGCAATCTTCAAGAGGATGAAATTTCAGAAAATTTTTACTTGGTCATATGATACATTCATCATCATCTCTAACTTGAGGATGGAGCTGAAGAAAACACCTTACAATCACACTCCTAGGCCAGTAATTGAAAAATTCATGAACCAAGATCAATGGGAAGAAAACACACTTCAAGAAGCACATGAACAAATTCTTTCCACCTCCATTCTCCAAACTCCCATTTCTCAAGACAAACAACATAAGAGACCTAGAGAAGAACCATCATCTTCAGCAAGCATTGCAAAGGAATTCATCATTCAGCAGAATAAGCAGAAGACAGATTTCACCATCTCAACTGATCAAAGTCATAAAGAGCCAAATATTATTCATCTGGGTGATGCAGAAGTTTCTATAGCATCATATGGAAATGTTCCTAATACTTCATCCTCCTCTTTAGCTTAAAAAGAACCAAAGGAGATTATTCAATTAGCAGGAACAACTGAACAGGGTAAGCAAAATATTTTCTCTAAATTCTTAGAAATTAAGTAGAAGAAATAATCTTTGAAGGCAAATGTATAAAGTCAATTTTGGAAAAAGTCATCTACTTCACAGCATAGGTTGTTGGCAGAATTTGACAGTGAAAATGGAAGGATGCAGATGGATTTATTACATGCCCAAGTCCATCTTCCAAAAGCCCCTTCTGATTACAAGAAGACCATATTCTCTTTTGATGCCAAACAGATTCATCTTATTGATCAAATGGACATGCACAGACAGTCGGGAGAAATTATTTTCTCTATAATGACTAACACTGCTATGGAATTATCAAAATTGAGAACAACTCTTTCAAATGTCCAGTCATAGTTGAATATTGAGAAACTTTCCTCTTTGGCCAAAGATTATAAGCTCAAATCATTAGAAGATATAGTGATTAAGATTGGATATGGTCCTAAAGATGTCAAAGTTGTAGAAGAAATCCTAAAGAAGAAGAATGCAAACATTGCAGCTCTTCGGAAGCAACTCAAATTTCCTTCTACAGAGGATCCCCAAACCAAGTAGATAGAGGAAAGTGAGAAAAACAGAGAGGAAATTCTCAAGCTTATCATTCAACGGATCATTAAAATTAATAATATGGAAGAACAGATTGAAGGTTTACTCAAGGAGAAGGAACAATCTACTTAGTTCGCTATGATTCCAATTTCAATTGTACCCATTGCAATTGCAGGCACAGATCCAAGTTCTTCATCAATAGCAGCAGAGTCTACATCAACAGCAGTTAACACAAGAAAACTTATGGAGGATTTTTCTCTTCAAAAGAAGGAAAATGAAAAAATTCTGGAGAAATTCATGAATCTAGAAGCTCGGAAAATAAATAATGATACTCTCTAGATGGAAGAAATGAAAAAATCCCATGGGATAACACAAAAAGTTCAGAATTTATAAAGTGATTTATTGATGGAAGACACCTTGGCCCAAGCCAAGGAAAAAATATGGATAGAAATAACTCAAGCGATGACTGAGGTATAGGCCTCCATACAAATTATCTTTGAATAGGAATAAATAATCACTAAGTGAAAAAAAATCATTGAGAATGAAAAAACAGCACTTAAACAAAAACCTGCTGAAGCTTTAGATATGATTAAGGTGTTGAATTCAAATAGCAGAGCTGAATTGGAGAATATTCATATCACAAACGGAACATAAATCATTTTATAAATCAAAAAGTTTCTGCAGAAGAATAATTTGTTAACTATGTTGGAAACTAAGTGTCAATCTTTGGACATTGTTGTCCAAAGGTTTCGCATCAAGTTCAACTTGTTGAAACAAAGAGGACTACCAGGATTAGTAGAACCAAATGATAGGTTAATCTGTTTGGAGTACTACAAGAATATTTATACAATTGCAATTGATAAAGCCAAATTTGTAGGAATTAAAGTTCATATGACATGAAAGGCTTTTGTAGAGGCTTTAGAGTTTGATTTAATAATCAGACATGAAATCAAACATATTTTTATCAATAAGTCTACTTTTGAAATATATACTAAAGTGGATGAAGTTTTTAGAATATTAATTAATTTAGATATACCAATTCAAGAAATATGGGATCACTTATGTGAAAATATTGAGCAAATTTCATCTCCAACAGCATGCCAGCAAAGAAGCACATTTTGGGGCCACATCATCAACCACTTCCTTAAATACAGTGACAACTCGACTCAACATTTTTGTATTCCTATATTTTGATACTATTTTGTACTCTATTTAGATGCTTATAAATGATAGAAATTTTGTATAAATAACTCTCCATTCGAGTTATCAAGGGTTGCACCCTTGGATGAGAACGTGTAAAGCAGAATTGTATGAGCTAAGATCATTGATGATTAATGAAAGGATTCTAGATTTGTTTCAAATAGTTTGTCTCCTTGTAAGTCTTTCCATTTTACATTTCATTATGTTTTCTACATATATTTAAGTTTTATGGAGATAAATAGGTAAGAGAAAACTAAATTTTAGTGTATCTTAAATCCTATGAAGTTATAATCTATTTTATAGATAGATTTATGAGACTATCTGTTTATATATGTCACTCTACATCAATTAATTGTTACTCATCTTGATAAGGTTAAATATATTTTGTTAAGCTGTAAACATTTTTTGTCATCCTTTCTTTCTTATGATGAACTAAGGGTTCAATCTGAATATTTAGTTGATCGTATTTCTTACATTTTCTTTCTTTCACATATGCAAAATCAAATCATTGTTTTGAAGTAAAGAACAACCCTTTCTTAATACTCAATATTATGGAAAGTTTAAAACATTTTCCTGTAATTGTTTCATTACATTGGTCATACAAAAACTCCTTTAAAACAACAAAATATTTTAGATGCTCTGGCATATTTAATTAACCTTTTATTTTTCTCAGAGGACAACAATTGGTACTAGGAGGACTTGGTCTAGGGATTGGATCTTTTTATCTCATTTGAATTAGATTCTAAGAAGATAATAGTTCTAGGTTCTCCCCTTGGAGGGGTTTTTCCTTGGATGAGAGTCTATATATGTGTCCTCTTTTGTTACTATTATTTCTCTTGATATTTTTTGATGAAATATCTAACTAAAGAAGATAAAGAAGATAACTAAAGATTCACAAGCACTATTAAGGTTAAGTAAAATAAGCTTAATAAGTTTCCATTATCCATTTTCCAATAAAAACAACTGTCAACCAGTATGAGACATGAAATGATCAACGCACCTTCTAATACTTCTAAAGCATGGTATCAAAAGAACCATCCTTCTAACCAGATAATTGCGGACATCAATGAAGGTATAGTAACCAAAAGAAATGGATATGTATGCATGCCAAAATAAGCGCCTGTTACACTTTTATCCACATTTGAGCTTAGAAACTTTGAAGAAGCTAGTCATGATGAGAATTGGTTAATAGCCATGAATGAAGAATTATCTCATATTAAAAATAACGACACATGGGAATTGGTTCCACAACTAGAGGAAAATAATTTCATTGGCATAAAATGGGTTTTCAGAAACAAGTTGAATGAGGATGGACGATGCACCAGGAACAAATAAGATTGGTTTGTAAAGGTTTTGTACAAGTTTAAGGAATATATTTCAACGAGACATTTGCACTCGTCACTAGGATGCAAGCCATCATGATGTTCTTGGAACATGCTTCTTTGAGAAGGATCATGGTGTATTAGATGGATGTAAATTCAATGTTCCTTAACAAATAATTGGAAGAAGAGGTCTACATAGAACATCTTGAAAAAAAAATTCTTACTTACAAGAAAGATTATGTTTTCAGGTTAAAGAAGGCTTTATATGGTCTCAAACAAGCTCATAGAGTGTGGTATGCCCATCTAGATGGGTACTTGAAGAAACAAGGGTTCAAAAGAGGAAATGTTGATAGAAAAATTTAAGTAAAGGTTGAACAAGATAGTTTTCCTATCATCAAAGTATATGTGGATGACATTGTATTTAGAAGCAATAATGACAGGAAAAGCAAGAAGTTTGCATCAAATATGTAGAGTGATTTTAAAATATCATTACTTGGTGAGTTTAATTTATTTTTAGGACTTTAGATATCTTAGGAATACAACAGCATATTCACATGACAAACCAAGTACATTAAAGAAATGTTGAAGATGTATCATATGGAAGATAGAAAACCAGTTAGCACTTTGATGGTGATTGGTTGCAATTTGATCATGGACGACATATCTAAGGATGCAGAAAAATAATGTATAGGTCAATGATTGGTAGTCTATTCTACATGAAATCTTCAAGGCCAGATCTGATGAAGGAAGTTGGATAGGTAGAAAGTTTTCAAGCAACACCAAAATAATCCCATGTTGTTGTAGTGAAGACAATTTTTCAATACCTCAAGGGAATAGTAGATTTTTGTATATGGTATCCAAAAGGAAATGACTTAACCATCACAACTTAGCCTGATGCAAATTGGATCGGTTATGTTGATGATCGTAAAATCACTAATGGAGCAGGATTCTACTTAGGTGGTTTTCTTGTATCATGGCTAAGCAAGAAGTAGTCTTGAGCCAACTTATCCACAACAAAATAATAATACATAGCAGCAACGACATGTTGTACTTAGTTCCTATGGATGACGCAATCATTGCAGTAACTTCAGTTGAAGTTTGATGAGGCCATTTTGATGTTCTGCAACAACACCAATGCCATAAGAATCTCCAAGAATCATGTCATGCATTCAAAAATGAAACACATTCCTATCTAATATCACTTTGTTTGAGAGAAGGTTGCATAAAAGAACATAAAGGTAGAGTACATGGGGATAAAGGATAAAATAGTTGACATATTCACCAAATATATACCACGTGAGACTTTTGAGTACTTCAAAGCTTAGGATTCTACCAAGGTCACATTGATATACATTTTATCCAACCAAGCAGACAGGGGGAGCACGGACATGTTACAAAAATAAAGAAGCAAGCAGTTTGTCAAGGGGAGTCACCATTTTCCTTTAATGTCAAAGGGGGAGAGAAAATAGGTCAGGAAGGCCAAGGCATGAAGTTAGGGGGAGAAATTATTGTAGGGAGAGTACAAGTGTTTCCATCGATGACAAAGTGGGAGAATATTGAAACGTGGTTTTCATTGATGTCAACCCAAGAAGCACCAGAATATGCCATGCCTTTGTTGACCAAAATGACATGGGCAATCATGGTTTTTCGAGACAATACCAATTTAATAGGATTCTCCTCATCCTAAAAATTATGATGGTATGTGGCACGTCACAAGAACTATCACATTTTAATATAAATTCTTTTTCAAATATGAATTCCTCCTATTGAAGGTCAAAGCCCCCAAATAAGGTGACATGGCAGTTCATTATTGATTCACGGGCTTAGAAGAAATTTATTAAATTAATTTTGCCTCCAAACTATGAGATTTGAAATTTGAATTCCATATTCCCCACTTCTTTAAAGTTGGCCTAAGGTTAACAAGGTATTTGGATCTAAAAGAGTTTGAATTTTAAAATTCAAATATCTCTCTGATTCAAGTTGGCCTAAAATCAAATTCAAATATTTTCCCTCCTTTTAGATTTCCATTAACCCTCTTAGTTTTTTCTCTAGCGCTATTAAAGAAGGCATTTTCTCTCCTCAAAGGCATGAATTTGGATGAAAATATTTTCAAAGAAAGATTTGTAATAATTACCCTGCAGCCAAGTGGAGTCTTGAATAACTTCTTGGAAGGTCGAATATAGGAACAAATTTTGGTTTTATGGTTCACATTCTTGGGATGGGATTTAATGGGGTTTAAAACTTATTTTTGTAGGTAGCTCTGAGGAAATAAATTCCTTGAGTATTTCCATTCTTGAATTTTATCCTTGTTAATTTGGAAGCTTATGGACAAATTCCCTCCTTTGGACAATCTTCCCCATCAAGAGATACCCCTCCTAGTCCTTGGCAGATTTTCATTTGGTTAAGGAAAAATATATTTTTGATATAGAAACCCACATGTGCAGAAAATTTAAAGTAATTTTTAAAGATAAATTAGGCACCCTTGGAATCATAAAAATATAAGTCAATTGACCCTCATTTGGACATCATCATCAAACATCTCTTTCTTCGCTCTTCTTTGGTTTGGCTTACACAGTTCTGAGATAGGTTCGTGAAAATGGTTCATGCAAGTCTAAAATTGCAGGGTCCGAGGTTGCATGTGTGAAAAGGAAATTTTGATCGAAGGTCACAACATTGGAAAAGGAAAATATCAGTTGTAGACACATTCATACAAGGTTCTCCCTATGGCTAGAGAGTTGCAACCACACTAATGATTACTAAATTTGTGCGGCTAGGACCTAGGTTATTTTGACAGTTGACCACAGGCTTGGGAACTTTGATTCTGATCAATATTGTTGTTGGGATCATCTCTTGGATATTGTTTGTTTAGATTTGTTGGATATTCTTGTGAATGGATAATTGGAAGATTCTACTCTCTGTTTTCTAAATATTTTATGACAATCTAATAAGAAGAATAATTTGAAAGGTTTTGCCTCGTGTGGGGTTTTTCCTTACAAACATGGTGTCTCTTATTTGTATCTTATTTTTCATTTCATTTATTTTTCTATCTACAATTTCTATTAATCATTGGAAGATTAAATTATGTTTAAATATTGTTAATTGAAGATAAGAATTGGGCTAAAGTAATAGTAACATTATATAACAACCTAAAATTAAGATGGTAGCAGAGCTAAGGTGAAGTCAATCCCAAAGAGACAAGAAACAAGAGAAATCATATTTGAAATAGGATGAAGAAGCCTATTTGATTTGGTCAATATGCCCACCTCCTATTTCATGGATAATGAGAAGTTGGGTGACTCATATAACTTTTTTGCATGGAAGATCATGTTGGAAGTTATATTAGTGACAACAATATTTTGGAATATGTGTGAGGAAAGGTTACTCGGCCTCCAGTGAAATATTTTGTTACTATCAATTCCAAGTACAAGAATGATGCTCCAAGATCCAATCTAGGCTACAACAACACATACAATGATATGAAAAGAAATTATGATAAAAGAAGAGGAGAGGATAGAAGAAGAAGGGATGATAAAATGAGGAGAGACACTCTAGATGAATATGAAAAATCCCATTTTCCTCAAAAGAGAGCAAGATATTCCAGGTATGAAAACAATGTAGTTACTAGTCAATATAAATATATTCTTATTTCTACTCTTTCTAGTGCTTCCCCTCTAGATTTTTATGATATTTTTTTGGTAGAAAGTGGGGCTTTGGGGAATTTATTTGGGTACAAGGAAGTCCTCTCTAACCTGGTTGAGAGGGAGAAAATTTTGACAATTATTCTTGGAGATAACTCTACTCATCCTATGAAGGGTTTTGTTTCTATAAAATTTCATTTGAACTCTCATGAATACAGTATCCTTCATGATGTGATGTATTTTTCAGGTTTAAATAAGAACTTGGTATCTATTTCTACTTTGGAAGACAAGGGCATGAGATTATATTTTATAAAGGGAAAATTCCTCACTTGACCCAAGGAATCTCGCATGAGAGATGCTTTTAAATTTGGATATAGAGTTGAAGGACTAAATAAATTTAATGGAATACCTCTTCTTGAAATGGTCCACAAAATTAATCATCATAGTGAGCTATGGCACTGAAGGTTAGCACATATACATTATAAAGCCATACCAAAAATGAATAAGTTAGTCTCTGGGATGCCTGATGCTCAAGTCAAACATGATGGAGTTTTTCTGAGGTGTGAGAGTGGTAAGAAGACAAGGGGACCATTCCCCTCTAGCAGGAACAATACTGATGATATTCTTCAACTCATTCATTTTGATCTATGTGGACTCATGCTTGGGCACTCTACTGTTGGACATCTCTACTACATAATATTCATTGATGAGTTCTCTAGGAAGACATGGATATGCTACTTAAAGCACAAGGATGAGGATTTTTATATGTTCAAGGACTTCAAGGCATTGATAGAAAATAAAACATGGAAGAATATCAAAGTCTTATGATCCAAAAATGGTGGAGAGTACATTTCAAATGAGGTAATTTACTTTCACGAGAAGGATGGAATCAAGAAGGAAAATATTGTACCTTACAACCCTGAGCAAAATGGAGTGGCCATAAAAAAAATAGGGCCATTGTAGAAGTTGCCCGAGCTATGTTGCATGATCAAAAGTTGTCGAAAATCATCTGGGGAGAAGCTACAAATACAACATTATATTTTCAAAATAGGGTTCCTCGTCAATCATTGGATAACAAGACCCTTGAATAAGTATTCATAAGTGTGAAACATGAAATTGGACATCTCAGGACATTTGGTTTCCCTGTATATTTTCATGTGCCAAAGGAAAATAGGAACAAGGTTGAAGGCACCATAAAGAAAGGTAAATTTGTTGGTTATTGTGAATTTTAAAGCATTTAGAATATACATATCATATCAAAGGAATATATATTTTAGCAGAGATGTAACTTTCGATGAAGATGCCACTCTTGCAAAAGAAAGGGACCTTCCTCATGCTGAGAGGAAATATGATGATGACATACTAGAAGGACCATATGTACCTTAATCTAATAAGTGTTGATTTTGTAGGATTGTCAAGTGTTCCAAGTCTCATATTTTGGGAGGAGGCTTGGACATCAGTATTTCAAAGAAACCATAAAACATTTATGGAAATTCCACTCGGATCATGATTTATTAAATAATTAATTATTTTAAAGTGATCCCTAAGTATAAACTTAGGTAAATTAAATAATTAAAGGGTATTAATAAATCAAAGTGTGAATCTTCTAGAAAACAAAGATCAAGTCATCTTTTAATCTCAGCCATTGATTAGAGATATTATCGAGGTCGTTGATTCATCAATGAGAAGACTATAAGAGAAGGCTTGAGGGTCATTTGGAAACCAAGTTGGGCACACAATCAGTACACGAAAGAAATCAATTCTAAAGCAATAGAATTCGATTTCAGAGGGAGAGGGTGAAGAGGTGGAGTTGGAGAGGCAAAAGGATAAATGGGAAGTCAGCAAAGGAAGAATAAGGTAGAATGAGGACATAGAGGGAATAACGTTGAGCAACAGCACTGGTCCTCCACGCAAAGAGACACAGTCCAACGCAGTGACTGTGCATAAGGCCAAGCATAGTGATGCAGAAGGAGGCAAGGTGTCTCTGTTGTGTCAGAAATTCTTCCAAAAGGTTCGAAAAATTTATCTCAGGTGTATTATAGACATATGCTCGTCTAATTTCTGTAAATGATTCCCACTACTGAGGAATATTACAAACCCTCATCTGCTGCACCGGTTTTCCTGCATTGGGTTTTTCTGGGGACAATTATCCAAAAATAACTTTGTTCAGGTGATTGTTTCTATTGCGTTATATACGTTCTATTTGATTTTATGCTCATGATTAAGTGAATATTTCAATTGTGTTAATTTCAGAATTTACTGAAGTATCTGTAAATAACTTATCATAAATAAGTAGGTGAAATTAATCAATCACTGCAGTAGTATTTCAGCTTGAAAATTTCACATAGTATCAAAGAAAAATATGAGAGATAGAAGAGGAGGTTTTGCGATGGAATGATGGGCCAAAATTGATGCAACATCCGATCGAAAGGGTTCACGCAGTCCCTCAGAATGCATGGAGAAACATAGGGATCATGACTTTTTAGTTCTGGCGTCTATAATAGAAGAGGATTTTGTTTGTGTGTCAAGCACAGACTCTCCAGGAGTCTAGTATATTGACAGTGGAGCATATTCTCACATGAGGGGAGTTCAAGAATGTTTCTCAAGGTACTAGGAAGAGCAGATGAATTTTCATATCATGATGGGAAACAAGCCCAAGTGTACCCCCATTGGAAGGGGAACCATAATATTTCAAACAAAAGTTGGTAAAAAGCTTCGGGCCACCAACGTACTGTATGTACTGGGATTGGGGATGAACTTTCTCTTGATTTCTCAACTTCAAAACAAGGGTTACGATGTATACTTTATTGGAAAAAAAAATTATGTCAAACACCCCAATTGGAAAAACAAAGCACAAATTGGAGTAAGGAGACATAAACTTTATAAGTTACAACTCCAGTCTCCAATGGCACTGATAGGAAGTACTGATGGAATGGATTTGAATGCATTATGGCACAGAAGAATGGGGAATCTACATCATGGAGCCTTGAAAATCCTCAAGAAGACTGTAACGGGATCTCCATAACTTAGCACCATGAAAGACGATGTCTACAGGGGGTGTGTATTAGGGAATAATGCCAAGGCAACATTTCCAAGAAGCAGCAGTAGGTCCAAGAGCGTGTTGGAATTGATACACTCAGACATCTGCGGACCGATGTCCACAAATTCTCTCAGTGGTGCAAAGTATTTTTTCACCTTTACTGATGACCATACCCGAAAGACTTGGATCTAATTTCTCAAGACCAAAGATGAGGTCTTTGAGCGATTCAAAGAATTCAAGGATTTGGTATAAAATCTAACCGGAAAGCGGATCAATAAGTTGCAATAAGATAATGGTGGAGAATATATTGATAAATACTTCACAAGTTTATGCACAAAGGAAGGCATCAAGATAGAATGGATAGCTCCATATAATCTAGAGTAGAATAGGGTTGCAAAGGGGAAGAACAGGACCATTGTGGAAGTTGTGAGGGTGATGTTGTATGATCAATACATGCCCAAATTTCTGTGGGCAGAAGCTTGCAATTAAACAGTGTATGTGCAGAAAAGGGTGCGTCATAAAGCACTGGGTAAAGTTACCCCTGAGAGTTTTTTCACTAGCTGCAAACCTGAGGTGAGCCACTTCAAGATATTTGGCAGTATAGAGTATTTCCACATACCCAATGAGAAGAGGAAGAAGTTAGATCAGACTGTAGAGAAAGGATATCTTGTGGGATATAGAGAAAATGTGAAGGCATATCACATCTATATTCCTATGAACAGGAAAATCATAGTAAGACGAGACATGAAATTCATGGAGGAGAGAGCCTTCAGGAAATTCTGAGAAATTTCTATAGATACGTAGTCTGAGGAGGATCTTCTAGTTCAACCACAGCGGCCTACAAATGATGGCTCTAGTGCCTCTCCACTGCATAAGGATTCTGAGGAAGTGCAAGAAGGAGAGCAGGTCAATCCACCCACCACTAGTGGAAGAACGAGTAGAGAGATCCAATAGAATCTGAGGGATGTAGAGGAATTTACTGGAGCCCTTATAAATGAGAAGAGGGTATGCAGACAACCAGATAGGTACTAGCCACTAGTAGCACAGGTTGGATAACCCTCTAGTTTTTTAGAGGCAACTCAACATCAGGTGTTGGTAGATTCTATGGTGGAGGAGTACAACTCCATCATGACAAATGATGTATGGAAAATAGTCCCTATACCTCAAAATAGATCGACTGTAGGATCAAGGTGGATCTACAAGATCAAGTATGTTGCAGATAGAAGCATAGAGAAATTCAAATCCAGGTTTGTGGCTAAGGGGTATGCACAAAAGTAATGTATAGATTATGAAGAAACCTTCGACCCTTTAGCTCAGTAGACTTTGATCAGATCCGTTATCTCTTTTGTAGCGCGGATGGGATGGGAAATTCACCAGATGAATGTCAAGACAATGTTCTTGAATGGGGTGATAAACGAGGAAGTGAACATAGAACAGCCAACGGGATTTGATACGCATGAGAAGAAGACTCATGTATGCAGACTTAATAAAGCCTTGTATGGACTGAAGCAAGCCCCTGGAGTGTGGTATGGGTGAATTGATATCTACCTACAGAAGATGGGATTCTTCAAGAGTGACGTAGATCTCAATCTCTACTATCTAAGAGTAGGGGATGAGCCACTAATTTTGGTATTCAATGTATATGATATGTTCTTGACTGGATCATCTAAGCTCATCAAATAATACAAGGAAAATCTGGCTACATAAGTCAAAATGAAGGATCTGGGGCAGATGCATTATTTTCCTGGTTTGGAGGTTTGGCGGCAGAAGGGAGAAATCTTCCTTGGGCAAGGAAGATACACTATAGAGATTCTAAAGATGTTTCAGATGGAAGATTATAGACCCATGGCTACGCCAATGATCACAAACTGGAAGAATATTGACACGTCCGAGGATGATGAGGCTGACCCTACCTTGTATAGGAAGCTCATAGGATCATTGATGTACCGGGTCAAAAGTAGACAAGACATATGTTATGCAGTGAATGCCCTAAATTAGTTCATGGGTAGAACCAAGGAGGGCTCACTGGGAGGACAATCAAGTATGGGTTGAAGTACACCAAGAGAAATGAAATCCAGTTGAGTGGGTTCATTGACACAGACTGGGTTGGAAGCCCAGTGGATCAGAAAAGTACTAGTGGGTACTATTTTAGTGTCGTATCATGAATGACTTCCTGGTGCAGTAAGAAACATAAATATGTGGCACTGAGCGTAGCCGAGGAAGAATATATGACTGCTAGAATAGCCTCATGTGAGGCCATATGGCTTCGTAAGTTGATCATGAACTTACCCAAAAAGAGGATGGAACCGACCATAATTTTTTGTGATAATCATAGTTGCATCAAGCTCTTTGAGAATCATGTGTTTCATGCCTGGTTGAAGCACAATGAAATTATGTGACACTTCATCAGAGACTATGTCCAAATGGGATCTGTACAATTTAAGTACATTCCTAGAGGAGAACAAGTGGTAAATATCCTCACAAAGGCTCTGGGTAAGATTAAGTTTACTTACTTCAGGGAAACACATGGGGATGATTAAGAACCCATTCCAGTAGAGTAATGGGTGGACTTGAGATTCAAAGGGAGCTACAATATGGATGAGGCAGTGGTAGAGATAGTGTCACAGGCAGCAGTACAGAGGGCAGCATCGTAGAGATGAGGGGCAGCAGCCAAGACATCAGCAGCGCAGTAGATGCTTTAGGTCAGAGCAGATGTAGATGGTATTTTTCTTAAACACTTTCCTCACTAAGAGGGATTGTTGATTTTATAGCATTGGAAAGTTTCCCAAGTCTCATATTTTGGGAGGATGTTAGGACATCAGTATTCCAAAGAACCCAGAAATCATTTGTGGAAATTCCACTAAGATCATGATTTATTAAAATAATTAATTATTTTAAATTGATCCCTAAGTCTAAACTGAGGGAAATTAAATAATGAAAGGGTATTAATAAATCAGAGTGTGAGTCTTCTAGAAAAAAAAATATCAAGTCATTTTTTAATCTTAGCCATTGATTAGAGATAATCAGGGTTGTTGATTCATCAACAAGAAGACTATAAGAGAAGGCTTGAGGGTCATTTTCAAAGCAATCCGGGCACACACTCAGTACCAGAAGGAAATTGATTCTGAAGCAATAGAATTCAATTTTAGAGGGAGAGGGTGTAGAGGCGTAGTTGCAGAGGCAAAACGAAAAAGGGGAATTCGGTAGAGGAAGAAGAAGGCAAAAGCAGGATCCAAAGGGGACGACACTTAGTAGCAGGACAGGTCCTCCACACAAAATGACACAATCCAAGGAAGTGACTACGTATAAAGGCAAGCAGAGTGACGCAGATGGAGGCAGGGTGACTCCAGTGTGCCAAAAATTCTTTCGAAGGGTTCAGAAAATTTATCTAAGGTGTATTCTAGACATCTTCTCATCTAATTTCTGTAAATGATTTCCACTGCTGAAGAATAATACAAACCCTCATCTGCTGCATCGATTTTCCTGAATTGGGTTTTCCCAGGGACAATTGTCCAAAAATAATTGTGTTCATGTGATTGTTTCTGTTTCATTATATGTGTTCTATTTTATTTTTTGCTCATGATTAATTGAATACTACAGTTGCGTTAATTTCAGAATTTAATGAAGTATTTGTAAATAACTTATCATAAATAAGTAGGTGAAATTAATAAATCACTGCAGCAGTATTTCAACTTGAAATTTTCACAAGAATTACATAGTTGATAATCCCATGGAGCCTATGGACCCCTTGGATCCTCCTCCAACTGGTCCCCCTATGAGGAAGATACCATTATGGCTTTGTGATACTTTACAAGATGTTGAGAAATATGTTCCTACCAAAAGGAACTTTAGAGAGAGTAATAATCTATGTTGAAATCAAGGATACATTGCATCTATGAGCACTACGATCTAGGTTGATCCTTCTACATTTGAAGAAGTTGTGAAAGAACAGGTTTTGAAGGATTCCATGATTGAAGGATATGAATCGATTATGAATAATGATGTATGTGATGTTGTGCCAAGACCTGAAATAAAGTTTGTTGTAACTTAAAAATGGCATATAAGATCAAACATAGAGCTTATGGAAGCATTGAGAAGTGCAAAGAGAGGTTTGTGGCCTGAATATTTATCCTAGAAATGGGGAGAAGACTATGATGATATATTTTCTCTTTTTTCCCTCTACACAAATATTAGATAATTTTTTTCCCTTACTACTATCCAAGGAAGGAAACTTCACCAAATTGATGTAAAGATAGTGACTTCTTCATGGCAGACTGTAGGAAGAAGTATATGTTGAGAAGCCTTCAGCATTTGAAGTGAAGTACAAGAAGATTGATTCTTGCAAGTTTATGAAAGCATTATATGTTTTGAAGAAAGCTCCCCAATCCCGGTATGCCCATATTGACAATTATCTAGTGAAGCTTGGATTCACAAGAAGCAGTTTCGATATGAACTTCTACTTCAAAGGGGTCCAAGGTATGCCTTTGATTTTTTTTTTATATGTTGACAATCTATTCTTGATAGGTAGTGAGCCCCTAAGGATCCTTGTATGATGCATTAATTTTTGGGTCTACAGGTTTGGCAGAATCCTAAAGATATTTTCCTTTCTTAAGGAAAGTATGTTTTGAAGCTATTGGAACGATTTTGAATGAATGAATGAAAGTTCCTAGCCATGCCTATGGAGATAAATTTCAAGAATTTATGTGGAGATGTTGTTGTCCCTAACTTGGCGAACCCCTCTAAGTACCGATAGTTGATTAGGGCATCGATGTTACTTGTAAACACCCATCTGGATATATGCTTTGCAATGAACACTTTGAGTCAATTGATGATCGTGCCCCTTCATGCACATTAGGTTGTTTCCAAACACATTCTGAGACATTTTCGTGGGATGATCAATCTTGGTTTGAGATATACTTCCATATATGTGACACTACATGGATACACTGATGTTGACTAGGTTGGAAACATTTTTCACAGGAAGAGCACATCTCTAAGCTTCTTTAGATTGGAATCTACCATGATATCTTGAATGAGTAGTAAATATAAGTGTGTGGCTTTGAATATGACAGAGGCAGATTATATCACTGCTAGAATGGCTAGTTGTGAGGTATTTTGGTTGGGTAAGCTCTTTGTAGAATTGTTTGAGCAGGTACTAGATACAATAGTGATACATTGAGATAAAAAGAGTGGGATCTGATTAGTAGATAATCTTGTGTTTCATGAAAGTATAAACAGATTGAGATTAGATATCATTACATACATGAAACGGTGTAGAGTGGAGCCATGAGACTACAATATTTTGACTTATGAGAAGATTGCAGACATACTCACCAAGGCTTTTCCAAAAGGGAAGTTCTTGGTTTTCGATCTAGCTTGGATTTATGGATGGGACCCTCCCGTGTAAGGGTCTTGACTAATCAAGGACACTAATAAATGGTATTTCCCCCCATCTAAGCTCCTAGGGTAAGGAATTGAGCCAAAGATCTCCTCGGGTTGAGGGAATTCATGGACAATATGTGTATTTGATCCTTACCTCACGGTAAGTGTGTATCTCCCATATTTTCATATCAAGGCGTGTTTGATCCTTACCTCACGGTAAGTGTGTATCTCCCATATTGTCATCTCAGGGCATGTTTGATCCTTACCTCACAATAAGTGTGTATCTCCCTCTACCAAGTATACCCTAGTATTCATCCTACCCACAAGATGGGATGTTTCGGATTGTTCCTCCCCATCTGGACAATGGGTTGAGAAGATGACTTGGGTGTGTCTAATCCTTACCTTGTAGGGTAAGTGTGAATCTCCCCCAAGTTCCTTGGGTTGTGTCTGATCCTTACCTTGTAAGGTAAATGTTTATCTCCTCCCAAATTAGTGGATGCATGTGTTCTACCAATTATCTCTTGAGGGTCCTAATGGAAAGATCAACAAATGATAATATAGTTGTGATCCTCACCTCACATTAAGTTGTATCCTTCTTATTGTCTTTGGATAGTGGGTTGAGTTTGGCTCCCATATGATGTGGGTTGAGTTGGAACTCCCCATGACGATTATTTGATAGAAGGTAGTAGCTTGAGCTCCCCTGTAAAATTATTCTTTTAGATTCAATAGTGTTCAATATATGACCAGAGATGAGCTGAGATGATATTTGATTTGATATTTGAGATGGGATACATGTTTCAGTTGATAATCTCTCCCTAGTTGAGAGGAAGTGTTGATTTGGAAGCTTAAGGGAAAATTCCCTCCCTTGGACAATATTCCTCATCAAGAAATACCCCTCCTAGAACTTGGAAGAAATTAGTTTAGTTAAGGAAAAATATATTTTTAATATGGAAACCCACATGTGCAAAACATTTCAAGACAACTTTAAATAGAAATTGGGCATCCTTGAAAGAACATAAATATAAGTCAAGTGAACCTCTTTTGGACATCATCATCAATCATATGTTTCTTATCTCTTCTTTGGTTTGGCTCGCACAGGTCTTATATTGGTTCATGAAATTGATTCATATAGGTATGAAATTGCAGGGTTAGTGTTCGCATGTGTGAAAAGGAAAATTTGATCTAGGGTCGCATGGTTGAATAGGAAAATATTGGTTATAGCCGCACACATACATGGTTCTCCTTGTGGCTAGATATTTGTAGCCGCACTAATGATTACTAGCTTCATGCAGCTGGTACCTAGGGTATTTTGACAGTTGATCGCAAGCTTTAACCATCGATTGCAAGCTTGGGAACTTTGTTTCTCATAAAAATTGTTGTTGGGATCATCTCTTGAATATTTTTTGGTTGATTTTGTTGGATAGTATTGTGATTGAAGGATTGAAACATTATACTCTCTCTTTGCTGAAAAATTTAGGACAATCTAATAAGAAGAAGAATTTGAAAGGTTTTTCCCCCTTGTGGGTTTTTTCCCTAGTCTTTTACCAAACCGGATTTCTCTTATTTGTCTCTTATTTTTCATTGAATTTACTATTTGTGTTAGTGTGTTTGGTGCACGCATGTACGAAATCACACCAAATTAAGGGGTGTGGTTTACCCTCTTAATTTATTGGTCACGGGCAGAAAAATAAGTGGAGTCAAGCAAGTTAGTGGAACAAGCTAGAATCACAAACATACTAGATAGAGAAATCGCATGCATATATAAACTAAAACTAAACAAAAACTACAAAAAATAAAACAAAAGCTCTAAATAGAGTCAAACAACTGCAATAATCCAAATGGTGGCTCTTCCGGCCCCTCTTATTGAGTGCTGGTAGGAAATCAGGATGAAACTTTAACCCTCTTGCCAAAGGGCCCTTAGAACATGGGTTCTAAGTCCCGATGCAAGGATGTTTTTACTTCCAATATTACTTCGGTGCATAGTCTTCCTCTCTCTACTATGGTGAACTGAACTTGTTGGATGGCCAACAATTGAGTCCCCTCTATCTTCAGCTCCAGATCACCCACTGTTGATATTTCTTGGGAAATTTTGGCCAGCATAACAATGTGCTTTCAAGTTCTTCATCTCTTGGTGACCTTATATAGGAGAATTCAAATACTCCTTCCCTCTCTTGGTACATTATGGATGGTGACGCAAGAGAGGGGGATGATTCCTTTGTGTGCCACAAATATTCCATTGTGTGCTCCCTTGATGTCTAAGGAGGCTTTGGTGGTTGCTCTTTGGCGGCTTCAAGTGTGAAATCACTATCTTGGAGTGTGCTTTTTGTGGTCCCGAAAAGTGACCTTTGCCACTCCCAGGATAGTGCGCATTTTGAGTCAAAAGGCACGCAAAGGTGCTCTTCACGAAGGATTATGTGCGCAAAAGAATTTATGACTTTCTCAAATTTGATTTTTCCTCAAATCTTAGAGATTTTTAAATACCTTATAGATTCTCTAATGTATTTCAACCCTGTAAATCCTTCTGCCTAACATTAAATAATTTCATCTTCTGCTTGTACGATTTTCCAATGTTAACAATTGCCCCCTAATGTGTGAGGTCTAGGAAGAGCTGTATAACCGAAATACATAGTTTATTTTATGTGTATTGTGCATAGAGAGAGAGAGACCTGCGTGAAGCTTGAAATTGGAGACACCCTGCACCGGTTTGAAGAATGACCATGTCCTATGGGACCCCTGTAAGAAAATTGTTACACAGCAATTTGTCACCGTCCCTGCAATTCCCCATCCCACAGAATTGGAGGGCTCATTCTGTGACCTGTGAGCAGTGAAATAACTTGAAAACACTTTCATGGCATTCCCCTAAACATGTACTCTCATTGCCCTGAAGAAAACTCCTTGTGAAAAACCCTAAAAACACCCCTTTTTGCATTGGTGCAGGTAGCCAGTTTATTACCCATGCCAATGGGGGAAATCCTTCAAAGAGGGCGCGCCAATTGGCGCTCTGTCCTAGAGTCGCACTCGAACCAGCCATTTTAAGGAGTGTTTTTTAAAAATAAATGGCGGAAGTTTCATCCTAACTGATCCAGGAACTGGTATCTAATTTGAGTTGGGAGGTTTGGCTCCGGATCTCCATGTAGAGGAAGTGGTTTTGCCACCTCTCATGGAAGCTTCCTTGAGGATAGGTCCAATCCCATGATTATAGGGATCCAAACTCCCCTTCCTCCATCTATAAAAGCTTGCTCATCTCATTTTCAAGCTAGTATCCAAGTTCCCAAGAGCCTAATGCTGCAAGAGCTTTGATCCATTCCCTTAAGGCCAAATCCAAGCAAGGAGATCATTGTCGACACATCCGGAGAGAGAGGTTTGTCCCATCCCTGACAGGCTTTATCGAGACGCGTTCTGCTGACGACCCTCTGAAGGAGAATTCAACGTTAGAGCTATGGTTGTATTCTTCTTTTGATTGATTAATGATAGGCGACTATTGGTTATGGTTCCACTCTTGTTCTTGATAATGATCATGAGTTATGTCTTCTCTGACTGACATATAGTTGTATGCACTTGATTTTACGCTTGCGTTTGTTTTGTTTATTGCATGTGCAGGTGTTCGATCACGGAGATCGTGAGGACTGTGATCTGCCAAAGCTAAGGAACGGGAGCGCTACCTTCTCTACGAGTGACATCGTTGGATTCCAGGTAAGCCTTCTTCGCTAGTTGGTTTATCTGCAATTAGGAACCTGCACTATAGCGTGAACGATTGTTGCTAGACCCGGTCTGGGCTAGTAGGGATCGCCTTTGTCCACAGAGGGGATTTACCTCCACAAAAAATTGGCAACTCCGCTGGGGATCGTTGGCTTGTTGTTGTTCTGCTTTGTAAGCTACAGACGAAGCCTGAAGTTAGCCAGATAGCCTTCGAAATGTTTTTTCTCTGCATTAGCGAAATAGATCAACGTTGCTTCAGTCAATCTCCGGTTTAGTTTATGAACTGAACGCTTGGAGTGTCATCTTGTCTTTTCGGTTGATTCTTGACCTTGCTTGCTTGGTCAACTCTTTGGGTTTGTTTTTATGTTTGTTTGGCTTTTGTTTGGCCTTGTCATCACTGGTCTGTGTCTGGACTGCTCTTTTTTATTTTTTCCCATAGTTAACTCGACTAGCGCGCTTTTCAGCTTGACAGTCACGCCCATTGGCGCAGGTTGCTTGTGTATCACCCGCGCCAATTCCATTTTGGTGCTAATTTCAGCCTCACAGTCACACCAATCCTGTGAGGTATTATGGTTTTCTGTGTTTTGAGCCTTCTGAGACTGATCTGTGACTTTGGCCTTGTTTTTTCGCTTGTTTGAGTGTTTTGGAGCCTTGTTTGACTAGCTGTGACCTTCGTCCTTTGGTTGTTTGCTCGTTTCCATCGATTTCACTTTCTGGCCCTAGGGCATCTAGGTCCTCTTGTGTGTCGAGCCTCCCTTGGGAGTTTTGGGTTTCTATCAGTTCAGTCGACCTTGTGATTGCTTCTTAACATTCGTTTAGCGATTTATTATCACTTTATTGCGTTATTTGAGTGTTTGTTCTCTTCTTCATTCGGATTTCGCTTTGCCCCGTTTGGGCCTAGATTACATGGTCCATTTGAGTCTTTAGGATTATTTCGGTTTTGAGGGACTTTTTGCCAATTTGAGGTCTAATTGCGTGTTTGTCATTGAGTGATTTTCTCATTTTTTTCTCCCTTACTATCGCATCTCAAATTGTTCTTCATTAGTTTTCATTTCTTTTAGTGCTTATTGCTATTAAACATTAAAAATATTAAAAAAATATCTTTTTCTTTTGATCAGTTAGTGAAAATTAAAATCTTTTCGGTGTTATTAGTGATTAGTGACTTTGAAAGAAAAATTTTTGGTTACATTAGCTGCATTAGAGGCTTTGTTGGTTGTTTTCTGATAATTTTGTTTGTGTGAAAAGCTCTCAACTCTCTTGTAGTTAGCTTTCATCGAATGAAATGATATACTGTGGCATATAGTGTGCATTTAGGAGATTTTGCAACATCACACTCGCTAGGGCCTGAAAACTGAAATGTAATTGAAGATAAACATTAAAATTTACTCAATTTACACTAAGGCAGCATTGAAAAATTAACGCAACATTTAGTGGTCTAGGCTAGAGACGTGTTCCGGCGTCTTTAAACCTAGTAACTGTCGTTCGCCTCTTGGCTTTAGATAGCACTAGTATGGACTTGTGCTCCCCGTACCATCGAGTATATAAAGGGAGACCCCACTAGGTTTCTATCCTTTATCCATAGGAAGCCAAGTCTGCCACCCTATATCCGTGATACACCGGACACAACATTCGGGGAGATTATCTGCACGTACATTAAGTCCTTGGTTGATTTCTCTTTCATTTTTGAAACCAAGGTGTATATTGCAGTTCACGGTTATTTGGAACACCCTTTGCCTAGTATTCCTGAGTATTCATTTGATCTTTTCTGACTCTTTAAATTTGAAAGGATCACCAAGCGCTTGTCCTTTCACGCTTGTTTCAAAACTGAAAGAGATAGAGTCACCTTTCTTCCGTTTCTCGACTCTTAAAACATGAAACGGTGAAGTTTCTAAGTTTCAATGTGGTAAAATTAATCGCCCACGATCACACGCCCTGTTAGATTTTCCTTGTTGGCCATTTGATTGTGTGTCTTGACTCTTTTTCAACCCATGTGTGTTGTGCTTGATCTTTTTTCATTGTTGTCACAATGGCGGAACCTCCTGTTTTGTCTACTGGTAGCCCATATATGGACGATTCATTAGAGGCTTCCCAGTCCTCTGCTGAACCTCAGCAGCCCATCGGTTCTGAGTTTCCCGACGGGGGACCGGTTCTGTCTGAGCAGCCCTTTGGAGGACCAGTTGAGTTCAATTGGCCCTTTTCCGACCCTTGGTTTGGATTGGCAGTAGGAGAAGATTTCACTCCTCTTACATCGGGTTCGCCTTTTATAGCTGTTGTTATTCCTCTTAGTCCTTGCCGTCTATTACAAGATCTAGTGGCAGGCTCAAGCATGAGCGAATCTAGCGAGGAAATCCCCACGTCTGGTGAATATTACCAATTGTTTCCTCAAAGGTTATTTCCAGGAGACAACCTTGAACCATCTGTTATGTCATCACCTAGTCCCTCATTACCCGCTGGGTATAGATCCTTGGGTCAGATCATTGCCGTCGTTGCCTCTATGGGGGTATCAGCTCCTTCTATAAGGCCAGTTGTTCCTTCGTCGGGGATGTCCCCACAGACACTCGTTACATCATCCCCTCAGGTTACTTCTGTACCCTCCATGCCCACTGTTTGTGTGGCCGCATCTACACCTGCCGTTACTACCCAGTCCGTAAGGACCACATCCCTTCCCGAAGATATCTACATAGCATCTGCTATGCCAGAGACCATCTCTCTGGAGGAGTATCGATTATCTTTGCAATAGTCGAACCCTGAGGTCGGACAGTCCTCTCAAGATCCCAACTGTTCGTACTTTTCGCATTATGCACAGGATGGTACACCCGTGTACGTTTTTCCATATCATTACGATGAGCATGGGAACCCTTTATGTTTACCTTCTCCTGAGGCTCAACTTCATGCTCAGGGTTTACCTTATAACCAGGCTGGACAACCTTTTAACCCGCAAGGACAACCTTTTCAAGGCCAACCTTCAGGCCAGCCTGGCTATCCTTATGACCCGCAGGGATAGCCCATACAAGGCTACCCTCCGGGCCAACAAGGGCCATTATACGGTCCGCAAGGATAGTATTACAACCCTTCCGGTCAACTCGTGCAGCCTCTCCCTGGAGTCCCAACTGGGCAACCTCAAGGACTCACAGGTCAGCCGGGGTACCAACCCGGGCCGGTATACGGTCCTGGGGGGCAAGTCCAACCTTCTCAACCTTCGCAACCGCAGTATCCTCTTGGTCCCAACGTTGCACATCATACAGGACCATCTTATGGTCCTGCTGTGGGTCAAACCGGTTATCAGCAACCACCTGGCTCCATTCTGCTACTAGGCCAACCGGCCCATCCAGCACAACCTGGTATCCCACCACCAGGCCAACTGGCCAATCCGGCACAACCTGGTGTCCCCCCACCAGGCCAACCAGCCCATTTGGCACAACCTGGTGCTGCTCAACAGCCAGGACAACCTGGACAATTGGCACAACCTGTTTATCCGGGTCAACCTGTTTATCCAGGGTAGCCCGCTCAGCTAGGTCAGCCTGTTCAGCCAGGCCAGCCTGCACATCCTGTCAACCCTGCCCAACAGCCGACTTATTCAATGTCGCAGCCAAATCAACTGTCGCGCCCTAATTATCAGGCTCAGCAGGGTCCCACCTATCAGTAGCCCACTCGACCCCAAGGCGGTTACTATTCTCATGGTCAATATCAACCGAATTATAGCCAGTCCCAAGGTTCTAACTATTACTCTCAACAACCCAGCTACACCTATACTCAACAGCCAAATCCAAATGTTGCTTACACAGGGCCAACTTACAATCAGAGTCCATACTCTGGTTATCAAGCCCCGTACGCTGGTTACCAGCAACCGAATCAGGCTGGATATACAACCTATACCCCCTACAGTTAGAATCCTACAGGACAGAACCCCTGGGGGCAAGGTTATTCTCAACCAGCATGGAGTACAGGTATTGGTCCATATCCAGGGCCAGGTATGCCGTCCAATCCGCCATTGCTATTTTTGGCTACCTTGGAATTACCGGATGTTTTGAAATTAACGAATGATCCAATTATGCACAATCCTTATTGGCCTCTGGTTCCTACCAAGGTGCCTGGTGATTGCCCCAAGTTTTAGGGTAAAGCTGGGGAGGACCCCCAAGCTCATGTGATGACTTACCATCTTTGGTGTTCGTCCAACTCTTGGGTGGATGATTCAATCCGTCTGCACCTCTTCCAGCGCACTTTGACTGGTGCTGCTGCTAAGTGGTATATCAAATTATCCCGTGGCATCTTTCAAGATTTCAATACATTAGCCATGGCTTGTCTGACTCACTTTCAGTTACCGGTTCGCTACGAAGCCGGGACACACCTCCTGACTTCTTTGAAGCAGGACAAAGCCACCCACATTTCTGATCACATTCATGAGTGGCGACGTCATCGTAGACTGATCAAGTTTCATATACCTGATCAGATACTAACTCATTGGTTCACCACCTCCTTTGTTAACAAAATCGCTCAAGATATTGCTATGGGAGCGTGTGTGACAGAAGAACAATCCATAGTGCGTGCCCAATATCTGGATCTAGTATACTCTCAGTCTGGCACGCTTTATGATATTTTGCCTGATGCTCCACGGTCTGGAACCTCTAAAGCTCCACCTACCCCGACGGTGGATGGTGTTATTGGTTCCATGTCTTAGAATTCGAAGAAATCTTCGAATGGGAAGCAGAAGTCCAACTCATCCAATAATTCTTCTCCTCCCGCTCTTCTCGATTCTAGCAAAACTGCGGAGGTTAATGTCGTTCAGTAAATTCCTACGGAGAAAGCCTCCAAAGGGAGAAAGAAGGGCAAAGGTAAATCCAAATCTGACACCCCAAAGCCAGAATCCAAACCTCGTACCGAGGACGGTTCCCAACGCAAACCGAAGTACCCCTGCCTCATTTTTGAAGGAGATCTTTATACAAAAGATTTTCCATGACGATCTGCAGTTAGTCAACTTCTAAAAGGCTCCAAAGGGACTTCGGCAGTTCTTAAAGAACTGTTCCCATATCAACAGACCCAGATGGTTGAACAACCCTCACCATCTGCACCATTTAGGTCTCAGGTCTTTATGATGAATGGTGTTGCACCTATCTCTATTGCTACACGTTCAAAGGAATACAACGAATCGTGTCAGGCACCTGGGAAGGTAGTTGTGGATGGTCCACCTCCCCCACCTATCTCCAGTTCGTTGGAGATTGAGAATCCTACTGCCGAACTTGTTGTGAGGCCTCCTTCTAAAGGTGTTATAAGAAGATCTTCTTACAATCCGAATTCTCATGCCGCTCAGCACTACAATATCATTGAGGATCTGGCACAGGCGCCTTCTGCCATGTCTGCATTGGAAGTTCTTCAAAGTTTCCCATCACAATGGAAAGCTTTATTGTCTACAATCGGTGGGATCGATCCCACTAATTCTAATATTCTCACCTTCGACTTAGAGAACTTTACCCCCCGACTTCCACATCAGATCTCTCTTGTTATTCAAGTCAGGATCAACGATCTTAACATCCATAGGGCCATTTTGGATGAAGGTGCTTCTACCTATGTCATGTCGTCTACTTGCTGGAAGGAAATTGGCTCTCTAGCCCTTTCATCATCTCCTAATGCCCTAGAGGCATTTGATGGTTGGGAATCGAAACCCCTAGGTGTTCTCGAGAGTTTAGCGATTAACTTACAGGGGAAGACAGTCAACGTAGAAGTAGAAATAGTTGACGCAAAGCTTAACTACAATATACTTCTCGGCCATAGTTGGACTCATGCCATGCTATGCGTGCCGTCCACCCTCTTTCGACTTATTAAGTTCCCTCACGAGGGAAAAATCGTTACTATGGATCAGTTGTCTTTCTTCACCTCCACCTCCGAGAACAACGTTCCGTATGTGGATCAGATCCCAAATCCCCCTGAAAGTGTAGGACCCGGTCTCTTCAAGGACCCCGTCCTCATGGGTATTTTTCCCGCACCACCACAGCAGACCGCTCAAGTTAATATGATCTCTAGGTCTGACGACCCATGGCTCATCCCTACGCCTGAGTAGGTGGCTGAGTTTGGAGAATCGATGCCCTTAACTCCGGTAGAGATTAACTACTATGAAATCGTCACCGCATCTGATCCTCCCCCTCCTCAGCATGCTCCTTTGAGCATGGCTTTAGACATCTATTCTCAATCCCCCTGGCTCAGTGAGGCCGACTCGCCTGATCCTCTTAAAGATATTTCCCTTCTGATGAAGCCATTGTTGAAACAATGTCTCTTGAGGACCTGCCTTGGAACGATGGACATCATCGTTCCTCATTCATGCCTAGCTTGGGGGAAATGTTAGATTTTCTAGAGCGTTTTGCATCTCAGGTTCCCACTCCACCTCTCCAAATGCCCATATTGACACATGAGGTGCTTTCAGAGGGAAACCTGAGCAACATCACTAAAACCATTCCAATCGACATCTTCGTTAAACCGGGGATAGTTGAGAATATACACGTGGGAGTGACTTGTTCTCCTGATGAGATACGAGTTTATACTGATATTTTTTGAGAATTCAGAGATGTGTTCACCTGGTCCTATGAGGAAATGGCCGGGATTGATCCTAGCATAGTAGTGCACGAGATTCCTACCCATCCTGGTGCGAAACCCGTGCGCCAACACCTGTGCCCGGTGCATCTTCACAAAGCCACTGCCATTAAAGCAGAAGTTGAAAAACTTCTGAACGCGGGCTTCATTTACCCGATTCCACTCACAGAATGGGTCTCCAACATTATCCCTGTAGATAAGAAACATGGCACTATTAGATTTTGTGTTGATTACCGAGATATTAATCGGCCCTGTCCAAAGGAAAATTACCCCACTCCTTTCATAGATCAAATCATTGACGAATGCACTGGGAGTGAGATTTATTCCCTGATAGACAATTTTTCCGGGTACAATCAGATAAACATTCTACCTGCTAATCAACACAAGACTACATTCATCTGTCCGTGGGGTACTTTTGCCTATAAAAATCTCTCGTTCGGCTTAAAGAACACTGGAGCTACTTTACAGCGTGCTATGTCTTACACGTTCCATGACATACGCCATATCGTTCAGCCTTATCTAGACAATTTTCCAGCTCATTCAGCTTGGTGAGAGGACCACCCAGAACACCTCCGCCAGATTTTCCTTCGTTGTCAACGCTACAATATTCAGCTCAATCCTCATAAATGCATCTTTTGCGTGGATTCTGGCCATATTTTTTGGTTCATAGTCTCCAAGGATGGAATTCGCCTCGATCCCCTAAAGGTCAAGGCCATTGTCAATCTCCCATCACCCTCTTCGTTATATCAATTGCAGAGTCTGTAGGGAAAAGCTAACTTCCTACGACGCTTTATACCGAACTACGCGGAGGTGGCCAAAGGATTCATGCATCTTTTAAAGCAGAGCGTTCCCTTTCATTGGGACGAAATTTCTCAACAATCCTTTGAGAAGCTAAAGACGTTACTTGTTAATACTCCGTTGCTTCGGCCCCCAAACTATCACCGTGATTTCACTTTATACTTGGTTGTCGCGTTTAGCACCATAGCTATGGTTCTAGTACAGGATGATGACGATGGAAACGAACACGTTTTTTACTATCTATCGCGAAATCTTCTCGACACAGAAATGCATTATGCTCACGTCGAGAAGCTAGCTTTAGCAGCTGTACAGGCTGTGCAACGTTTCCGCCACTACATCCTGCTGCGTATCGTAACCGTGGTTTCGGATTGCAACCCCATGACATATATTCTTTCTCGACAATTACTGGGGGAAAAATACTCCAAATGGATCGTTATCCTTCAGGAGTTCGACCTAGAATTCACCACTACTAAGTCGACCAAATCACTGGATTTCGCAGATCTTATTTGCTCCCTCCCAACAGACTCCCCCCAATCTCATTTTGAAGAACATATACCAGACGAAACCATCTTCCTTATCAGCAACCGTGACCCATGGTATGGTGATATTATAGTGTATCTTCAGATGTCATCCTTTCACTCTGAGTTGACCAAATATGCCCGACGTCGAATTCGGCATCAGTCTCAACCCTACTGCATTGTAGGAGATACATTATACCGGGTTGGAGTAGATTCGGTGCTCCGTCGGTGTCTGACTTTGGAAGAGGCTGAACGAGTCTTAAATGACTATCACAGTGGCTCCTGTGGTGGTCACATGTCTGGATATGCCACCACCCAGAAGATTCTGCGTACGGGTTACTTCTGGCTGTCAACCTTCAAAGACTGTATTGTTGCAGTCCGCAAATGTCATGCGTGCCAGGTTTTTCAGCGCAAGATGCACGCGCCACCCCTCCCTCTGCATCATGTCATTACCATTGGCCCTTTCGCAAAATGGGGCATAGATTTTATGACGTGTAACCCTCATTCGGTCAGGGGGCATGCATATATAATCGTCGCTATCGACTACTTCACTAAGTGGGCCGAAGCGATGCCTAAACTAGCCGTCGATGGTAAGACAGTTGCCCAATTTATCTTGAACCATATCATTGCACATTTCGGGGTCCCTCAGGCCATTTTTACCAATCATGGTACTCACTTTAGAGATTACATGATGGCTGAGCTGACATCAAGATTGGGCCTACGACATGATAGCTCAACGCCATATTACCCCCTGGAAAATGGTCAGGCTGAGGCTGTGAACAAGGTTTTGGTCACAATGCTTCAACAAACAGTTGGAATTCATAAGTCCAATTGGCACCCCCAATTGTTTTCAGCTCTATGGGCATACCAGAAATCAGCAAAGAGTGCGACCAGGTTCACACCATTCCAATTGGTGTATGGTCTGGAAGCGACTCTTCCAATTGAGTGTGAAATTCCTTTCTTAAAACTAGTTGTGGAACTTTTGCCTGATACTTCTCTTGAAGAATAACGTCTCTTGTATTTGGAACGGTTGGATGAAACCCGCCGCTTGGATGCTTTAGTCCTTGAAGCATAGAAAAAGCGGGTCAAAGCACACTTTGATAAATCTGTCTCTCCACGTTCCTTTGTCGAAGGGGACCTTGTCCTCCTGTATGACCAAGTGCATGACAAGCTCAAGGCAGGAAAGCTCCAACCCATGTGGAATGGGCCCTATATAGTAAAATGAGTATTGAAGAATGGGGCTTATGAGCTCATTGATTATGAAGGAGTTCCATTGGCGCAACCTAGGAATGGGCTGTACCTTAAGAAATACTACGCTTGAAGTTATTTTTGGTGTGGTGCGTGTACATAGGTGTGTATGTTCATTTGTGTGCATGTGTGGTGTGGTGTGTGATGTAAGCATCTTTCTACTGATCGGGTCTTCCTAATTGTGCAGATGTCCATTACTCCATTTGTGGGTTTCACGGAAAGTGCCTCCTGCAGTACCAGGAATCTGTCTTCGGCAGCCTGGGTAATCTATGATCCTGCTGGTGAGTTGGTTAACCTGCAAGGTGTGTGTCTGGGTCCTGCTACAAATAATATCGCGGAATATAGTGTTGTATTAGAATTATTAACCGAGGCTGTGGACCTTGGAATTCATGAATTACTTGTGTATCTAGACTCAACTTGTATTATTACAACTTAACGGGCATTATTCAGTAATAAATCCATCCATTTTACATCTGTATTTGCATATTCATCTGCTGGAAAGAAATTTTGACTATATTACATATCAGCACATACCCAGACATATGAATACATTAACAGATGCAGTAGCTAATTTGGTTTTAGATAGACATTTGCGCAATTTATAAAACATCATCACATGTGAGAAGATCCATCCAGAAATAGGTATGTATATCTATATATATATGTGTGTGTGTGTGTGTGTGTGTGTGTGTGTGTGTCGAAATGTTTACATAGTGTGCATCACATTAAATCAAAATATACATGTTTTTCTTAATACATCCGGAGATGACATGTCTATCAAAAAATATGCATGAAAGAAGCCCTAGGTGTCTAATCCTCATGGTGCTCGTGGTAACATGCTACCACGCGCACTAAGCGTCTCAGTAGCCGGTGGAGGCGACTGGGCACCCCCACAGTGTGTCGCTGGTATGCTAGCGGAACATCTGCTAGCCGTGCATAGTCTGGGATCCCCCGAGCAATGCCCTCCAGGTTCTGAATCAGTTCACCTCCCTCGCCACCCTTAGCCTGAGGGTCATGATCAGCATGGGTTCTCCGTGCAATGGGCGACATGCCCGCGGGTCTCTCTGGGCTAACATCTACATACACATAACAAATGTTATTAGAACGGACATGTATTACCAAAAAAAAAATCATAAAACATAAAAATCAAAAAGAGAGGTCATACCCAACTCTTCATCCCAGTCATCCCCCTCTAGGAGCGGAAGGTCTAGGTCTCCGGTGAAATCGGTCCTGGCATAGGGCCAATCCTCGACCACGATCAGCTACCGCCGTAACCATCCGAAAAACTCTGGCCTCCAGGACATCTGTTGGACTCCTCCTGATCTGGGCATAAGTGCTGCACAGCGAGCCATCCTTGGCTCTCTTGGTATCGGCTCAGCAACTATGGCCCCTTGGCCCTGAAAGATTGGTAATAATTCCAGTATGAACGATACCAAAATGGAACCATAGCCAAATTGTTTCAGCTTGGCTTGCTTGCACTTTGTAAGTTGTCTCTTGATATTGGTTGTCACCGTTGTAGCCCAATCAAATAGTGTAGGATTCATACACTCAGAGGCTAATAGGAGTTGGGCCTTGGTGGCCTCATGTGGAGCTTGCGATCCCGTAGCTCGTGTGATGGTGTGTAGCACTACTCTCAATGCTAGATCCTCGATAGTGTGGATATCCACCTTCCCGCTTCCTGATCCGGTCCATGCCCTTGGGCACACCCTTGCCATTACCTGCTCCATATTTTCGCCAGATGGTCTACTACCTGTCAAGATGGGCATAGGACCTCTGCGCGATATTCTGGTTATGAAGTATACATCAGAAACCTCCAGTTCCAGCACTTGGTCCCGCAGTTTGAACACTCCTTCATTTTCGTCCCAAATACTCACCAAGTACTGTAGGAGCTCAAGCTGAGCTCGTAAGCAGGGTGTCAGGAAGAACTTATTGAGTCCACAGTTCTTAAGTGAATTCATACAGGCCTCATTCTCCATGACCAGTTCATCCTCTTCCCCATGCTCCCTTTCCTTCCATTCGATGACCATTGTGTTTGGTTTCCTGCATCAACATGATCAAAAACCCTTGATTAGACCTTTGTTACATGGAAAAATCCATTGGATTGTTCTCTGTTTGGAAATTTAAAACGGAAAAACCACGTTGCGCCATTGGCGCGACTGTTTTCCTCACAGTTGCGCCAGTTGGTGCGACCCCTTCGTATGCAAAGGCCATTGGCGTAGGTACGTTCCCGATACCCGCGCCAATGGGCAGAGCCCTAAAATTTTAAAAATCTTCCACAAAAGCCCAATCCGCAATGGAAATCTCTATAAAATGGATCAAAATAGAGGTCAGGGAAGTGCCTCTTACCTAGGACAAACGAGGATCTCAATGGTAGCCTGGATCGGTCGCAGTCGCCATCAAAATTTTGCACACCAAATGGACCACTGTTGCTCTCCAATGAGGTAAATAGTAAAATTAATTTTGTTTTTACCATTCGAGACTTATTAATAACTTTTGAAATCTAAATAGGTTTTAAAAGTCATTTTTTATTAATATTTTAATATATTTCGTCGAAAATGGGTTTTACACTTGCCTTTCTGTGCAGCAACAGGTCTTTATGCGGCTTGAACAGTGACACGAGTTGCATTTTATACTTTTTCAGACTCGGTAAATACACGAAAAAGTCATTTTGGAGTCATCTTTCAGCTCTTTTCTGACTCTCTAAATATGAAAAGATTTTCTAGGCCCTTGTCGTTTTGATCTCGTTAAAGTGGCCACGAAATGACATCTACCTAGTATACGTTTACCCCTTTTTCGGGCTGGGATAGATTATTTATGAAAAAGGAATACCCTAGCCTATAGCGACTAGGAGGTTTTCTTAGACATAGTTTTCTACCTTTTCGGATCTGAGGAACTATTTACAAAAAGGGACCTTTGCAGTTTTCTTTTCCACTATCTTTTCAAACTCTCTAAATATGAAAAGATGCCGAGTTCTTCCTTTGTCAGACTCGTTAAACCCTGATGACATCGAATTCAGTCGCAATGACGTTATTCGAGTCGCTCCTTCCTAGGGCTCGTTAAATGTACTAGGGTGGGCTTATACAGCAAGCATATGCTATCCCCTTCAAGCTTTTTATCAAAAATAGTTGGGGTACTCGCCAAAAATGGTGGGGAAAAATGGAACTAGAATTATTGTCGTGTCGGCAGTATGTCGCTCTTGAACATGGCACTTGTCTGCATTCGTGTCGGGTTGGGGACATCTCATCTCGTTCTCCACTTGCCTCCGTGGGTTTGGGTAATATTTTTGACCTCTCATCTACTCTTTTCCTCATCGCCATGACCTATGATCCGTTGATGTCAAATAATTCCAAGCTCAATGTTGTGTTGTTTATATGTTCAAGATAAGTTGACCTCTGCAAGTATTAACCTTCCTCTGATCCTCATCTGATCGTGATTCACAAAAACATTATGTTCCTCTATCTCACGTCGATGATGTGGGAAACACTATGGCCCACCTTTGATCAAGGTCACTTCCTGTCGACTTCAGCTCACTATCCAGGAAGCCGATCTAGAGACTCCCTTCTGGTACCTTGGAGCCTGCATACCTCAATGGTGGGTTCTTCGCATTCGACATGAGGTTTTCATCATTGGCCTCTGATCGAGTGATTCTACGGGTGTTCGACGTCGGCTCATTGTTCACATGTCGTAGATTGTAACTGTAGTACCTTGCGGACAATTGGCATTAATGGTGGTACCTCTCGCGTCTGTTAACAGCTTTCATCATTGGCTGGTAATCAGACGGTGTTCTTGCATGTTCGACCTCAGCTCACTTATTCGCATGCTTGAACTTGTACTTTGTTCAAGTCGAGATGGAGCGCAAGACCCTAGGTTCCTGTTTGCTACGATCCAGGCTACGATTTTGTGGATTATCATGATTAGTTACATGACTCACTGATTGGATGGCCGGGACCATACCTGAGTCTATTCATCGATCCTCACTGGATGGTTGCGTCCATGCCTTGGATCTAGATTATTGTATACTCTGTTATGGATGGTTGCGCCCATACCACGTATCTATCATGTATTTGAGATATCATTTGTACTTCTCTATGCATATTTTCCAACGGCGGTGTTTTCAGTTGGACACGTTCTCGTAAAGCATTTCACCCCTCTCTCTCTCTCTCAGACCTCATGCTTTAGGGGGCATCTGTTACACAGCAATTTGTCACCATCACTACAATTCCCCATCCTGCACAATTGGAGGGCTCATTTCGTGACCTGTGAGCAGTGACATAACTTGAAAACACTTTCATGGCATTCCCTTAAACATGTACTCTCATTTCCCTGAAGACAACTCCTTGTGAAAAACCCTAAAAACACCCCTTTTTGCATTGGCGCGGGTAGCCAGTTCATTACCTGCGCCAATGGGGGAAATCTTTCAAACAGGACGTTCCAATTGGCGCTATGTCCCATGGTCACACTCGCGCCAGCCATTTTAAGGAATGTTTTTTAAAAATAAATGGCGGAATTTTCGTCCTAACTGATCCAAGAACTAGTATCTAATTTGAGTTGGGAGGTTTGGCTCCGGATCTCCATGTAGAGGAAGTGGTTTTTCCACCTCTCATGGAAGCTTCCTTGAGGATAGGACCAATCCCATGATTATAGGGATCCCAACTCCCCTTCCTCCATCTATAAAAGCTTGCTCATCTCATTTGCAAGCTAGTCTCCAAGTTCCCAAGAGCCTAATGTTGCAAGAGCTTTGATCCATTCCCTTAAGGCCAAATCCAAGCAAGGAGATCATTGTCGACACATTCAGAGAGAGAGGTTTGTCCCATCCCTGACAGGCTTTATCGAGACGCGTTCTGCTGATGACCCTCCGAAGGAGAATTCAGCATCAGAGCTATGGTTGTATTCTTCTTTTGATTGATTAATGATAAGTGACTATTGGTTATGGTTCCACTCTTGTTCTTGATAATGATCATGATTTATGTCTTCTCTGACTGACATATAGTTGTATGCACTGGATTTTACGCTTGCGTTTGTTTCGTTTCTTGCGTGTGCAGGTGTCTGATCACGGAGATCGTGAGGATTGTGATCTACCAGAGCTAAGTAACAGGAGCGCTACCTTCTCTACGAGCGACAGCGTTGGATTCAAGGTAAGCCTTCTTTGCTAGATGGTTTATCTGCAATTAGGAACCTGCACTATAGCATGAACGATTGTTGCTAGACCTGGTCTGGGCTAGTAGGGATCGCCTCTGTCTACGGAGGGGATTTACCTCCACAACAAAAATATAATACAATATATATATATATATATATATATAAAATTTCTATGAGGCAGGCATCTCCCATGCTCGTGATGTTGTGGCTAGTTAAACAAATCTATTTGACAGATACATGTTTTTTCTGTGTCACTGATATGGTAGTGATCTGGTGGTTGCTGACAATGACTGTTGACGCCCTCTGGGGCGTTTTTTCTTTGAAACTAGGTGTAATTTTGTACCCATATGCATAAAATTGGTATGGCATATAGCTACACATTGTACGCATAGGTGTTGGCTGGGACATTCCCGTGTAAGAAATGCTGGAAGACATGTCTATGAAGGCACGGGTCTTCGACGAATTTGATCAAAGTGCAATGGTTGTAAGGTATGATACCATCTTAACATGAAAGCCTCTGTTGTAGTCAAATTTCAGGAGAATCGATGACATCTTTGGGTAATGATGTCTCCCACATTGCCATCCAAGGATGCCCCTTCTATGGAGAGGGGTGATCCAAGGTACTGCTTCCTTTTTGTAAAATAGGTGTTGAAGTCGACAAAAAAGAAGCCTAAACCAAACGGGGGGTCGTTGATATGAAGGGTCAGGGACCTGGGTGTGATGGGTTTAACGTAGGCATGTTGGCGAGGCGTGACTGAAAACTGATGATGGGGATTTAGTGGCCCAAGGTTGGAATCTACTAAGCAGCTTGGTGGTAGTCATAGTTATTTCTGATGGGGAAATTCGTGGAGTCGGTAGGACTTCCAGGGTAGGTATAAACTGGCTATGAGTTTCATGGTGGCTTATGCGTGGGGGTGTAATATTCTGACCAAGGGTGTTCAGGGACTGCTGTCATGGTATAAAATATGGATGAGAGGGTGGGGGACATAGTGCACCATTTGCGGTCTTTGTACACTTACCAACAGAATAAAATAATGGGGTTTGGTTTATACAAAACACAGAGACGGGCGCCCCCAAACATGAAAGTGTTCATTCACTGATGTTGTGAGGAAGGTGTTTTTCTGAGGGTGGTGGCCCCATTGGTTGGTATCATGTGTGAGGTTGATGAAGAAAATGAAAAATGATCACAGATGGGATTATGTTGGTGGAGGTAAGGTGGGCCAAATGCGACGCATGGTAGTGTGCTTTTTCTCTGCTTGTACAACATGGTCGTCTAGGAAGGGGGTTTTATTCTATATGGTAATACTTGACCTTTAACCATGGTGGATGAATGGGCATGAGGTTCTTCCCGTATTGAAGTGGTATGGCCATGGCATCACTTTTGCGATGACATATGGTCTACTCTGGGTGACGAGCGCCATGGAGGGGAGGCTCTACCGACCAACGAGGATGTTTATCATGTTTAGGGTGAGGTGATGATAAACACGGTCAGATATGTGGAACTTATGGTTTATTTCTAATGGAGAAATGATGTCAGGATATGAAGAGTTTTTTGAGACTCTATCATGCTGAGGGTAGAATGTTACATGCTCTAGAACTTTCCATGGATAGATTTGTGTATGGTTTGCGAGTTTTCCTGCAAAAACAATTACCTCAAGTGAAAGCATCTTCTTTATCAAATATTATTGAAATTCATGAGCTTTAAAAAATAATATGAGAGAGGGCATACCTGCAGGCACTGAAAATTTATTTTTTTGTGAGTGTGAATGTGTGGCATCACGTCTATTCATTATGGAGTGTTGATCACGGTGTAGCTTACGGTTCGAAGAATAAGCCTTCTGATATCTCGTTATGGTCCTCAAAGTTTTTAAAAATGGAGATATATGGGTGAATATGGCCCTAATTCAATTCATTTGTACTTGTTGAGTTCTTGAGAGGTCAGAAGCTTATGCGTAGCATTTCTTTCCGTTGCGGTCAGCCTGAGCACCAGGAATTAGCGATATCATGCTCAGGTAACCTCCATGACTTTTTGCACTTGAATGCTTTCAATTTGATGGTGTCAGAGTCTGTACAAACTTGCTTTGTACAGATTCTGAGTGTTTTTTGCCCTAGATTGCGCGAGTGATCAGGGAAAAAGCGCACCCTCTGTGTGCATTTTCCGGATATATGCACGTTTTAAGCACTTTTTTCCCTTTCTTTAGCGTGCCTTAAGCACGCCTGTGCAAAATATAGTCACATCCTTAGTGCGCCTATTTCAGGGATACGCGCGCAAAAGCCTGAGGTGAAACATTTTTTATTTTTTACCTATTTTTGATGTTTTTTTGTTGCTGATGGGTTCCTGTTTGGATGATAGGTTGTTGTGGAGGGAACACGATTGGCCCGAGCTCCGAACTACATTGGTTGCTGATGTTGGGGCACACCATCAACTAGCATAATGGGGGCTCCTAAAGTTCACAGAAAACGAGCTTCTTCAGTCGCAAGACTGATTTCTTCGTTACCTGATTCAGCATTGGCGCAGGAAGCGCAACATGTTTGTGTTACGTGGGACTAACCTAGCTATCCGTCCTGAGACAGATGTATATTTTATGACTGGGTTACTGCCTCATGGTGAGGCATTGAGGTATCCACTCCCTTCTGGGAGAGTGGATTTGGAGAGGTTCCGGAGGCATCATTATGGTGGGGCACCTCTTACAGAGGGGTGCATCAGCATTGCATCAGTGTCATATTTGGCTAAGAGGTGTGCTCTGGTAGTGATTGTACGACTTGCAAGGTCATCGGCTCTACATCGGGCATCTAGCCTGCAGGTTGGAGTCTTGCACCGATTGAGGTCTGGTTAATTCTTTGATTTTTCCCATTTTTTCTATGATGGGATCGTGACATAGCTCAACAAGGTCTGCAATGGATCGAAGTTGTTTCCGTACGCCAGCATTATGTATGAGAGGGTAGTTCTATTGAGACCAATGGTTACGGTGCCTCCTGGGGGCCACTGGAGCCTCGCAGGAGGAGGTGGGCTCCGGTGATGCCACGAGGTGGTGGGGGCATGGTGGGGCGTTATTATAACGCCATGACAGATGCCTACTAATTGTCTCTCAGTTTCTCGAGTTATTATTATAAGAGAAATACATAACTGACCTGGAGAAGAAATAGGGATAACTGATTGAGACTTCATAGAGGGAAAGTAATGATGTAGGTGAGTTCTAGAATTCAACCATATGTGTTTTTCCTTTAAGTGACACCTGTAACCTGTGAACATGAAGATATTTTTGGAATAGGAAACTAGCTACAGAATGGCTGCATTCTGTAGCTAAGTCTAGTAAAAAATTACTACAACAACAAAACCACGAAAGTATAGCAAGCTAGTCATTGTATGCATTCTTAAAGTGACTTTAATCAATCATATTGATATTTTAAGCCTATAACTGATAAAGGACAAAGGAAATGAAGTGAAATTTGGTGAAATAAAAGGACATCTTTGGGGTTCAACATACCCCCACTGCAAAACTTTTGCATGTCCTCATGCAATCAATCCATGTATTCTGAAACTTCTGCTAGGACATCTAACTTCCTTTTTCTTCTTTGCCTGATGTTCAATGGCATCCTAGGCTTCCTTATGAATAATTTAAACCTCAGGTTTATAAGTGCCCTGCTCAACTTTTTATTTTTCTTCTTTAGCTTCTCACTAGCCTTGTACAATTTTTCCATTTGCAGAGAGAGAGTTGTGTTCATGTTACTTTTCAGCTTGACTTGTTCCCTTAAAATTTCATTTTCATTTTTTATGTGCCTATTAAGTACTTCTAGTTCATATTTATCTCTTCTCAGCATTTAAATGGAAGACTCTTGTGGACTAGGAGTTCTTCCTCTATTTTCTGAGGCTCTCTTTTCCAATGACTCAACATAATTATAGATTTGTTGTTGTGCTGGGTCTAATTCCGGAGTTCCTCTATCAAGATCCTCTTCATAATAGTGCTCAGGAGATCTATGAGTTGGTGTCTCTTCATCCTCAATATTTATGATTCCCATTTGCTTAACCCCTATTTTCTTCAATATGCCTCTAAGCCTATGGCTTCTTCTTAGTTTAGATGGTCCCTCACCTCTCTCCTTGGCATACTTTCTTATTATCTTCTCCTTTTTAAGTTGTTTCTTGATTTCAGCCAATTTTTCAGAGATAATCTCCTCACTGTCCTCTTAAATGGATTTACCAGTTTTAATTTCAACAGATTTGGAAATTTTCTCTCTCCTGCTTCTTCTTGGAAGTTTTCCTTCAGATGGAGATTCCTTGGGTTCTTCAAAGTGATTCCTCAAGAGGAACTGATCCATATTTATGCAGGAACGTAACAGAATAAACATATAACCATAAATACAGAGATGCAGCGGAAATAACACTTCATTTCATTAATATCAAAGAACTGAATTTTGCTTACAGACAGAATGGAAATAAAACTAGCTAGGGCGCTGGTAGCTATCTCTGAGAAGAGATGTGGCGGCTACAGGCCTCTGAACTGAGTTACAATGAGGCTCTAGGGCATATTTATCATTTAGAAACAATGGGAAATCCTAAACAGCCAAAACCTTAACCCTAGCAGATGAAGCACCAAAACTATGGGCCCCGTTTGGGTAAATTGGTGTTTCAACTTCCCAGGGGCGTAACTTTGGCATACGATCTCCGTTTGACGCGTACCATACCTCGTTAGAAAGATCTATCCGAGAACTAAAATTTTGGAATGAGAAAAATCAGTCCATGGTTCCATGTTGTTCTCCGTTTTCCCAAAAAACGCCGTTTAGGGCCTCAAAACGGCTCCGAAAGTTTAGGACCCGAAAAACTGCTAAAAATAGTAAACTGTGCCGAAACTGAAAAACTGAAATAGACAATGGTGGAGCCCCAAGTGCAATAGGCAGGTGACCACCAATATCCACCTGGATCATTCCTCCCCACTTAGGAAGCAATGGTCCCCATTGCGTTAAGTTCCTGCATGAGATGAGGAAATTTCTGCTGAACTTGGTCCCTGGTGAACCACTTTCCTTGGTGCAGGAGTTGGCCAGCTTTGACAACCCGATATAGTTGGATCTTCTGCTGGCGAGTGTTCTTGATTTGCATGTCCATGATACAATCTGTGGTGGCCTGTTCCATGCAGTCTGGATTTAACTCTGTTGGTGTGAGTTGTTCCGCAATGTCCGAGGTGTCCAGTAGAGGTGGGAAGTAAGGACGAAGGCGATCCACATTGAAGACTGGGTGCAGACCAAGGAATGGTGGAATACTGAGCTCGAATGCATTGTTCCCTACAGCCTTGGTGATGGTGTACGGCCCGTATCAGAGCGGGCGAAGCTTGCGATGGGGTCCAGTGAGGCGCTCCTTCTGCAAATGTAGCCATACTTTGTCACCCACCTGGAAGTTGTGTGGCACCCGGTGTTGATCATGGCGTTGCTTGTACTTGGAATTGGCTCTGTCCAATATATCATGAACCTGTTGGTGGATGTGTTGAATGCGCTCGATGAAGCTACTGGCTTTGTCAACTTCAGACTGGACATGAGCTGAATTGGCCTGAGCAGCTGCAAATGGCATGGCTACGTCAATGGGACATAGTGGCTGGAATCCCAAGCCCACCTGAAAGGGGCTATGGCCGATTGAACCGTGGAGAGCCCGATTATAACTATGTTGTACATAAGGGAGGCTCTCGTCCCATGTGCGTGGATGCTTTGAATTGTACATGCGCAGAATGTGTACAATCATTCGGTTGACGACCTCTGTCTGGCCATCTGTTTGGGGATGGAAAGCTGTGGACTTGGTGAGCTTGGTATCCAACATCGACCAGAGGCTGGACCAAAATGTGCCGAGGAACCTGCTATCCCGATCTGATATGATAGACTGTGGGATCCCAAAGTGCACCCACACTCGTTCAAAGAAGAGTTTAGCAGTGGCTTCTGTTGTGATATTCTTCTTACAGGCCACCATAATGGCCATCTTCGAGAATATGTCAACGACCACGAAAACACAGTCATTTCCATTCTTAGTAGAAGGCAGGCCCGACATGTAATCCATGGAGATGGATTCCCACGGTCGACTAGGGGTAGGTAGTGGAGTATATAGGCCTTGCTTCTTGATGGTCGGTTTGGCAATGGCATAAGCAGTGCAGGATCTGATGTGCTTCTCGACATCCTTTCAAAGGTTCGGCCAATAGAAATACTTCTGCAGGATTGCTACTGTTTTCTCGACCCCGAAATGCCCAGCGACTCGACTGTAGTGTGCTTCCCATATCATCTTGGCACGCTCGCTTGAAGGAACACAAAGGTGTCCCATGTGACATAAAAGTGCATCTTGGAGGTGAAAATTTGGAACTTGCGCACCCCCCAAGAGTGACTTGTAAGTTTGGCTGAATTCTGGGTCACTTTCATAGAGAAGCAGCCAATCAGAAGTCTCGTGCCCACAAGAGTTGAGCAAAGTGGTGAGCACCACGATCGGTGGTCGGCTGAGGCAGTCTGCAACATGATTGGTGCTACCCTTCTTGTACTTGATGTTCAAATGAAACTGTTGCAGATATGTGGACCACTTCTGATGGCGATCATTCTGCAACTTCCCTTGTGTCTGTATGAACTGCAGGGGTCTGTGGTCCGTGTGGATGAATGTTTCTTTCCCCAAAATGTAATGCTTCCATTGTCGACAAGCTTGCACAATGGAGTACATTTCTTTGTCATATGTGGGGTACTTGCGAACTGTGTCAGACAATGTCTCACTGTGAAATGCCACTGGATGTCCCCGTTGAGTAAGAACTGCCCCAATAGCATAGTCAGAGGCATCTGTCTCGATCTCAAATGGCTGTTGCAAGTCTGGTAAAGTGAGCACTGGGGCAGAACAGAGGCGGTTTTTCAGTTCTGTGAATGCCTTCTATTGAGGTTCCGACCAAAAAAAATTTGCTCTCGCTCCTCCCTTGGTAACTTGACTCAAGGGCCAAGTGATATGAGAGAATCCCAACACGAACCTCTGATAGAAATTAGCAAGACCCAGAAAGCTGCGAAGCTCTGTTATAGTGGTTGGGGCTGGCCAATCCCGAATGACTTGTATCTTGGCTGGATCCACATGCACCCCCTTTCATCAATAATGTATCCCAGATATTGAACCTGGGTCATGCCAAAAGTGCACTTCTCCAAATTGGCACACAACTTGTGTTGCCGCAGTGTTTGGAGGACTTGTCGGATGTGGTGGAGGTGCTCTTCCCAAGTCTAGCTAAAGATCAGAATGTCATCCAAGTACACCACTACAAATGAGTTGGTGAATGGCTGCAAGATGTCATCCATCATCCTCATGAAGGTGGCGGGAGCATTCGTCAACCCGAAAGGCATGACCAACCATTCGAAAAGGCCTTCCTTGGCTTTGAAGGCAGTCTTCCACACATCAGAGGGTTCAATTGGTACCTGGTGATACCCAGACTTCAGGTCGATCTTGCTGAAATATTTTGCACCTTTGAGTTGGTCCAGAAGGTCATCGATCCATGGGATTGGGTACCTATTCCACACAATGATCTTGTTGTTGCTTAGATAGTCGATCTGAGTCTCCATGTCCCATCCTTCTTACGTACCAACCGATCGGGCTCCTGAGGGGCGATGAACTTGGTGCGATGTGACCTTTCTGCCGGCTCTGAATCTGTCTCTTGATTTCATCATTCTCGGAAACGGACGCGGAATGCGTCGGTCCATTAGGTAGCGGCGCACCGGGGGTCGGATCAATCGGGTGCTTGACCTGACAGTGCAGAGGAACCCCTGTGGGTGAGGTGAATATGTCCCCGTACTCCTCCACAACCTTATCCATTTGTTGTTGTTGTGTAGAGGAGCCCTGTCTGGAGGTCGTGGCCACAGTCTTCTTCTTGCCTTGGGGGCGGATCATCAGGAAAATGAATTTCCTGGTTTGGGAAATGAGCTTACTACATTGTTTTGCAGTAACCAAAGAGATAGTCGTAGGAGGTGGTACCTCTGGTATCCTGTACAACTTATTTCCCAAAGTAATAATAACAGCACGAGGTCGAGACTCATACACAACATGATGCTTCCACAAGTATGGTTGTCCTAATAATACATCAGAAACATCAATAGGAGCAACGTCACATAATACCTCATCCGTGAAGGGCTTGATGCTATAGGGAAGGCGACACTGCCGGCTAACGCGGAGATCTTGTCCTTGGTGAAGCCACCCGATGGTGTATGGATGTGGGTGAGCTATGGTCGGCAAGCCCAATCGCTTCACGGCGTCTGCTGAAATGAGGTTCTTTTGGCTCCCATTGTCGACAATGAACTGTACCGGGGAGCCCTTTACCCACATCTGGGAGTGGAAGAGACGTTCCTCCTCCTCTGGATCTTCCGGTTCCTCCTTTTGGATCTTGGTAGTGGCAACAGTGGCGTTGGGCTCCGCATCAATAATCTGTTTCCCTTTTTCATTCACCTTTTCAGGTTCTGATTCGGAGTCAGAGCATGCATCTGACTCAGAAGCCCTCATCTCGGTCACTAGCGACTGCTTGGCCCGACACTCACTTGTGTTGTGAGTGGAGCTCTTATGGAACTCACACCACTTTCCCGTGTCCTTCTTTGGCTTTGCGGTGCTGTTATTTTCTTGTGGCTTCGATGAGTTATCTTTAGCCGCCATGCCTTGGCTCTATCCTTTTTTCTGCGGTTTGGAAGCACCTTTCCCTTGCTTTTGATTCGCAGATCCAAAGTCTCGCTTCTTCTGCTTGAATTTCTGCTCAATCTTGGCAGCATACCGGTATGCTGTACCAAGCGAGGAGATGTCGAGGAACTCCATTTCCTCCTGAATGTATCTGTGCAGACAGCTGCGATACTTTAGCACTAGATGTTTCTCTGAATCTTTGATACCCAACTTTGTGCGCAGGGTATGGAACAGATTCGTCAGCTCATGCACATCTTGATCCCTTTGTTGTCGCAGCGTGGTCCATTGTATGTACTTGTCCTCATAGCTCCCCACGGGATAGTACTGTTCCTTGAAGGCGTCTCGGAAAGAATTCCAAGTTGGTACAGCCGAGAACAGAGAGGGTTCTGTCTGGTCCTTGTTCTCACAGTAGGTTTCCCACCAGTCCTTAACATGGGGGGTAGCTTTGAGGAGTGCAAAAATAATCTTCTCGCGGTCTGAAAAGTCATGAACAGAGAAATATCCTTCTAATAGATTCAACCATCTATCTACGGCATCTGCGTCTATTTGACCCTCAAATATGGGAATGTCAAATTTACTTGTACCTTAAAGGGAGTCGTGCCTCCGGTGTTTATTTGGATCTTGAATCACGGCCGTAGGTGGGTAGTCGTTAGCAGGGAAGGATCTCTACAGTTTTCTGCAAAGTTATCCATCTGCCGCTTCTCCTTCCCGCGGCGTTCCTTTTTGTTTTTCGAAGGCCTCCTCGAGCAATATTTTGATAGGATCTCCTGCTCCCTCATCTTTCTTTTCGTCCCCCATGGGCGTCCGTCGAGGTTTGCGAGGCTGATCTTGCAAAGGTTCCACCAGATCAAGCCCTAGCTCCTTATACCCAGACCTCGTTGGGGACATGCAAAGAAGGATCGAGAAAAAGCAGACCCCTCTGATACCACTGATCCGGATTTATGCAGGAACGCAACAGAATAAACACATAACCATAAATACAGAGATGCAGCGGAAATAACACTTCATTTCATTAATATCAAAGAACTGAAATTTGCTTACAGACAGAATGGAAATAAAACTAGCTAGGGAACTGGTAGCTATCTCTGAGAAGAGATGTGGCGGCTACAGGCCTCTGAACTGTGTTACAATGAGGCTCGAGGGCCTATTTATCATTTAGAAACAATGGGAAATCCTAAACATCCAAAACCCTAACCCTAGGAGATGAAGCGCCAAAACTATGGGCCCCGTTTGGGTAAATTGGTGTTTCAACTTCCCAGGGGCGTAACTTTGGCATACGATCTCTGTTTGACGCGTACCATACCTCGTTAGAAAGATCTATCTGAGGACTAAAAATTTGGAATGAGAAACATCGGTCCATGGACCCATGTTTCTCTCTGTTTTCCCAAAAAACGTCGTTTGGGGCCTCAAAACGGCTCCGGAAGTTTAGGACCCGAAAAACTGCTAAAAATAGTAAACTATGCCGAAACTGAAAAACTGAAATAGACAATGGTGGAGCCCCAAGTGGAATAGGCGGGTGACCACCAATATCCACCTGGATCAGGAACTCATCCCAATTGTCTCCCACCTTTCTCAAATGATGCTCAATTAGGATTTTAACTAGTCCATGGTGATACAAGGTGGTTTCTAAAAATTGAACCCTTTTTTGTACATTAGAGGCCATCATCTTTAGGCTATGGAGTAAGAAAAAGGGTAAATTGATTTCCTCATCTAGGAAATGCATCATAAGCTGAATGTGATAAACATATAGGGTACCAAGCCTTCCCTCATAAGTTATAAACTTTTGCAAAATGAGCAACATATTTCGCCATTTATTCTTCAGTGCTGAGCTAGGAATGCCCTTCTTAAAAACCGAAATATCCATACCTGGTGTTTTGAGCATCTGCCTCCATGCCTCATTGTGAAATTCCTTTTTTTTGAACCATCGTTCACCTTGCCTTGGTAATTCTGCTGCTTCTGCAATGAAGGATTCTGTAATAGTGAATTTGACATCACCTATTTCAACTTCTGATCCGTTGAATGACCGTGAAAATGTCTTGGTTACCTCCTTATGAAAACCATTGAAATTTTCCAAAAAATGTAACCACCCAACCTGCTGTAGCATCTCTCTAATATTTGGGTAACCCTCTAAGTATTTGGTTCCGACTGGTTCAGACCTTACAATGAGACCCATGGATTCTTTTCTCAACCTTCAATTTACTGCTCCATTACTGCTCTTCTATTCATGGTAAAAATGGCTGTAGAGATTTGTTTTCACCCCAAAGATGACTTCTCTGTTTCTACAGACCGGAATTGGCTAGGAATTGGCTACGAATAAAAAAATAACATGAAGTGGTTATAAAATGAGTGAAATACGGTGAGAGTGAATTTACATGAATGAATGAGTTTGAGAGCTGTCATGGAGTAAAAGACCGCGGAAAAATCTCTTGAGAATTTCAAAATCATCACTGAATACTTCGGGTTAGTGACGTTACCTAATAAGTCACTTCAAGTACTAACTGTTAAGTTTTAATAAATGATTATTTGATATGGCAGAATGGAAGGGATTTGTCCAAGGTGTTTTTTTATGATAGGCTTAATAGGCTTGATCAACACGAATAATCAAAATAACTTTATGAAACATACATGACTTAACCATACTATAACTTTCATAATCTGTTATCATAATAATTTCACAACTTTACCTTAGCCTTTCCTTTGATTTTTGTGGTTTTAATATGCTTTGTCTTCCTTTGAAAATCATTGATCCTTCAATCTTCATAATCCCTTTGATTTTTCTTGTTGACATAGGTGTGTAGGATCAATTTGCTGCTGAACAACTGATTAATGGATAGTTGCCTTCAGGATATCTGGTTGCAGAATGTCTGGCTACAGAATGTCTGGCTGCAGAATATACTTGTAAAAATCTTTGAAACATGGAATGAAATGATTTGAAACATGGACGGAATGTAGTATGAAATGGATCATGAAATATGGTGGAATGAAGCATGAGTGAAGTGAAATATAATGGAATGAAATGGATCATAAATGTAAAGTGGAATGAAATATGAAAAGTGGCCTACAACTTATGATTTGTAATACTCAATTGTAGAAAGAGATCAAATTTAAAAATCTGAGATGAAAATGAGGTGGACCATGGAATGGAGTGAATGAAGTATGGATGAATGGAATGAATGAAATATGAATGAAGTGAGACATGATGGAGTGAAATGGATCATAAGTGGAATAGGATATATAAAATGGGTTTGCACTTATGATTTTGTGATAGCTGCTTGCAGGAAAAGAACAAATTTGAAAAGCTAAAATGTCAGAAAGATTATGATTTTCACTTTATCTTTTCTGTATAAACATGCTAATTAGTGATTAGTTTTCATGTTTATACTTTATTTTTATTTTTATTTTTTATTTTTTATTTTTTATTTTTATTTTCATCTAAATTCAGAAAATTCAATTAAGTTGATGAAGAAGAAGGATTCTTCTTCATTAACTTCACATCACTGTTCTCCTGGAATCTCTTGACAAACTATTCTCTTAAAAGTGGCTTATGATAAAGTTTCAATCTATGACCATTTACAAGAAAAGTAACCTCTTCTTCATCTATTGTCCTGATTTTTATTGCTCCATTGTCAAAAAAATTCACAATTTCATATGGCCCAAGCCAATGTGTTTGGAATTTTCCTTGAAAATCTTTGAAATTTGAGTCAAACAAGAGGGCCCAGTCACCTTCTTTGAATTTCTTTTCCTTGATGTACTTATCATGCCATCTAGTCCTTTGCTACTGGACTATACTTGTTTTATGGACTGCATATTGTCTGATCTCATCCAATTCATTAATCTGCTCCAATCTGTGCTTTTGTGCCTCTGTTAGATCAAGTCCTAGCTGAACTCTCATTTTAAAAGTTTGAATCTGAAACTTTATGGGAAAAAAGACTTGTTTTCCATAAACAAGTTCATAAGGAGTATGACCTATTGTGCTTCTCCATGTAGTTCCATAGGCCCACAAGGCTTCAGGAAGCATGTCTGCCCAATCTCTTCTATGTAAATGAATAGTCTTTGTTAGGATCCCTTCAATAACCTTATTAGTAGATTCCACTTGACCATTTTCTTGTGGATGATAGGGAGTATATTTTTTGTGTCTGATTTTGTACCTCTCCATCATTTGTTCCACTAGCCTTGATGTGAATTGAGCTCCCTGATCTGTAACAATTTCTCTTGGGACACCAAAACGAGTAAAAATATCCTCAAAAAGAAAATTAACTACAGATGCTTCAGAAGTAGAAAGTAATGGCTTGGCCTCTACCCATTTTGTAACATAATCAGTGCAAACTAATATATATTTCTTTTGTCTTGATGGAGGACTAATAGGTCCTACAAAATATAAAGCCCATTTCTCAAAAGGTTCAATATGTACCTGAGGCTGCAATGACATCTCACCTGAAGGAGAAGGTTTCCCTACCCTTTGGCAACTGTCACACCTTTTGACATACTCTTTAGCATCTTTAAAAGGGGATGGCCAATAGTATCCTAAATGAAGGACCTTATAAGTTGTCATTTTATCAGCAAAGTGTCCGCCACAAGGTTCATCATGACATGCCTTGAGGATCTCAGGCATCTCATCTTCTCGAACACATCTCCTAATGATAAAATCTGGACCTGTTTTTTATAACTCATTAGCAACCCATGAATATTTTGCACTGTCATAAATGATATTTATTTTGTCTCTTGCATTCATTATTGAAGGAAATTTCCTTGAAACTAAATAATTAGCAATGTCAGCAAACCAAGGAGTTTGAGTAGAAATTGCAAAAAGATATTCATCAGGGAATTGATCTTCAACTGGAGTATTATCTTTGATGTTTTGGAGTCTAGATAGGAAATCAGCTACTGTATTTTGTTTCACGGGCCTATCTAGAATGGTGATGCTGAATTCTTGTAAAATAAATAACCATCTTATGACTCTGCCATTATTAATTGATTTGTTTATTAGATATCTAATTGCAGAGTGATCTGTGTGAACAAAAGTTTCATAGCTTGTTATATAGTGTCTGAATTTGTTTATGGCATGAACAACAGCTAAAAAATATTTTTCAGTTACAGTATAATTTAACTCTGAAGGAGTCAAATTTTTACTTGTATATAGATGGCATAAGGAATCAGGTCTTTTTTTCCCAATACTACTCCTAAAGTTGTATCTGAGGCATCTGTTGAAATATGAAAAGGTAATTTCTAGTTAGGTCCCCTTAAAATAGGTGCTTCGGAGATTTTTGTTTTCAAGGTCTCAAAGGCTAACTGGCAATCATGATTCCACTTGAATTCATAGTCCTTGGTAAGTAATTTGAAAAGTGGAGATGCTATCTTGGTGAAGTTTTCTATAAACCTTCGATAATATCCTGTAAATCCTAGAAAACTCCTAACATCATTTTGACAACTTGGAACAGATAAGTTAGAGATGAATTCAACTTTTGACTCATCAACTCTAATCCCATCCCCTGAAATGTGATGCCCCAAAAAAATTCCTTCAGTAAACATCATAAAATACTTCTAATGACTTAGTGAAAGATTTTCTTCTTTACATCTCTTTAAAACTTTTTCCAAGTTTGATAGGGCTTCTTCAAATGTGTTTCCATAGACTGTGAAATCATTCATATATACCTCTACACAATCATGTATTAGATTTGAAAATATTCCTAGTACTACCCTTTGAAATGTTGCAGGTGCATTGCACAGTCCAAATGGCAATACTCGGTAAACATAGGTACCCCAAGGACAGGTAAATGTGGTTTTGTCTTGATCTTCAAGTGCTACTTGAATTTGATTATAACCACTAAACCCATCTAAAAATGAGAAGTACTTTTTGCCAGCTAATGTATCTAACACCTGATCTATGAAAGGTAGGAAAAAATGTTCTTGAAGAGTAGCTTTGTTTAATTCCCAGTATTCAATACATACCCTCCATTTACCATTTTTCTTTGGCACAATTACCAAAGTAGAAACCCACTAACTATCTGAAATGGGATAGATAAAGTTGACATTTAACAATTTCTACAATTCTTATTTAACAATCTCCCTAAGATTTGGATTCATCCGTCTCTAAGGTTGTCTGATTGGTTTACAATTTTCCTCTATGTAGATGTGATGAGTGCAAGTATTAGGGCTTATCCCTTTCATATCAGTGTACTTCCATGCATATGCAGAAGAATGTCTCTATAATATCTTGACTATCTCTTCTTGTTGAGATTTCTCTAGGTTCTTGTTTCCGTTTAAAGTTTTACCTGGAAATATCTCAATTGTAGAGCTGCCAAATTTATCCATGGAATAGAGAGACATCTGTCTTGATGATAAAAACTCAATGTTGGATTCTTCTTGAAATTTTTCATGTTTGTATTCCGAAGAGGACTCAAAATTTTCTAAGGTATTCAGAATCTGGCTGTCTTCACTAATTTCTGAAATTGTGAAGAGAGGTTGTATGTCTTCTTCATCCTCAATCCATTGAGTATCATCTAATTCTGTAATTGTCTTTTATGGAGGATACAAAGTAAATTTCTTAGTTGAAATACCATGAGATATGTACTTATCACCGGATCTACAACTAATGAAAGAATCAACTGTAGCTAACCAAGGTCTTCCTAATATAATAGGATGCCCTCCTAGATTATTCTTAGGAGTTAGGATCATAAAATCCACAGGATACTCCCAAGAATCTAGGGACACTGAAATGTCTTATATTACCCCATCAGCTTTGATCACAGATCTGTCCGCTAATTGTAATAATGTGGGTGTAAAAAGAAGATTAGGAAGTTTCAGTTTATCCATGATTTGTCTACTCATGATATTGATTGCTGCTCCTAAATCAATAAGTGTATTTTGGATCTCAGTTTCATTGATGTGTATTTTAACAACTGGATTTCCTGGGTCTAGATACTTTGGAATGGCAATCTTACCCATCATGATATCTGCTATTTTTTCTGCCAGTTGAATTTTCTTTGTCTCTTTGATTCTTTTTCCTGTTTTTTTCATGCTCAACTCCTTTATTGTTTTTGCTAGAATTGGAATTTCCTTGATAGCTTGTAATAATGGGATCTTAATACAAACATTTCTCAGCTCATCTAGGAAATCATAATTAGGCACCATAATTTGTTTTTCTACACCTCTATCAATTTGTAATCTTTCTGGAAAGGGAGGTGTAGAAGTGGATGTTGATGGCTGCTCTAATATAGGAGTTGAAATTATTAGTTCTTTTTGTTTTGATTTTTCAATGTTTGAGTCTTGGAAAGTTGTGTTCTCTTCAAGACTTTTATTTACCCGTAGAGAATCTTCCTCAGAATTGTCTTGCTCTTGTATGATTACAGAAGGTTTCCTCTTTTCAAGTATTTTTCCAGACCTAAGTTGAACATCACTAAGGTCTAACGGAGTGATCAAATAAGTTGGAAACTGTTGGCCTTCTATCATGTATGTGTTCTGAGGATTTTTATTATTGGGGTTTGGTATGAGTTGGGCAGGCAACTGATTTTCTTTCTGAGGAAATGGAAATGGAAGTGGTTGATTTTGATGTTGTGGATTTTGAGGATTTTGTTGAGGATTTTGTTGAAAATTTTGTTGAGGAGGGAAATGTGGATATGGTGGATAAGATGGTGGATATTAATAGTACTGAGAGTATCTTCCATAGGGATTTTGTGCTCCTTGTGCCCAAGTTTGAGATTGATTTTGAAATTGGGGCCAAGGTTGCTGCCAAGAATTCCAATTTGGTCGGGGTTGATTATATAGTTGATCATGGAATCCTTGTGTTTGAGGTCCTTGCCAAGGCCTTCTAGAGACAAAATTGAGAGATTCTGTGAAATTTGTAGGGGTTTCTTCTTGAAAGACAGCTTTAAGACCAGGAAGTGAAGGACAACTCTTGGTCTCATATTTTTCTGAACAAATTACACAGGTCTCTACTACTTTTGCATCCAAAGGGCACTCTCTCAAGGCATGCTTCTTTCTACATTTGGGACAAAAGATTACTAAGGCATCAGATTCAAATTTTTTCTTGTTTTGTAACTTAAGGGTGTCTATTTGTTCACTAAGACTCCCTAAAATGTCAAATTTGAATTCATCAAGCATATGTCCTATTTTTTCCCTACTTATTGTCCCAGAAGCAGACTTACTTGCCCTTGCAAGAGCAGGGTCTCTTGGTCCTTTTCAGTTTTAGATTTCCCTCTTGAAAGGTTGATACATAATTCAGCTATTTCAGGTAAAGTGAGCTGAGATATATCCCCTTTTCCCATCATGTTAAGGATATCTAACCATTCATCCCTAATTGTCTTCAACAAGAGAGCTTTTAAAGTATCTTGGTCTAATTTTTCCATTTTTTCCCTCTTGATGTTATAGTTAAACCTCTCCAACAAATCTTCTAGATTTCCATCCTCTTTTTGTAACATTTTAAACACTTCCTCCTTATGGTTGACTGGCATACAGTAATCCAAATACCTCTCTAGAAATCCCTGTTTCATGTCTTCCCATGTCCTAATAGAACTGTTGATCAAACTCATAAACCATTTTAATGTTGCTCCTTTCAATGTTGAAGGGAATAGTTTAATTTTTTGGGAATCTTGTAAGTAATCATAGGTTCTACATAGGACTTCAAATTCAAATAGGAAGGTTTCAGGATCTTCACTTTTGAGTCCATAAAATTTTGGAAGGACAGAGAGTGAAATGTTTTTCATAGTTGCATTGGTTTCTTCATCTACTATAGGAAACCCAAAAGAGCTTCCCATTTCCCTTCTACCTCTTCCTCTGCCTCCTTCTTCACCTCTACCTCCTTCTCCTTCTGCACCTCTACCTCCTTCTCCTCTACCTCTACTTCTACCCCCTCCAAATAGTGTATATTCTCCATTAAAGACTCCTCTTCCTTCTGCCATGGTTGATTCTCCTGTGGAAGTGGAAAAGTTTAGGTCTCTAGCAGGGGTCCTTGAATCTTCTTCTAAGATAGGTTCAGTGGATGAAGTGGAAGGTCTTTCTAATGGAATGTCTGATCTTAAGTCCTCTGGAAGTCTATGATCAGTGGAGTATGGGATGTGGGTTTGAGTTGGAGGTGTGCTGCCTCTTGGTCTTGGTGGAACAAGTGGTGTTCTAGGAATCAAGCTTCTGCTTCTTATGAATCTACCCCTTGAGTCTCTTTCTCTACGCATATCATTGTTTTTGGGAGGTAATAAATAAGGTTACCTAGTTACACTTCCCCGGCAATGGTGCCAAAATTTCTAGTCAACTTAGTGTTTCTAAATTGATGTCATAAATTGTCAACCAGGGCTAGTAAACTGTTGAAGTGAAGTGCACTATATGTGCCTAGGTATTTGCTTCCTACTTCATTGTGTTTAGTGTTTTTCTAGTGTTTTTGGTTTTTTGTTTTTATGCTAAGAGGAAAATAACTAAGCTTTTGGAAAAGAGAAGCTATTGATCACACTAAAATAGAGCAAAATCTATTCTAAACTATGTATGGCACCTAAGAACAGAAAATGATAATTCACAGATTGCAAAACTTGACAAGAAAAATAACTCATAACATGAACTCAGTCCAATTCATTTCATTAGAGGTATGTTGGAACAACTTGAGAAAAGGATAAGTTTAGTGCAATGAGGTTCTTATAAGTAAACAACAACTTACAATATCACAGAGAAAATCTCATCCATGGTTAGAAATTTGTTGGAACACATTTGGAAAATATTATTTGCAACATAGTAAGGAACCCTACTCTAAATTAACTTATGACACTAAAATTAAACCATTCTGCAACTCAAAATGTCATTGTTAAGCCTCATTCAAGGGTTAGAAATCTTTTGGAATAGTTTTGGAAAAAGGAAGTTTGTAAAATTATGAGAAATTGCATAACAGTCAAGACTTCAAAATGAAACTACTAATTCTTGTCCATATGATAACAATGTGTTAGAAGAGACTAAGAACAAGAGCAGTTTGTAATTAATGAAGGCATTTAAGTCTAATTTAACAAAACTTGAATACAACTAGCTAATAAAGCTTGAAATACATTAAACAGAACCGAACTAATATGCAATTAACCTCCGAAATACTACAGCTGAACTAAAATTAAATTAATCTCTGAAATACTACAGATCTATCTCATTCAGTGTTAGTAATATTTTGGAACAATTCATAAGAACAAGACTGTTGTAACATTTAATGTAAGTGAGCATAAAACATGAAGTTCAGAAAACTGCCTAAATTAGGAACGAAACGGAGCTAAAGTTACTTATCTAAACAATATGCACAGAGCCTCTCAGACAGTAGGGGCCCTCTACCACCAGATTAGCACACGAATCTCCTTAAGATTGCTTCAGATCATGTATTAAAGTTTTTCTTCTTTCATTAAAGGAAAACTCTTCAAAAACAGAGTATTACGGTCTTGGACAACTTAAAAATGAAACATCAACTAACTAACTGTCTCTTGGTTTCCCGGGTTATTATTATAAGAGAAATACATAACTTCCCTGGAGAAGAAATAGGGATAAGTGTATTTATCAATTAAAATCAAATTAGAACTCTTGTGGAGGCCTCGTACTTTGATAAAGACATCTGTAGAGTTCTTGTCTTGGTAGGAATCTACTTCTTAGGTTTGGTTTCCTCCACGTGCATAACCACTTGTAGATTTTTGCTCAGACTTCGTAGAGGGCAAGGAATGATGCAGGTGAGTTCTGGAATTCAACCATATGCATTTTTCCTTTAAGTGACACCTGTAACCTGTGTGAACATGAAGATAGTTGCGGAATAGGCGACTAGCTACAGAATGGCTGCATTCTGTAGTTAAGTCTAGTCAAAAATTACTACAACAACAAAACCACGAAAGTATAGCAAGTCAGTAATTGTATGCATTCTTAAAGTGACTTTAATCAATCCTATTAATCATTTAAGCCTATAACTAATAAAGGAAAAAGGAAATGAAGTGAAATTAGGTGAAAGAAAAGGACATCTTTGGGGCTCAACAATATATATGAGAGATATTTTTTGCCGCTCTACATGTCGTGTCACGTGCTTTGGTTTATGGATGATGTTATACTGATGGATATATATGTTTTTGGTTTTTTATGTATGATGGTTTATTAGAGATGCATTCCAATTTAGAATTTTTTTATTTATGCGATCAGCTACTTGGTTTTGACTCCTTGGTACATGTGTAAATGTAATATAGTCAAATTATTTGCTTAATATTTTTGCATGCAAATATTTTCTAAATAGATGTGTGTCTCTTGTCTCAAATGTTTGGTTTAACCATGACATTACTAACTGGGAATCGAGGTAGACATGCATATGGTGTATGCCCTGATGTAGGGCGTCGCACATAAGTCCGATGACGGCATCATATTCTGCCTGATTGTTTGTTGTTGAACCAATGCACACACTGTTTGTGTAGAGTGGTGATCAGTCCGGGAGATAGATGACCCAGACAGCTGTTGCTAGACTTTGAGACCATCTTGATGCTCCATCAGCAAATCTGAAATAAGGTTCAGGTTGGTGATCCATGCCGGCACTTTGAGCGCATTTTTCAATAATTCTTTTGGTAAAAAATATAAGGGTTTTGGGTTTGTGTATGCTCACTCTAGGGAAAGGCTAGTTCTCCCTCGGTGAATGAGCGAGAGTTGATGTGGTGGTCGAATGATGCTTTTAACCTTTTCTTATGGGCCTCGTTGTGCAACAGTGACTGTCATCATCTTTCTTCAATGAGATCTAGTTGTACTAGGTGTTTTTCTAGAGGATGGGTATCATCAAGGAGTTCGATGGCGGCATGAAAATTTGGGATCTCGCAGAAATCAATGCAAAAGTGCAAGGTACCTTGATCTTTTGTGATAGGAATAATGTGGAAACCCTAGGACATGGGGGTGGCTGCAATCCTATTTCCAATATGCGATGATACAAATCGTATATGGTGAATTTTGTCATCAACATTCGATGGGGGAAGAATCTCTGTGATGGGATTTTGTGTAAATGTAAGGTCGGGTTCCCCTCTAGGATGGTCAATTTCCTATGGGTGGAAATTGTGGCTGCTACAGAGGTGCCTGAATGTTTCCATTAACGGGCATACCTCTGGTGCGTGGTTTTGGCCAGTGCAGATGGTGCATGGTACCACTGTGCCAATTGAGTAGATTGTATGGGAAACAACACTACTCGTCGTCCCTGATGTGGACGCTTGGAAAGGATCTATTGTAGAAGAGGTGGTCTTCTACTTCCATTTCCGTGTTGTTGGCTTGGGTGTGTCTAACTCTTTTTGGGAGTGTAAACTTAACGCTTCTCTTTCCACTCTTAGCTTGGGGTGATGTACACATTTAATTGTATGGTGGAAGTGTGAAAAAATCTAGCAATAGGTACGTGTGATCTTCTCTTGGTTAGAGAGAAGTTTCTGATGGAGTGAAGATACTATGCGAAAATTGTTTGCAAGTGGCTTCATTTCTCTACACTGATTGATCCAGTGGTCATTCAGGTCACATAGTCTGCTTGTTATCCTAGGTCTGGCTCGGGTCATGCTTGGTTTGTATCTCATCCTAGTTTTCCCATCACGCCCATGTGGGTGTGGGGTCATTGGCCTAGGGGTGATGTACTTCCTAAATTTCCTGAGGGTATTGTCCCATTTCTTCTCTATGGTATGAACCATATGGATGGTAGGACAACCTCATGAGATATAGGTACAACTTTTTTCATAGTGATTTCCCTGACATATTAGGCAAAATAGCCTAGATATGGGGGTCCCATCATGCTCAGTTTGTGGTCTGGAAGGCAACCAGCGTCGTAATGCTGCTAAATCAGGGCAAGTGGTGACCACATGATTGGGATTTTTTCATAACGCACATGTTGGCCTTCTCTGTAGAGAGCGGTTGGGGGTAATTAGGTGTTCCCGAATTGGTTATTTTTTAGCTGACAAGAATAGGATGGAATTTCTCTTCACATCCTCTTGGGTTGTGGAGATGTCCGTGGATTCCACTTCCATGTCATCTTCTTGGGAGATTCGGACTATGTTTGATCACATACAGGCTAGTGTTGTTCAGAATCTCAGTATGTAGTGACAACGATGTACTAGCTGGTTGTCACTGCATATATTACATGAATATGGTATGTCTATGTTGGCGCGATATACTATATGTACTGGATACCATTGTTGGAAAATTTCCAATGCTGGGCAGTCAATGATGAAATGATCAAGTTCATCATAAAGTATGCACCTTTTGATTAGGAGAGGGGGTCTGGCAGGGAGCCTTTCAGGTGATCGTTGTTCCTCTTGCAGGTACAGGATGACACAAGGTTCATGACCAGCAGACTAGGTGGGGGGATCCTCTTGATAGGATCAGTCGATGGAGTGTAAGGCATCCCTATATCATAGGATCTCTAGGCAGTGATGGGTATAGTGCCCATAGTTTCTGCAGATATCGCATGCATGATTGGTACGCAATGCTTTGACTTTGCCTTTGGTGGCAGGTTCCTTCTTACAGGATCACGGCATCGCGATGTCTACCTAGGAGCCAAGGAGTGGTTTTAATTCATTCATCTCTGGGAAGATATGGGTAGGGTGTCCTATTACGTCGCATATGGCACAAAATTGTGATTTGCCTTGTCTAGTGGGGGTCTTCATCTTCTTTCCTCTCTTCTCGGTTTTCGTAGTCGTAACCACCGGTTTTGCAATGGAAATTTCCTTTGCCGAGATAGTTTCAACTATTTCTTGGATGGGTGTGGCTCCTCGGGACTGAGGGGCTTCAACCTTGTGGCAGTATTATGTGTGGCTCATGTCCCTATAGAGCGGATGAGATACCAAATCGGTATTGCTAACAATATATTTGGTAACACCACTGTTTCCAAAACCTGCTGGGAGATGAAACCAGGTGGGGGGTAGAGGAAAGGGGTTTGGGAAGTGGCATAGGATAGAGAGGTTGTCGTGGTTTATGAATCAGGGTCATTACTACTTATTTCTATGTCCTGACTTGCTTCAGCACTTAATGTGGACATCATGCACACCGGATCCCCTGTGACATCAAGTGATGACTCAGGGATAATGGGGGGATCTCCTAGGAATGATCCTAGAACAGACGACGGTTTGAAATCGTCGGGGCCATATTCTTGGTACCATGAGAGTGTATCTGAGGATATATCTACATAGGGTATAATTACATCAGTGTTTTTCAAGGGTCTCTTCTCACTATGCATCAATTGGTCAACAGTAATGATGCGGTCCTCGTAGGGGAACATCACAATGCGGAAGACAGAGGAGGTTATGGCTGACATGGTGTACATATAACTCTGACCAAAAAGTATATTATAGTCCAAGTGAGCATCTAAGACTTTAATTTCTATATGGACTGTCTTTCCAGCTAAGCAAACCAGGACGTTTTGGTAGAGGCAAATGGGGGTCGAAGGACGACCATCGTATGCTCTAAGCATGATGACTGAAGGTTTTATTTCGGGAGACCCTAACTTCTGCCAAACATTTTTGACATGATGCACATGGATGCACCCTCCTTGGTGAATGGTGATATTCTAGACCGACACTGGTATCTGAAAGGCGACCATCGAAGGAAGCCTAGGGGTGGCTTTGTCTAACTCTAAAGCCATTAGGCGCGTATCGGCAGGGTCGATAGCGCCTAACACGAAAAGTAAGGCTTTCTATTGTTTTGGGCATGACTGCAATACTTCCAAAGCTGATATAGCAGTGGGATATTAGGCTAAATTTTCCATGATGCTATAATTATGGGCTGCTTTGGATTAGTTTCTTGCTCGCCTATTGGGTCCCTTCACCATTTTGGGCAATGGCTCAATAGGCATCTTTGAAATGGTCAAAGGTGCAGTCGATGCACTGGTACTCGCCCCTGACACGTTGGTGTCTATTGGGGTGTCGTAATTGCAATTCTGTGTTTGGAAAAACATATTTTCACCAGTCATGTAGATTTCGTGGTTTTTTTTCCCGGAGTCGTCTGGGTTGTGGTGCTGAGTGTTGACCGTCCCTTGATGGGGGAAAGGTTCCTGCATCATAGTTATTTGATGGTAAGATCCTCCTTTTCCTCGGTTACTCTATAGCTTCTTCATCTCAGGGAGATCAGGACAGTGGTGAGAATAATGGCCATACCCACCACATATTGAACAAGAATGATATGTTCAAAGAGGTGGCCTTTTTCTTTGTCGTTGGGCATTGCTTGGCCCTTGTTTCTGATTTTGATTGGAGTTGCCTCCAGCCTGGGATCGTGGCGAGCGTTGATGGTTGTTGGCCCCCTTTCCAGGATTCTCTTTGGGCTTGTTTTTTCCTTTTTACTTCACCATGTTAGGATGGTAGTTCTCCTGATTGTATGACTGGTGTGGTTGGTTTTGAGAAGGCTGCACAAATTTCACCTGTGCATTGGTCTGCATAGGTGGGTCTTGTGTTGGGGACTGAGTATAACGCGATCCTTGTTTTTCACCTGGCTATTGGATGGGATATCTTTCGTCAATGTTTCTCTCTGCTTACTATATCCCCTAAGCTAGAAGATAGGTGTAATATTACAAAAGTTAGCCTTTAGCTAAATGGAATATTATAGTTTGTTTTATCACTAGGTAGGTGAATAAGTGGGTAGGGAGGCCCATAAATCTCCTTAGAAGGAATAATAACACTCCTAATGTGAAAGGATGAAGAATAAGTAGATGGATTAAGCACCTTTGGGTGTGAATTGGAGGGGATACATGTTGAATACGTCAACTTTGACCAAATCAACAACGTTGTCATGGAGGAGTGGCATTTATGATAAAACAACGCAGTTTTAGTGGAGGACAACTTGCATGAGCTTGGTGGCATTTATGTATGGGACCCACTGTGAGAAGGCTCACACACTATATGTGGAGGGGATGGTAGCCATTTTTATTCATGTTTTGGATTATTATTTTGATATTGGTTTGTTTAGACTTTGCATCCTTTAGATGTTTAGCAGGTTTTGTTGTGTTGTTTAGCACAAGGGTGTTCCTGATCGGGAATCCCTACCTCATCCTCATGGAGGGAGAGGTTCATTGGGATAAATTTCCTCATTCCAAAATTATGGCCAAGCTACCTCCTTTAGCTATAGCGTAGTTTCTGTTTAGAGCTGGGTTGTGTTGCAGGGTGTAGCAAAGGAGGATCACATAGAGCCAATTCTGGACTTGTTTTTCAATGGAGAGGTAGCTTATCCATTGGAGGATCAGAAAGGAGGGCTCCTGGGTATATTTATATATTTTTTTCATCAGGCCAACCATCTACCATCCCTCACAGCGCAGTTTCAGTCCATATCTACGTTATTTTTAATCGCAGTTGCTAGGAGGGTTCATCGAGCTCATCAGGAGGATCTATTTCTGAATAGAGGGATCAGCCTTCTATTGAGAAATACCATTGGAGGAGGACATTATCATTTCAAATCTATCATAGCATCATTCTATTCAGTTCCAGTTTGTAGTGACATATCAACCCTAGGGTTATTTGTCACATTGTATATTTTCTTGGTATTTCTAGAAATATTCTATGGGATGGCTAGAAATCATGTATTAGAGCCCATATCTTCCTTTCTGGGCATTTATTTTGTATCTATCAGCCATATTACATTTATGTATGTTTACAAAAGTAGCTACACTGATATAGACAGCGTTGTAAATGATTTTGGGCATTCTATACAGTAGCAGCAACTCATGTGATTCAAGGAAAATTTTAAGAACCCCCCTAAATTTATATGTATAATAAATGGGTGAATACCCATGATACATAGGAAAAATGGAAGGCAATTTTATTAATAATATAATATGTATATATAGTTTTTTTGGCGAATCTTTCATGATATTATATTATCTTGTAAAATCATGGTGAATCACCAGTGCAAATGGCGAATCAACGGTACAAAATGGTAAATTGTTGTCTAGTGGAGTTCGGGGAGTTGGTTCCAATGAAGATATGGTAGTTGAACCAAGAGTTGAAGGAAGCGAACCACCGATGAAAATCATGGCACATGGTGACTCGTGAGGGAAGTAGTTCTCGTGCATTTTGGAAAACATGTTCTTCTAGTTCTGCTAAGTGTAGTGTTGTTGCTCATGCTACTACTAGCACTAATATTGAGGTTGGAGAGGAGTTTGAGGAGTCCTCTAACTCTGAGCCACATGATTTTTATGTAGCTCCTGGTGATGATCCCATGTGTAGTAGTGGTGATGAGTTTGATTAGTGATCATGAAGGCAGTAGAATATTCAAATTTAAATAGACCCATAACAAAAAATCCATGAAGAGAAAACTCTAGAAAAAATATTGTCGTTCAAATCTAGATTCTATAAATATTATTAGAACACCCTACTGCTCTGAAAATAGATCCATGAGATGAATAATATGGTAAAAAAATGGGGACCGATATGTTTATGGGAAGGAAAACTATTCCTATTCAAATTCTTTCAGATGCAAAGACTTGATAGTTTTCAGTGAAGGAAATATTTTTGAGCTTGGGGATTTCTGAGAACCTTTTTTAGAGAGAGAACCACAATGTATGAAGTTATATTATAATTTTATATATTATATGCATTGTAGATTTGGATGTTGGAAGTGGAATAAAACACTTCAAATATTAGCAAAAGATATCACCACAAAGTTTTGCACTGTACAAAGGTTTTATCTAATATGCAGACAATAGAGGCTTCCTTATATGACTTCAACAATAGTATTACTTGAAACAATATATTTTATGTTATGTTGAATAAATAATCTTTGATGCTGTAAATTCATCCAGTCAGGGCACAATTTTACTTGTAGGCTTTTCCACCCACAACAACTCAAATGGAGGAGGCTTAGAATAACTCCCATCAACCCACTGATCCAGGTCTCTGCAAAGAGCATCCTATATACACAAGATCAGATATTCCAATTTATCCAAAGTTCTCCATCAAGGGATTATTCACTTTAGCTTCAGATGGTAGGAGATGATTGATTTTGAAGCCTGGAAGATGTCTGAAACAGTAGAGTGTGAACTAGTAAAGCTAAAAACCTAGATAGTATGAACTGAAGAAAGCCAAATTTTGTATTATAATAACCTCTCCATATAAAGGTTTTAATAGGATTATTTTTTCATGCATCCATCCATACACTGAACAAAAATGCAGTTTGCAAACTGTCTTGACTTCCAACCTTAATCATTGACTCAGTTAGTCTTGTTTATCTTTGTAAATATTTGAAATGTCTATGCTAACTTTTATTAAAATTCACATCAGTAATAGGCAATGTAAAAAAGGCAATGCCTATGATAATCTGTAAGTCAAGAATAAGAGAGAATCCAATGAAGAGTACATTGAGATCAACTTAAATATGTATCACCAAACACATGTTTCTTTTAGGAGACGTATGCATGTTTAGATACTTTTTTCATAAATTAAGGAAAATTCAACCTCATATAGACTGTCGTGAGTCTTGAACATTGGTTGGTCTACATTCAACATTAGGCCAATAGGAAGAGACCTGAAAATTTCTCCCAGAACAAACTTGTCAGTTTTTCTACTTGCCTCATTTACTAGACAGGACCCTTAAAGAGGCTAGAAATCTTGTTGATATGTATCAATCTTAAAATTTCCTCACCAAGATATTATTTCCACAGGTTTTAAACTGGTTAAAATGCTCACCAGTCATTACATATTCTGGAGCAGCATAACCATATGTTCCCATAACTTGAGTTGAAACATGGGTGTTGTCTCCCTCAGGTCCATCTTTTGCTAGTCCAAAATCAGACAGCTTGGCATTGTATTCCTACACCAAGTACATATCTCTCCATAAAGACTTAAGAGAATCCAAAGTGTAACATTGAGCCATCTCATAATTTTGAAGTTGTAGGTACAAACCAAATCCAGCAAAATATTGCATGTTTTAAAATCCCGATAAATCACTGGTCTTTCAGCCCCTCTATGGAGAAATGCCAGACCTTTTGCTGCACCCAATGCAATTTTCATCCTGATAGACCAGGGGAGTGGCAGGGACCCTTCTGCATGCATAAGGGAAGTACCATTGGACATAAAATATCTAAATATATTTTTCAAAATACAAATTTACAAATTGGGATTAAGACTCTCTAGAAGGACAAAGAATAATTATGTAGCTACTCATTGCCAAAAAATGTGAAAGCCCCACGAAATTGATGCTCAAAAATGAGACTTAACCAAGGGAGGCACATATTTCCTTGTGTCCAACAGAAGTTGAAAAATCTAGACTAAGGATCCAAAAATTTCATGAAAGAAAAATAGATCATAGAGTATTCAATAAAGCAACATAGATTTCGTTTTGGGTAACATCATCAACATATAGTATGCTCTTCAACCAAGATGACTTAAAAATTCCATATCATCCAGTGAATTTTTCTGCACAAAAATATTCTAAGAAGACATTTCAATAAATCCTCACCAAAAATGGATTTTTGTTCAAAAATATACCACACCATCTAATCACAGAACAGAAACAAACATTAAAATATAATACCTAAAAATATTGAGTGTTCTGTAAAATTTGAAAATCATACATTTTATGCTAAATGAATTTGATGCCTCGGACGCAAAGACCATCTTTTATCATACGCTTGCCATAAAATTCATATCCATTCAAATCTGGAAATTTTCTGAATTCTTCACTGCTTTGAAACTTGTAGTTGAGTGTCTTTATCATTTATGTTGAATGGGTAGATCTGGTCATTGTTTTATCATTGTGACTTACGTAAATAAAATCCTTACACCAAAAAATTGCATTTGATATAATCCAATGGCTCCTTTAAGTATAATTTTAAGCAATACGTTGTAGTATCATGTAAGTTCCTACATAATTTTCTACTTCATTACTTCTAGATACAGATCCTATGCTCAAAAACAATTAATATCATCCTATATTTTGTAAATATGAGTTCATGCCTTTGACATTAAAATAATATATTAAATTTTTGGATTCATATGCCTCAGTTTCCAGCATTCAAGTAAACAAAATTTAGGTTCCTATGGTGATTACCTAAGTGGTTGTTTGGAGACAGATCTAAACATATATGTCTTTACATATTAACAAACAACCTCAACAATATTATAGAATTTTTATTACATGATATTCTCAACAAACATATGTTATTTAGGATGAATGTGGAAATATATTAAACATTCATTTGATCTCTTAGTGTATAATGACTGTCTAAGCATATGTTTTTTCATTAAGAGGTGACAAACCTATTTGGTCTCTCAATAAAAATCTTGGCACACCTATAATATCTTCATGATGTAATGGGTGTGGTGTCTTTGTGACTATAGTGAATGTAACCCTTGGGACAAGATTTTTACCTTCTCTCAAACTATCATATAATGGCAGTATTAGAATGTGTATGAAGGACAAAACTCAGATTCATGTGATGACTATCTCGACACCCATGAGATAAGCTCAATTTTCATATGATTCGACATTCATTATCAACACTTTTACATAAGTAGAATATTCAACATGTAGACTTGACACTCCTGTGAGAAGGGTTAACATAATAGTGGCATATTCATATAATTTCAAGTTCTATGATGATAGAATCAGTATCTTGAAGTGGTGATTCCATCACAACATTCAATGCATAAAAATCCAAACCAACATAATAAGCACACAATCCAACTCGCACTTAAAATACATCAATGTTTAAGGTCCTAAAGGAGACTAAAAACCCCCAAAAAATTATTATTTAACAATATGGTTGGAAGCATAAGAAGACCTTTCTTAGAGCGGGAAATCCTCCCCTGTGTCATTGGCTTGAGAAATAATTCTCCTTTGTATCACTGCATTAAGAAACAATGCTCCTCTATGTCACTGCCTTGAGAAAAAATACTCATGTGTGTTTCTAAACATAATAGTGATAGTGAGATGATTATTAAGAATTATAAACATAATTATTTAACTTACAAATAAAAAACACTTCATCAATTTGCTTAGATATAACGACTTCATCAATGTGCTTCGAATAAAAAACACTTTACACCTTTCTATGATGTCCCATGTTGACAAAAATGTATACATATTCAACTTTATTTCTCATATAAATTCTATAATATCTCGAAAATAATAAATAGCCACTATGTATTTCTTGTGTTTTGTTTTCCATAAATAGGTGATTTTAATAATATAGAGGGATTATGATTTCTTGTTCTCTTTCCACCCATCACGCCATCATCAGAATAACCATGGAATTGGCAGTGTATCTCCGACCATACGTAATAGAATCACAAAGATATCCCAACAAGAAGCTATCTAATATATGAGGCTCATTCATAGATCGATTCAAATATTTATAATGAGGCATATGGTAGGTGTTTGTCAAGAATCACCAGGGATCCCACAATATATATATATATATATATATATATATATATATATATATATATATACTTATCCATCTCATCAGATCTTTAAGCACAAAAAAAAAAGTACATCAAATCTAGGTCTTCCATCTTAACTTTACATCGATAAATGAGAGTCATCATCTGATAGGTAGACATCATAAAAATGACACATCTTGTCCACTTTCCATAATCATCAAGCTATCTGCAACCTTCCCCCTTCCTATTACTGACCCATAGGTTCATGTACCAAAAACATTAATCATAATCATGCAGCATCTAAGGTAACAGAGATATATATCGAGCCATCGTTAATGTCATCATACTCAGCTATCATGACTTTCTTTTATCAATAATCATTGGGCAAGAAAATTCATTGGGTCATTTTTCCAGGTATTTTATAGCTCCCTCTGAGGCCTTGCTTTAGGTGATCATCTAGCCTTCAATCACGAGCTCCTCATATGAGAGATGAGACTTTCCACAATGCAACTGAAACAACCAACTTCTAGGAAGCTTGCTTTAGGTCAGAGAGTGAAATTTTGAAGAATCATCATGGTCCTTATTCAACCAGGGTGAATAAATCCTCTCATGAGATTATCCCAAAACTGCTGCTTTATCCTTCAACACTAGATGAATGCTACCAATGCATCAAATTCCCCAATCCATGATGAGGAGGGGTCCTTCGCATTCAAGCATCTATATCCACAAGACCATTCTTTATAAGTTCCTAACATAATGCATCAAAGAGCCCAATTACCCAACTAAGATGCCAAAATCAGGATCTTCTGCTTATCGTGCTTGTCAAGACATAAAATATATTATGCACTTTCTTCAAGGTACCTCTATTTTCATGCTCATAAGGATTGTTACAAGGAACTGCTCCAATGTGCCATGTGTTAGCCACCTATAAAATTTGTTATAGAAAAAGGTGGCTAAGACTTTTTGAGCCTTCAAGGAACAAATTTTATTGCTAAAAATTGTTGGCTATTGAAGACTCTTGAAGGCCTCATGCCTCTGTCCAAAATCTTCATTTGCTACTGTTCCTATTTTATACTCAGAATTTCTATTGTTTCCATGAGTGAAAAACTGCTACAAAATCATCATTTTTCCTCCTTCCTCCACTCAAAACTAACCTTCATTTTGCTCCCCTTTTTCTCCATAAAACTCCTTTATTTTTCATGATTTTTCCCTTTCCCCTTCATCGAAACCCTTTGATAAGGTTTAAAGACTCCTTCTTTGCCTTATCGGAACCCCTCTAAACCTTTGAAAAACATTGAAAATCCATAAAAATCCACGTTTTATGTTTCAGGCTTTAGCCCCCTTCGGCTAAGCCCCCTAACCACTTCCCCCATACGCCAAGGCGCCAGAACCGAGCGCCAACCCTCCAAGCACTTATCGCGTTGCCCAAGTGTAATTAGCCCCTCCTTTTTAACCCACGGTCATATGTTCCTCCATGCGCCCAAAAGCCCCGCAGTCAGGCGCTTACCCAGTTCGAATTAATTATCTCCGCCCAATGTCGAAACCTTAGTTTTATTTAAAAATTGTCGGATTTATTATTTTCTAAGGTTTTCCGCCGGTCTGAAGTTCAAAGCATTCTCCACCGTCAATCTGATCTGCAGATCGATGGTGCACAATCTATCACAGTTGGTGGTCCCCTCCATTCCATCACCATTCCAAAAACTGGGCGGTATCCATCGCACCGCCTTCAAGCGGAGGGCGATTTTTTCCCGATCGACAGCGATTCCATTCACCGGTTGACGTGTGGACTGGGCACTGTTCACAAAACCACCATTCATTGCACGTTAAAGATTGGATGTGGACCCAACACGATATTGATGTGCACTGTTCAATCTGAGGCCACTCATCGGATGGTGGTCGCCCTTCGAATATGCTCGACAGTTAACCAGGCTACAGCGCGGTGTTAACAGCATCTCTGCCGTCGATTTGATCTATAGATCGACGGCCCAAAATTCATCACCCTGATTCCTCGTCCAGTCAGTATTTCCGGACCTGGGAGTTTTATTCATCTGGATTTTATTGAAAATCTGAAGTCCGGACGCGTTCTATAAGGTTTTTATCGTGGGATCTCCACAGTTGATCGCTTGGGCCGCTCTCATCCGATGGCCCAAAATCGTCCCGATTCCCAAACCTGATTTCGTGACCATTTTTATCCAAAACACAGGTTTTTATCCATTTTCTCCATTTTTCCAAAAAACTGACTCCTCTGCTTTGACTTTCTGCCTCCATTCCCGACCGTCGATCTCAGCGCGATCGACGGCTCCGATTTAACTTCTCCCTTTTTCTTTTTTGACCCCTTTTGATCAATCTCAACTGTTGGATGATGTCATCCAACGGCCATGCTCTCCCCACATGTCCTCCCGCAGCAACAAACCTATATATGCAGGATTTTATAATATTTGTTTGTATTTTGCAGGGTTTTAATGGATTTTCTCGCCATTTCTGAAGAAAATTCAGAAGCAGAGGGTGATGATCCTCCAGCCTCTGATTCACCAGAGAAATCATCCGCAGGGTTTAAATTTCACATTTTATCAATGATTCATGAGGCATTTATGCCATTCGATCCCTGTACAGCCCTGCGCACAAAAACAAAAACACAGTTAATCAAGCACCGGTCAGAGAGTATCAGTGTCAAAGACAAAAATGTACCAGAATAGAAGATTGAAGACAGATTTGCAGGGATCACGGCTAATAATGATTATCAAAATCCTAATCCCCAATTAAAACACATTTTTAAGAAAATATTAAGTGTTTTATCAACAGAAAGCCTCCACCGCCACATCTGAGGCAAATTGATTCCTCCCAGCTACTGAAATGCCACCTGTGCCTCAAAGTATTTAATCAGAGGCCAAAGTTATTGATCAAGACCAAATATCTACCTCACAACGCAGCCAGAGGATAAATTCTGTAGACAAACTGATGAAAAAATATCAGTAGAGTAAATTCGACATCACACAGAGCCTCAAAGGTCAAAAAGAGCTCCTACCGATCTTAAATATTTATGTAAATCATTTAATATAGTGGACACCTATGTAATTTTATTCATTGAGCCCCCCAAAGGCCAAGAAGCCATTAAGTCTGTATTAATTGTAATTGGAGATATTTTATCAAATCTCACCTCCTCATTCTTCTATATATACTACTGCAGAAGATGAGTGAGGGGTCGGTTGCAGAACTTTGAAATACATTTGAGCTTAAACTTCTGATTGTAAATAGTGTTCACTGGCCCTTGGAGCTCTGCTTGTGATAGATAAGTTAGGCTGAGATGTGTGGATGATTGTTAAACTAAAGCGTTGGACTTAAAGCTGTAACTGGTTTGGAGCATCAATACAAGCTAATTTATGGGATCCTGGTCTATGTTGACGGTGATGTTTTTCTCATTGTAACTTGTCATTTTGTTTCTGTTTTCACTGTGTTTCATCTTCTCTTATAAAGAACAACATCAATAGAGTTAGGACCTACTGTATATTAGTAACCTTCTATGACTGGAAATATTTATCTGAATGTTTTCTTCCAATCTGTGTTATTTTGGAATGATTTAATTCAGTTTAAGCATAGGAATGTTGGCATTCCCTCATCTTATTTCCTTAGATGAATATTATTCTTGAATGTTATGTTTAGTATTAGTCAAGTAGAGATGAACTATGGAAGATATGGTGTGCCCTGGTCCTAGTTTTATCCCCAAAGGCTGTCTGAATGTTTCCCTTGGAATGCGTTAAAAGCTAGCTAGTTTAGAAGTACTTACAAGATCTTAGGCCATTCTGTGTCATCTTTGTGTTTGTCCTGAAAGTGACCAAGTATAGAAAATCTAGGAGAGGATTTGTGGTGAGCCCAACCCGCTAGTTTCTACTCCAACAGTTGCCTTTGAGTTTCCTTTTGTTTTAAAATGTTTTCTATTGAAAGTGTATCAAAGGCTGGCTAGTTTAAAAGTACTTACCAGATCCTAGTTTTCTTTTATGTTCTTCTTAAGTGTTTGTCAAAGGCTGGCTAGTTTAAAATTACTTACCAAATCCTGGGCTGCTCTTTGTTCTGCATCTGTTTATTTCCCCTTCTTGTTGTATCATTTCATTCCATAAATAAATCTTCAAAGAGATCCTTAGACATAGATGACTTGCCCCATGGACCACTCTTGCCTCTTGATATTCCAATTAAACCCTATTATGACTCCATAGCCCAATGGACTAAAACCTGCAATTATCTATTTTCCTGGCCAAAGCTTATTATATCTGCTTACAACTTCTCACCTTTGAAACTCTTCACATTTAGAACTTTCCACATGAAACAGTAATCATGCTCAACCATCCAAAAAACAAACAAAACCTTTGTTCTTCATAACTAGCCTAATATCATTACCCCAAAATTCAAAGACAAATCCATCTTTACACTTATTGGAGAGATCCCTCTCCGGATTCAGGAGGGCTAGATCCTAGAATCCAAAAGTGGTTCAAACGATGTTGCTTCTGCAGTTTTAGTCTCACCAATCTGCTAAAATTACAGATTCCTAACATTTCTGGCGACTCCACTGGGGAGATTTTTGAGTTCATAGTTGCTTGCCCAGCTTTTATAAACTCCTTAAGTTTTCCATACAACCACAAAAACTCAGAAAAACACAAAAATATTTCATATTGGTATCCAATAAACATGGTGGTGGACCATAAAACCTTTTACCTCCTTAGGAGCTAAGAACTTCCAATTGGCGACTCCACAATCCTAAAAAGACCTTAAGAATCCACTGGGAAGAACCCTTATCATTGTAATATCATTCAAACTCAGTTATAGGACTGCAGGATTAAAATTTGTGTAAACAAACTAGTTAACCTCTCAAAGACTGTCATATTTGGTTGAACTTTTCTTGTTTAAGTTGGGTCCAAAAACACAGTATAGTGGGTCCTAGAAAGATTCATTCTAGAGCCTATCCTAACCCTGATCCACCTGAAATAGTTGATAACCCAGAAATCTATCCTTAGGAAGTATCCTAGGATTAAATTATCAATTGTTTTCAGATCACCCTTGAGAGCTAATTCAGTTCCTGAAAACCTTGCAGCTCTACAAGAAACACATGGTGGTGGAACCATAAAACACTTTACCTCCTTACGAGCTAAAATTTTTTCCACCTGGAGACTCCACACTCCATAACTCTCAAAGACTTTACTGGAGGAAGAACCTGAAAGATGGCCAGGCCTCATAGAAGGGTAGAACATATGGGTTGGATCTGGTTTAAATAATTCATTGTTTTTGTCTATCACTATGTTATGTCCTGCTTTAAGCCTAATCAAGTGTACAAAGATGAAACCCACATTGAGTATGGGAAAGAACTCAAACATCAGTCTTCAGACCGTGAGCAGACTTGTACCCCTGTGAAAAATCTGGTGGGACAAGAGCCTCATGTTATACCTCCCACTTCTAAAGAAGTTTCAAACAGTCATGAGCCTCCTGTCACTTTACCCACACCCACAAAGGTCATAGAAAGATACAAGCCTCTGGTTTTACCTCTTATCTTCCAACCCCTTCCTGCAGAACTTATAGACAAGCGGCCTCTTTTTAATGAAGAAAATTCAAAAATCACTACCAACCAGCATGTCCAAAAGTTAGAGGATGCACTTGACTTATATGAAATAGAAGAAGATGAGTCTTCAACTTTCACCAATTTGCTCGATTTTTCCTTGATAGATGGGCAGTCCCGATAAATGTTTTCCTCATCCTAGAAGAATATCATAATTTGAGAAGACAGTCAGTAGAGACAGTACAAGAGTTTTCAACCAGGTTCAATAAGGTGTACAATGCGATACCTTCTGATGTAAAACAACCTTTGAGATGGGCTCTACTGCACTATCCTAGTTCTTTTGAACCCGAGGTGGAATTCTATATAAGAGAAAGAGAGCCTTCGAGCCTGGGGGAAATGCAGAGCATAGCAGTTACTGTCAAATACAACATAAAGTGCAAGGAGGAAGGATTGAAAGAAGCAGAGAAACAACGGGTGGAGCAAATAGCGCAGATCTCTTTAAATAACAAGTTGGAAAGATTGATAGAAACTGCCAACAACCTGCTGAACACAAAAGAGGAAGAATATGAGGCTGAAACTAGGAATGATGAGTGGAAAAGACCTGCTCCTTGTCCTCAAAAAAGATAAACTAGATCACTGCAAGACAGAAGCCACATGCAAAGCATGTATGATGAACCAGATTTTGAATCAGAAAATGAACTTGCAGACTATTTTGAAGAAAGACTTGTTGAGAGTCCTAAAGACTTGACAGGTGAAAATGTTTATAATTATGATTTCTCTGATGTTGACCTGTCTGATGATTATTTCTTTCAAAGGGAAACCGAGCTTGCAGGGCCATCATCAGTAGTTTCATGAGAGGAAGATCACGACCATCAACTTCAAGGAAATGATGAGCCTATGCAGGCCATCTATGATACTGATGAAGAAACTGCCAACAACGGGTGGTGCAAATAGCGCAGATCTCTTTAAAGAACAAGTTGGAAAGATCGATAGAAACTGCCAACAACCTGCTGAACACAGAAGAGGAAGAATATGAGGCTGAAACTAGGAATGATGAGTGGAAAATACCTGCTCCTTGTCCTCAAAAAAGACAAACTAGATCACTACAAGACAGAAGCCACATGCAAAGCATGTATGATGAACCAGAGTTTGAATCAGAAAATGAACTTGCAGACTATTTTGAAGAAAGACTTGCTAAGAGTCCTGAAGACTTCACAGGTGAAAATTTTTATAATTATGATTTCTCTGATGTTGACCTGTCTGATGATTATTTCTTTCAAAGGGAAACCAATCTTGCAAGGCCATCATCAGTAGTTTCATGAGAGGAAGATCACGACCATCAACTTCAAGGAAATGATGAGCATATGCAGGCCATCTATGATACTGATGAAGAAAGCATTGCAAGCATGATAGAAGATGAAGATTCTTGAATCTTCACTCTTTTATATATCAGATCATCAGTAATAATTTCAAAGAAGATGGAAGCCAGCAGATTTTCAGTGCAGAGGACAAGGAGGAAAGACATGAAGAAGATCTTGAGCAAGATGAATATCCAGAGCCTCCGCCTGAAAGGGTCAAGGTGACCAAAGAAACCCCTGCTCAAGAATATGTTAATTTTTTCACAGAGTTCATTTCACTCCAGCAGAACCGGTTAGGGTCAAAAGAAGATAGCCCTGCCATATATGATGAGCCCTCCAGTTTAGGGTGCAGTGAAGATGAGGGAGAACTTTTTTCCCATAGACATATATGTTTTGATCCAGTGGGAGAAGAGGCATTCCTGGTTGATGCTCATATGCCAAATACTCCTAGCCAGGAAAGAGAGGAGTGTGATTACAAAAGCCACAATGCAGATGTAGTGATTGAAGCTGCCCGGGATACAGACAGCCTACCAGCCATGGCAGGCCTTAAAGAAGAAAGTTTATATCATGTTCTGATTTATCTTGTGGCAGAATACATGGAGGCCCTGATTGGCTTAGCCCCTCAAGCATTAATCTTTTGAAGGATCCAAATACATCAGAAATGGTCACCACTACTGGTGGCCTCAGTTTTGAAAATCCACATGCAGAGCACCCTATTGTTGTCTCTGATGAGCAGCCAGTTCTTCTCCCCTTTTATACTATTTCTTGATTGGCTGCATTGGCATGATTTTATCACCTAAAAAATGTAAATATTACAAGTTAGAGTAGGTTAGATAGGAATGTCAATAAAGCTTAGCTTTGAGCATTTAATTAGTTGTTGATTTTTGTTTTGAAAGAAATTCAAAAATACAAAAACAATGAAAGAAAGAAAAGAGGGCAGATTGTGAAAACAAGAAAGGTATAGCCCCATACCAAAAAATAGAAACAGATCTGAAAGTGTGCAAGCTTAAATGCCACTCCTGAAAGAACACACTTCTAATTAGTCAAACAACCTAATCTTGACTAATTAGTTTTAAATTTTCTGCTGACAGGATAGTGAATTCAATTTGCCAAACTGTTTAATCTTGGCTTATCAGTAGGTAGATTAGGATAGAAATTAAAGGTTAAAACATGATCAAAATCTGAACCAGAGAACAAAGAAGCTACAGCTCAAACAAAAGTCAAAACAAAGCTGTAAAAAGAGAAGGTCATGATGAGAAAATTTCAGATCTTAAGCCTTCCATTTTGATTTAATTTTCTGCAAAATAAATTTATGTGTGCAGCTTGTTTTTTATGCCATAGACCAGCTTCAAGTTAGACTGTTTAATCCTAACTTGTATGCTTTTCAATTTCTGTTGTAGAAATTATTGAATAAAATCTGTTGGACAGTTTAATCCCAACAGACAGTAGATTAGTTAGAGAAGCATATGGGCTCAATTGTTTAATCTGAGTCCATGGAGAAATAAGGAGTAGAAAGAGATTAGGTTTCCTGCTTTCAAAAGAATAAAATGTTGTGAAAATATTTTTCCAATCCAAGTGCACTCTCATGAAGAAAAAATGCTAGATCAATAGGATTGGGTAGGTAGAAAGTTTGTATTGATGAAGATCCATTGTTTCTATGACTGCTAATATGTTTCAAAGCAAGATCATCCCAGAAAAGGAAAGCAGCCCAATGGATGAGGCACGGGTCAGCCTCCCAGAGAATGCAAGTCTGAAGTTCTTGATGCCTTCAAGAAGGCACCATCCCCAAGTGGAGCCACTGTTAGCCACCTATAAAATTTGTTATAGCAAAAGGTGGTTAAGACTTTTTGAGCCTTCAAGGAACAAATTTTATTGCTAAAAAGTATTGGCTCTTGAAGGCCTCATGCCTCTGTCCAAAATCTTCATTTGCTACTGTTCCTATTTTATACTCAGAATTTCTATTGTTTCCATGAGTGAAAAACTATTGCAAAATCATCATTTTTCCCCCTTTCTCCACTCAAAACTAACCTTCATTTTGCTCCCCTTTTTATCCATAAAACTCCTCTATTTTTCATGATTTTTCCTTTTCCCCTTCATCGAAACCCTTTGATAAGGTTTAAAGACTCCTTCTTTTCCTTATCAGAACCACTCTAAACCTTTGAAAAACATTGAAAATCCACAAAAATCCATGTTTTATGTTTCAGGCTTTATCCCCCTTCGGCTAAGCCTCCTAACCACTTCCCCCATACGCCCAAGCACCAGAACCGAGCGCCAGCCCTCCAAGCTCTTATCGCGTTTCCCAAGTGCAATTAGCCCCTCCTTTTTAAACCCCGGTCATATGTTCCTCCATGCACCCAAAATCCCCGCAGTCGGGCGCTTACCCGGTTCGAATTAATTATCTCCGCCCAATGTCCAAACCTTAGTTTTATTTAAAAATTTTCAGATTTATTATTTTCTAAGGTTTTCCGCCAGTCTGAAGTTCAAAGCATTCTCCACTGTCGATCTGATCTACAGATCGACCGTGCGCAATCTATCGCAGTCGGTGGTCCCCGCCATTCCATCGTCATTCCAAAAACCGGGCAATATCCATCGCACCACCTTTAAGCGGAGGGCGGTTTTTTCCCGATCGGCAGTGATTCCATTCAACAGTTGACACGTGGCCTGGGAAATATTCACAAAACCGTCGTTCATCGCGCATTAAAGATCAGACGTGGATCCAGCGCGATATTGATGTGGGCCGTTAGATCTGAGGCCGCTCATCGGACAGCGGTCGCTCTTCGAAGATGCCCGACAGTTAACCAGGCTATGACGCAGTGTTAACAGCATCTCCGTCGTCGATCTAATATGTAGATCGATGGCCCAAAATTCATCACCCCAATTCCTTATCTAGTCAGCATTTCCTGACCCAGGAGTTTTATTCATCTGGATTTTATTGAAAATCTGAACTCTGGGCACATTCTATAAGGTTTTTATCGTGGGATCTCTGTCGTTGATTGCTTGGGCCACCCTCATCCGACGGCCCGTGATTGTCCCGATTCCAAAAACTGATTTCATGACCATTTTTATAAAAAACACAGTTTTTTATCCATTTTCTCCGTTTTTCCAAAAAACTGACTCCTCCGCTTTGACTTTCTGCCTCCGTTCCCGACCGTCGATCTCAGCGCGATCGACGGCTCCGATTTAACTTCTCCCTTTTTCTTTTTTGACCCCTTTTGATCAATATCGACCATTGGATGATGCCATCCAACGGCCATGCTCTCCCCACATGTCCTCCCGCAGCAATAAACCTATATATGCAGGATTTTATAATATTTGTTTGTATTTTGCAGGGTTTTAATGGTTTTTCTCGCCATTTCTAACGAAAATTTAGAAGCAGAGGGTGACGATCCTCCAGCCTCTGATTCACCAGAGAAATCATCCACGGGGTTTAAATTTCACGTTTTATCAATGATTCATGAGGCATTAATGCCATTCGATCCCTGTACAACCCTGCGCACCAAAAAAAAACACAGTTAATCAAGCACCGGTCAGAGAGTATCAGTGTCGAAGACAAAAATGTACCAGAACAGAAGATTGAAGACAGATTTGCGGGGATCACGGCTAAGAATGATTATCAAAAGCCTAATCCCCAATTAAAACATAGTTTGAAGAAAATCTTAAGTGTTTTATCAACAGAAAACCTCCACCGCCACATCTGAGGCAAATTGATTCCTCCCAGCTACTGAAATGCCACCTGTGCCTCAAAATATTCAATCAGAGGCCGAATTTATTGATCAAGACCAAATATCTGCCTCACAACGCAGCCAGAGGATAAATTCTAAAGACAAACTGATGACAAAATATCAGCAGAGTAAATTTGACATCACACAGAGACTCAAAGGTCAAAAAGAGCTCCTACCGAGCTTAAATATTTATGTAAATCATTTAATACAGTGGACACCTATGTAAGTTTCTTCATTGAGCCCCCCAAAGGCCAAGAAGCCATTAAGTCTGTATTAATTGTAATTGGAGATCTTTTATCAGATATCACCTCCTCATTCTTCTATATATACTACTGCAGAAGATGAGTGAGGGGTTGGTTGCAGAACTTTGAAATACATTTGAGCTTAAACTTCTGATTGTAAATAGTGTTCACCGGCCCTTGGAGCTCTGCTTGTGATAGATAAGTTAGGCTGAGATGTGTGGATGATTGTTAAACTAAAGCATTGGACTTAAAGTTGTAACTGGTTTGGAGCATCAATACAAGTTGATTTATGGGATCCTGGTCTATGTTGACAGTGATGTTTTTTCTCATTGTATCTTGTCATTTTTTTTCTATTTTCACTTTGTTTCATCTTCTCTTATAAAGAACAGCATCAATAGAGTTAGGACCTACTATATATCAGTAACCTTCTCTGACTGGAAATCTTTATCTGAATGTTTTCTGCCAATCTGTGTTATTTGGGAATGATTTAATTCAGTTTAAGCATAGGAATGCTGGCATTCCCTCATCTTATTGCCTTAGCTGAATATTATTCTTGAATTTTATTTTCAGTATTAGTTAAGTAGAGATGAACTATGGAAGATATGGTGTGCCCTGGTCCTATTTTTATCCCCAAAGGCTGTCTGAATTTTTCCCTTGGAATGTGTTAATAGCTGGCTAGTTTATAAGTACTTACCAGATCTTAGGCCATTCTGTGTCATCTTTGTGTTTGTCTTGAAAGTGACCAAGTAAAGCAGAGCTAGGAGAGGATTTGTGGTGAGCCCGACCCGTTAGTTTCTACTCCAATAGTTGCCTTCGATTTTCCCTTTGTTTTAAAATATTTTCTATTGAAAGTGTATCAAAGGCTGGCTAGTTTAAAAGTACTTAAAAGATCCTAGCTTGCTTTTATGTTCTTCTTAAGTGTTTGTCAAAGGCTGGCTAGTTTTAAAGTACTTACCATATCTTGGGCTGCTCTTTGTTCTGCATCTATTTATTTCCCCTTCTTTTTTTATCATTTCATTCCATAAATCAATCTTCAAAGAGATCCTTAGACATAGATGACTTGCCCCATGGACCACTCTTGCCTCTTGTTGTTCCAATTAAACCCTATTATGACTCCATAGCCCAATGGACTAAAACCTGCAATTATCTATTTTCCTGGCCAAAGCTTATTCTATCTGCTTGTAATTTCTCACCTTTGAAACTCTTCACATTTAGAACTTTCCACCTCAAACAATAATCATGCTCAACCATCCAAAAAACAAACAAAACCCTTTTTCTTCATAACTAGCCTAATATCATTACCCCAAACCTCAAAGACAAATCTATCTTTGCACTTATTGGAGAGATCCCTCTCCGGATTCAGGAGGTCTACATCCTAGAATCCCAAAGTGGTTGAAAGGATGTTACTTCTGCAGTTTTAGTCTCACCAATCTGCTAAAATTACAGATTCCTAACATTTCTGGTGACTCCACTGGGGATATTTTTGAGTTCATAGTTGCTTGGAAAGCTTTTATAGACTTTTTAAGTTTTCCATACAACCACAAAAACTCAAAAAAACCCAAAAATATTTCAGATTGGTATCCATTAAACATGGTGGTGGACCATAAAACCTTTTACCTCCTTAGGAGCTAAAAAATTCCACTTGCCGACTCCACAATCCTAAACAGACCTTAAGGCTCCACTGGGAAGAACCCTTATCATTGTAATATCATTCAAACTCAGTTAGAGGACTACAGGATTAAAATTTGTGTAAACAGATTAGTTAACCTCTCAAATACTGTCATATCTGGTTGAAATTTTCTTGTTTAAGTTGGGTCCAAAAACACAGTATAGTGGATCCTAGAAAGATTCATACTAGAGCCTATCCTAACCCTGATCCACCTGAAATAGTTGATAACCCAGAAAGCTATCCTTAGGAAGTCTCCTAGGATTAAATTATCAACTGTTTTCAGATCACCCTTGAGAGCTAATTCAGTTCCTGAAAACCTTGCAGCTCTACAAGAAACACATGGTGGTGGAACCATAAAACACTTTACCTCCTTACGAGCTAAAAAATTTTCCACCTGGCGACTCCACACTCCATAACTCTCAAAGAATTTACTGGAGGATGAACCTGAAAGATGGCCAGGCCTCATAGAAGGGTAGAACATATGGGTTGGATCTGGTTTAAAGAATTCATTGTTTTTGTCTATCACTATGTTTTGTCCTACTTTAAGCCTAATCAAGTGTACAAAGATGAAACCCACATTGAGTATGGGAAAGAACTCAAACGTCAGTCTTCAGACCGTGAGTAGACCTGTACCCTTGTGAAAAATCTGGTGGGACAAGAACCTCATGTTATATCTCCCACTTCTAAAGAAGTTTCAAACAGTCATGAGCCTCCTGTCACTTTACCCACACCCACAAAGGTCATAGAAATATATAAGCCTCTGGTTTTACCTCTTATCTTCCAGCCCCTTCCTGCAGAACTTATAGACAAGCGGCCTCTTTTTAATGAAGAAAATTATAAAATCACTGTCGACCAGCATGTCCAAAAGTTTGAGGATGCACTTGACTTATATGAAATAGAAGAAGATGATGTGCGTATTAGAATGTTCACCTTGTCATTACAAGGAAATGCAAAGAGTTGGTTTAAAAACCTTCCAACTGCAAGCATCTTCAGCTTTCACCAACTTGCTCGAGTTTTCCTTGATAGATGGGCAGTCCCGGTAAATTTTTTCCTCATCCTAGAAGAATATCAGAATTTGAGAAGACAGATGGCAGAGACAGTACAAGAGTTTTCAACCAGGTTCAATAAGGTGTACAATGCGATACCTTCTGATGTAAAACCACCTTTCAAATGGGCTCTACTGCACTATCCTAGTTCTTTAGAACCCGAGGTGGAATTCCGTATAAGAGAAAGAGAGCCTTCGAGCCTGGGGGAAATGCAGAGCATAGCAGTTACTATTGAATACAACATAAAGTGAAAGGAGGAAGGATTGAAAGCAACAGAGAAAGAATGGGAGGAGAAAATAGAGCAGATCTCTTTAAAGAACAAGTTGGAAAGATCGATAGAGACTACCAACACCCTGCTAAACACAGAAGAGGAAGAATATGAGGCTGAAACTAGGAATGATGAGTGGAAAATACCTGCTCCTTGTCCTCAAAAAAGAAAAACTAGATCACTGCAAGACAGAAGCCACATGAAAAGCATGTATGATGAACCAGATTTTGAATCAGAAAATGAACTTGCAGACTATTTTGAAGAAATACTTGCTGAGAGTCCTGAAGACTTGACGGGTGACAATGTTTATAATTATGATTTCTCTGATTTTGACCTGTCTGATGATTATTTCTTTCAAAGGGAAACCGAGCTTGCAGGGCCATCATCAGTAGTTTCATGGGAGGAAGATCACGACCATCAACTTCAAGGAAATGATGAGCCTATGCAGGCCATCTATGATACTGATGAAGAAAGTGTTGCAAGCATGATAGCAGATGAAGATTCTTTGAATCTTCACTCTGTTATATATCATATCATCAGTAATAATTTCAAAGAAGATGGAATCCAACAGCTTTTCAGCGCAAAGGAAAAGGAGGAAAGACCTGAAGAAAATCTTGAGCAAGATGAATATCCAGAGCCTCCGCCTGAAAGGGTCAAGGTGACCAAAGCAACCCCTGCTCAATAATATGTTAATTTTTTCACGGAGTTCAGTTCACTCCAACAGAACCGGTTAGGGTCAGAAGAGGATAGCCCTGCCATATATGATGAGCCCTCTAGTTCAGGCTGCAGTGAAGATGAGGGAGAAATTTTTTCCCATAGACATCTATGTCTTGATCCAGTGGAAGAAGAGGTATTCCTGGTTGATGCTCATATGCCAAATACTCCCAGCCAGGAAAGAGAGGAGTGTGATTACAAAAGCCACACTGCAGATGCAGTGATTGAATCTGCCTGGGACACAGACAGCCTACCAGCCATGGCAGGCCTTAAAGAAGAAAGTTTATATCATGTTCTGATTGATCCTGTGGCAGAATACATGGAGGCCCTGATTGGCTTAGCCCCTCAAGCATTAATCTTTTGAAGGAGCCAAATACATCAGAAATGGTCACCACTGTTGGTGGCCTCAGTTTTTAAAATCCACATGCAGAGCACCCTATGGTTGTCTCTGATGAGCAGTCAGTTCTTCTCCCATTTTATACTATTGCTTGACTGGCTGCATTGGAATTATTGTATCACATAAAAAATGTAAATATTCCAAGTTAGAGTAGGTTAGATAGGAATGTCAATAAAGCTCAGCTTTGAGCATTTAATTAGTTGTTGATTTTTGTTTTGAAAGAAATTCAAAAATACAAAAATAATGAAAGAAAGAAAAGAGGGCAGATTGTGAAAACAAGAAAGGTGTAGCCCCATACCAAAAAAGAGAAACAGATCTGAAAGTGTGCAAGATTAAATGCCACTCCTAAAAGAACACACTTCTAATTAGTCAAACAGCCTAATATTGACTAATTAGTTTTAAATTTTCTATTGATAGGATAGTGAATTCAATTTTCCAAACAGTTTAGTCTTGGCTTATCAGTAGGTAGATTAGGATAGAAATTTTTGGTTCAAACATGATCAAAATTTGAACCAGAGAACAAAGAAGCTACAGCTCAAACAAAAGTCAAAATAGAGCTGTAAAAAGAGAAGGCCATGATGAGAAACTTTCAGATCTTAAGCCTTCCATTTTGATTTAATTTTCTGCAAAATAAATGTCTGTGTGCAGCTTGTTTTTTATGCCATAGACCAGCTTCAAGTTAGACTGTTTAATCCTAACTTGTATGCTTTTCAATTTTTGTTGTAGAATTTAGAGAATAAAGCTTTTTGGACAGTTTAATCCCAACAGACAGTAGATTAGGTAGAGAAGCATATGGGCTCAACTATTTAATCTGATTCCATGGAGAAATAAGGAGTAGAAATAGATTAGGTTTCCTGCTTTCAAAAGAATAAAATGTTGTGAAAAGAGTTTTCCAATCCAAGTGCACTCTCATGAAGAAAAAATGCTAGATCAGTAGGATTGGGTAGGTAGAAAGTTTGTATTGATGAAGATCCATTGTTTCTATGATTGCTAATATGTTTCAAAGAAAGATCATCCTAGAAAAGGAAAGCATCCCAATGGATGAGGCACAGGTCAGCCTCCCAGAGAATGCAAGTCTGAAGTTCTTGATGCCTTCAATAAGGCACCATCCCCAAGCGGAGCCACTATTAGCCACCTATAAAATTTGTTATAGCAAAAGGTGGCTAAGACTTTTTGAGCCTTCAAGGAACAAATTTTATTGCTAAAAAGTGTTGGCTCTTGAAGACTCTTGAAGCCCTCATGCCTCTGTCCAAAATCTTCATTTGCTACTGTTCCTATTTTATACTTAGAATTTCTATTGTTTCCATGAGTGAAAAGCTGCTGCAAAATCATCATTTTTCCCCCTTCCTCCACTCAAAACTAACCTTCATTTTTCTCCCATTTTTCTCCATAAAACTCCTCTATTTTTCATGATTTTTCCCTTTCCCCTTCATCGAAACCCTTTGATAAGGTTTAAAGACTCCTTATTTTCCTTATCGGAACCCCTCTAAACCTTTGAAAAACATTGAAAATCCATAAAAATCCATGTTTTATGTTTCAGGCTTTAGCCCCCTTCGGCTAAGCCCCCTAACCACTTCCCCCATACACCCAGGCGCCAGAACCGAGCGCCAGCCCTCCAAGCACTTATCGCGTTGTCCAAGTGCGATTAGCCCCTCCTTTTTAACCCCCAGTCATATGTTCCTCCATAAGCCCAAAAGCCCCACAGTTGGGCGCTTACCCGGTTCGAATTAATTACTCCGCCCAATGTCCAAGCCTTAGTTTTATTTAAAAATTGTCGGATTTATTATTTTCTAAGGTTTTCCATCAGTTCGAAGTTCAAAGCATTCTCCACCGTCGATCTGATCTGCAGATCGACGGTGCACAATCTATCGCAGTCTGTGGTCCCCACCATTCCATCGTCATTCCCAAAACTAGGCATTATCCATCGCACCGCCTTCAAGCGGAGGGTGGTTTTTTCCCGATCGGCAGCGATTCCATTCACCGATTGACGCGTGGCCTGGGCACTGTTCACAAAACCACCGTTCATCATGCGTTAAGGATCGGACGTGGACCCGACGTGATATTGATGCGCGTCGTCCGATCTGAGGCTACTCATCAGACAGTGGTCGCTCTTCGAAGATGGCCAACAGTTAACCAGACTACGGCACGGTGTTAATAGCATCTCCGCTGTCGATCTGATCTACAGATCGACGGCCCAAAATTCATCACCCTGATTCCTCATCTAGTCAGCATTTATGGACCCGGGAGTTTTATTCATCTGGATTTTATTGAAAATCTGAAGTCCAGGTGCATTCTATAAGGTTTTTATCGTGGGATCTCCATCGTTGATCACTTGGGCCGCTCTCATCCGACGGCCCACGATCATCCCGATTCCCAAACCTTATTTCGTGACCATTTTTTTCCAAAACACAGGTTTTTATCCATTTTCTCCGTTTTTCCAAAAAAATGACTCCTCCGCTTTGACTTTCTGCCTCCGTTCCCGACCGTCGATCTCAGCGTGATCGACGGCTCTGATTTAACTTCTCCCTTTTTCTTTTTTGACCCCTTTTGATCAATCTCGACCATTGGATGATGCCATCCAACGGCCATGCTCTCCCCACATGTCCTCCCGCAGCAATAAACCTACATATGCAGGATTTTATAATATTTGTTTGTATTTTGCAGGGTTTTAATGGTTTTTCTCGCCATTTCTGAAGAAAATTCAAAAGCAGAGGGTGACGATCCTCCAGCCTCTGATTCACCAGAGAAATCATCCGCAGGTTTTAAATTTTACATTTTATCAATGATTCATGAGCCATTGATGCCATTCGATCCCTGTACTTCCCTGTGCACCAAAAAAAAAACACAGTTAATCAAGCACTGGTCAGAGAGTATCAGTGTCGAAGACAAAAATGTACCAGAACATAAGATTGAAGACAGATTTGCGAGGATCATGGCTAAGAATGATTATCAAAATCCTAATCCCAAATTAAAACACAATTTTAGGAAAATATTAAGTGTTTTATCTACAGAAAGCCTCCACCGCCATATCTGAGGCAAATTGATTCCTCCCAGCTACTGAAATGCCACCTGTGCCTCAAAGTATTCAATCAGAGGCTGAAGTTATTGATCAAGACCAAATATCTACCTCACAACACAACCAGAGGATAAATTCTGTAGACAAACAGAAGACAAAATATCCGCAGAGTAAATTCAACATCACACAGAGCCTCAAAGGTCAAAAAGAGCTCCTACCGAGCTTAAATATTTATGTAAATCATTTAATACATCGGAAACCTATGTAATTTTATTCATTGAGCCCCCCAAAGGCAAAGAAGCCATTAAGTCAGTATTAATTGTAATTGGAGATCTTTTATCAGATCTCACCTCCTCATTCTTCTATATATACTACTGCAGAAGATGAGTGAGGGGTTGGTTGCAGAACTTTGAAATAAATTTGAGCTTAAACTTCTGATTGTAAATTGTGTTCACTGGCCCTTGGAGCTCTGCTTGTGATAGATAAGTTAGGCTGAGATGTGTGGATGATTGTTAAACTAAATCATTGGACTTAAAGTTGTAACTGGTTTGGAGCATCAATACAAGCTGATTTATGGGATCCTGCTCTATGTTGATGGTGATGCTTTTTCTCATTGTAACTTGTCATTTTGTTTCTGTTTTCACTGTGTTTCATCTTCTCTTATAAAGAAAAACATGCATAGAGTTAGGACCTACTGTATATCAGTAACCTTCTCTGACTGGAAATCTTTATCTAAATGTTTTCTTCCAATCTGTGTTATTTGGGAATGATTTAATTCAGTTTAAGCATAGGAATGTTGGCGTTCCCTCGTCTTATTGCCTTAGATGAATATTATTCTTGAATGTTATGCCCAGTATTAGTTAAGTAGAGATGAACTATGGAAGATATGGTGTGCCCTGGTCCTAGTTTTATCCCCAAAGGCTATCTGAATGTTTCCCTTGGAATGTGTTAAAAGCTGGCTAGTTTAGAAGTACTTACCAGATCTTAGGCCATTACGTGTCATCTTTGTGTTTGTGCGAAAGTGACTAAGTAAGCGAGCTAGGAGAGGTTGTGGTGAGCCACGACCGCTAGTTTCTACTCACTTGAGTTGCCTTGATTTCCTTTGTTTTAAAATGTTTTCTATTGAAAGTGTATCAAAGGCTGGATATTTTAAAAGTACTTACCAGATCCTAGTTTTCTTTTATGTTCTTCTTAAGTGTTTTTCAAAGGCTGGCTAGTTTAAAAGTACTTACCAGATCCTGGGCTGCTCTTTGTTCTGCATTTGTTTATTTCCCCTTCTTGTTGTATCATTTCATTCCATAAATCAATCTTCAAATAGATCCTTAGACATAGATGACTTTCCCCATGGACCACTCTTGCCTCTTGCTATTCCAATTAAACCTTATTATGACTCCATAGCCCAATGGACTAAAACTTGCAATTATCTATTTTCCTGGCCAAAGCTTGTTCTATCTGCTTGGAACTTCTCACCTTTGAAACTCTTCACATTTAGAACTTTCCACCTCAAACAGTAATCATGCTCAACCATCCAAAAAACAAGCAAACCCTTGTTCTTCATAACTAGCCTAATATCATTACCCCAAACTTCAAAGACAAATCCATCTTTGCACTTATTGGAGAGATCCCTCTCCAGATTTAGGAGGGCTAGATCCTAGAATCCCAAAGTGGTTGAAACGACATTTCTTCTACAGTTTTAGTCTCACCAATCTGCTAAAATTACATATTCCTAACACCATGCACTTTTTTACTCCTAGCTGCCAAACTTCCAAGGGCTACCCAAAGGTGCGAACATAAGGGTTTTGCATGAACTTGCATTGCTCCAACTGCCAGACAAAGATGTGAATGGCTGCTACCATACACCATTATTTTTCCTGCAACTATTGCCACCATTTTCAACTACAGTTGCCACCACCACTGCTCAAAATGTCCATAGTCACTTCTCCTACACTCCTACACTTCACTACCTAAAAACACTATGTTGATTAGCCAATCTGATTTCTATTTCTCAACTCGTCAAGCTCTCTTAGTCATTAAAGTCAAAGTTACTATCTTATTGATTATTGTCATTATCACTCTCAATGGTGCCTCTAACATCTATGTTCAAACAAACTTAAAGTCTCTGGTCAAGCAGTGATGGAAAGTGGTAATAATAATAATAATAAGTTACTATGATAACAATTTTCTCCTAGAAAGTATTATTCAAGGAAAGGTTATTGTCATCAAATTTCAAGAATAAATAAATATAAACATATAACAAAAATAAAATATAAATGTAGTTGGAGGAAGAGCATCTTCACAATTAGGTTTCTTTTGTTTTAGTTTGATTTGAAATGAGTGTGAAGGAGCTAAATATCTAGGTTTTTATAAATAACAGAAGCCTAAACAAAAGATGAGGTAGCCCTAAGAATTTTTAATGAATTCATATTTTATATCTTTAGAACAACCAAGTCAGCCTTCTTTGTTATTTTATTTAGAACTATTTTTCATAGATTGCATTAATTTTAAACTATCAAACACAATGATACAACACATGAACCAAGGAAAGAAAATGACCTGGCCTCGGTAGTTGTGTGCTCAAAGGAAATCCAGCAAGGGCTGCATGCTTTTTTTATCATGAAATAGTCTCGAGGATAAATGTCGATTCAAAAATTGAACTCCACTACCAATGGAAGATGGCCATGTTGGGCGAGGAAAGGATGCATTGAAAGGTTCAAGGTCTAGCTCCAATACATATTTATCCTTGATACTACAAAATACAAAATTGTATGATTTTCTTCTCCGAGTAAAAAGAGGATTAAATCTATATTTTTTCACCTGTGACAGTGTATAGAGAATATGAAAGAGAGAAAAAATAGTTGGATTTAAGTTTTTTACCCCCTTTATACATCCACCTAAAGTGGATAGATGAATTTTAAAGTATCCAGTAACAAGGTTTATTAACTTATTTTATAATTTCTAGCACAGGAAAAAACTTTGAGAAAAAATTTAAAAATACACCTAAATAGAGAATGGCTATGATCTTCAAGAACAAAATTCACAATTTGTATCAGCTAACTCCACAATTTATAGAAGCTATTTAGTTATGAGAATTTCAAAATATCATTGACATCTACATTCATAGCATTTCCCTTTTCTAATTTAATGGACTAGGGATCCACAATGTAAATCACTAACTTCCATTAACAAGGTGTTCCTTGAATTCCAAATATTCAGCTATAGAAAGTTGTTCAACCGCAAGTTCATCAACATTGACACGAACATAATCCCACACACCAGGCCATGGTCATATAGCTAGAACAACCCATGGTGGAAGAATAATGGCCTCCTGCAACATATGTTTCCATGAGCAAAAAATAACTACACACTCAATTTGTGACAAGTACAACTACACTGATTTTGAAATCTAATGCTCAAGGAAATATGTAATAATGTTGTGTTTTGTTAAAACAAAAAAAATGGTTTGACTATACCTGTGTGGACCTCAACACATCTCCAAATGGCCCATCTTCGAGTTTGTGAAGTTCATCATTCTCTCCTATTATTTCTGCTAATCCATCTAATAGATGATGAGGGTGCAAAATCTTCTTCCCATATGCTACATATCTGCAAAATTATAAAAAATAGAGCATTCTTCAAAATATAAAGGGAATGAATAAAAATCTTACCATGTCCTATGTTATATAAACTACCCATGTTGGTTACCTCAATTTAAAGAACATAAATTTCTTAATCCTTTAATCTTTCGTAAGTTCTCTTGTGGACTATGAGAAGATGCAAATGCAGTGCAAAACTCTTTTTTAAGAATCAGGTTCCTCCAATAAAATAAAAGCACCATTTTTTCTCTAACATGTTTGGAGAATATAATATCAAGGAATTTAATAGCATTGGCACAATCAATAGAAGAAAAAAATTCCTATTTTACCTAGCAACAATGTAAGCCCTGATGAATGGACAAGAACAATAGTTTGCCTCAATGAGACAATGTGATGATAAAAGAAAAAGAGAAGAAACTAGGATCCTGACAAGGTAAAGCCCATCATGTTGACTCCATCATTGATAAGACCCAATCTTAGAAATTGGAACATAAGTTATCCGATATGTGAATCTTATAATCTAAGACAAGGGAGTTGGTCAATTGCAGTAAAAAAACGCCCAGCAAAAAACCAAAGCTCATGAGATGGTGGATAGAAAAATAGTGGGATTGTTGCCTATAATGTAGAAATCAGATCTGGCTCAAAAAATGAGACATCTCCAATCAAAAAATATAGAAATTCTTGAATCGTACAGAATATAAGAACAACAACAAAGTAAAAAATTTACCGCCCAAGAGGTGCTTCTATAAAATTATCCATAGATATAGCAAAGAAACCATGGTAACTTGACATCCCCCTAGCCCACCTCACCTGGTTACACCTAGATATAGCAGCAATCCTACAATTGATGATAACAACTACAAGTGACTACCACTATTGAGCAATTTGGGCATAACCATCTTAATCACAGTTACAACCAATATCAGCAAGGTGAACTGATCACACCATTTTCGTCAATAGGGATAATTTCAAACAAAACCTCTTAAACCAAATTCAACATACTGTACCAACTAACGTTACACCCAACACCCTTTAACTTCTCTCAGCGACACTCTCACGAGCTTGCAATCTGCAATGCCCCACTAAATTCATAAAACCCACCAGTAATGTCGAGCACCTACAAGCCCAACATACAACCCAGATCATATTCTCAAAAACTCACAAAGCGCATTAAATACAAATTTGACACTTTCCATCACTAGAAAGGTTTGTCAAGAAGAGACATTTCAGTATAACATTTTGAGAATCACTTTACCTCAGCAAAAAGAGATCAGTTTAAGTAATGACCTAAGTGAAGACGTGTTACTTTCACTTGGCATATTTAAGTTGAAGAAGTGAAAGGGCATCAGAATTAATATCTCATCATTTCCACAGTATTTGTGTTGTCAAGAAGTCTCACTGTATACATTAATTTTATCTTATTGCAGCAGTAAGCCTCAAGGTTCATCATTTCCCTGCAACAGTTGTTTAAGACTATCATTGCAGTGTTTTGATACAACACCCTTGTGACAATAACCTTTTGTATGACAATAATCCTAAAGTGTTCATGATATTCCTCCTGTGGGCCTAACTGAAGTATACTTGCGGTAAGTTCTGAAGATCATACAGTTTCGCTAAGCACAAATATCTTCTAGAGTTTGCTAGAATGATATTATAGTCATTAAAATTGTCTTGAATGAGTGGTTTGCAGAACAAGGCCAACAACCTGAAGGGATCCTAAAAGGAATCAACAAGCCTAAACCTTGTGGCATATTGTTGATAGCAAGAAGCTTCAGAACAAAAAGGCATCATCACACTTAAGGTATAATTCTCATTGACACATGAAAAACAGAGAATAGTAGGTAGGTTTCTTCAGATGCAATTGATCAATGTATGATACTAGCTTATCAATGTATTTTACATATAGATGAGACCTCCATGGGATTTTTTTGGATGGGAAAATAACATTATATAGGCTTAAGGCTCGGTTATTTTGGGCACATACACTAGCATAGAAGGCAAAGATTTTTTTTGTTCTAGAGGACCAAAAGGATAATTTTGTAACCTAAGGCATAACAATGAAGGTCCTAGTCTAATCTCCATTAGAAGAATCCAAATAGATGGAAAATGATCTCTCTCTAGACCAAACTTCTTGGGATATATATCAAAGTTCTGAGCACACTTGACATGCTCTGGAATCACTCCAAAATATTTGAATTATGTGTTGTTTCATAAATTTATGTTATGTGTTGTTTCAAGAGGACTGAAACCCATTTTATGCGTAAAATAAACTCAAAGCCAATAATTATAAACTAAGCCATCACTCTCCTTCATGTCATCATCTTGGAGAAAGTATTTCACTAATATTACAGTAGTATGTCACATTAAATTTGGTGCTAAAGACCCTTTATTCTAGGCATATATATAGAAAATACTATTTTTAAGACTATAAGAAGTGACATCAGTCACCATAAGACCACCTCCTAAGCATAAGTATATTAAAAGGATTTAATCATAGGAACTGATATTCCCCGGATTATTTCTAAGCATAAAGGATACCGAGAGCAAAGGCTCACCAAGATTATCATCTAGCTACAGGGACCTTAGAAGATACAATTTGTAGTATAAGTTCTATGTAGAATTTCAATGTCAAGATTGGTATATATGTATACACAGCTCAAACCGATACAATTCAGTGAGCCAAGAAAATTTTCAAGTGTCTCCCTTGAATATCTTTACAAATAAATTTTGATGAAAGCAGTTGATATCTTAAGACATGTACACCACATAACCAGACAGGAAGGATGTATACAGTTAGAATTCTTCACATGACATTAATAAAAGGCACTATACCCCTTGAAGACAGTTTTTATGATCATGAAAGTTTTTAAATTAGAATAAATAATTAATTGTCTTGGGTCCAAACCCACATCTTTGGGTCAAAACTCCAACTACTTGGGTAAATTTCCCAACCAACTCCTTTTGGTGGGTTTTCACCTCTCAAAAATTCCTTTGAGCTACCCAAATTCCAACATAGTCCACCAAGCAACAAGCAGGTAATGATGTTATCCCTTGGCCATATGGTCTCAAGCTTCCCTAACTTCCTATAGATGGGTGGACCCACTCTAGCTTCCTAGTGTCAATCCCCATATCTTGGCTTAAAACCCTACCCTAGAGAATTACCATGACTAGCCTCCTTGTGTAACTAGTGTGGTCAATTCTTAGTATTTATTTACTTAGGTAGTTTTTTGTAGTCTCTTTCATGGACAAGACATGTAAACATTACGTGAGTTGGTGATCTCTGTTTGACTCCTGGATTTTTTTTTGGAAGCTACATTTGCAACCCTTTTTTCTTATATTAAAGCCATATGTATATCGTTCCTTTAATAGTTAAAGGAATCTGTATTTAAAAATATATAAATAAACTCCACTTCATAAACTGCTACCCCATTTGAAAACCTTCTTGAAATTTTTTTTGCTACCCCTACAACCATCGATACTCATAAAAGGAGATTGTAGGTAATTTATAATCCTACGTACAATGGTCAAATCAATGAAGAATCTGTGATTCTCCAAAATTTGTTATAAATTTTTTTCCCATAGATGGAGAAGGGATTTACAGATATGGTAAGCCAAGGAATATATTAATTCAGTAGATACATATTTATGACATCTCAATTCCTTCACTATTGAGAATGTGAATGCAAATATTTTCAATGATCATGTTTAACAAATTGAACATGATAAATTTGAATAGTTGGTGAAGATGAAGGAAACCATGCTTTATCTACTCTATAGTTCTCCATGCAAGTTATTTGGTAGTGGTCACTGGGAGAAATTCAACTAATTAATGATCATCACTCACGCTTATTCATTTTTTCCAAATTGTAAAACTACACACATTGATTTGGGTAACTGTTTAGACTCCACTCTTTTGAGAAATCAATTGAAAGGAAGGACAAAAGAAGTAAGATCCTTTACAAGTTATTTGACTTCAAGCTGAACAACTGAAAAAAATTGAACGACACATTAGCTTAGCAACTAAAAGAAGAGAATGTTTTCAAGTCACAAGTAACACCTTTCATAGAGAAAGATCAAGAGGGTAGAATATCTCTGTTATGATTTGAACATTGGTGGGTGAATAACAACACCCCCAGTTTACCAACCAAGTCTCCCCTTAGTGACAATAGAGGGAAATGTTTGAAGAATGGGATTGAGAGAAAGGAAATGAAGCTATGGATTGAAATTCAAAGCCAAACATTTAGAAGTGGATGATGATCTCTAGAAAATAGATAGTCAAAGGCCAAAGGATGCTAGGGACTCATTTTAAATTCACTACACTAAAGATGAGGATGATCTATGAAGTCAAATTCCAAGATGAAGAAAGAACATAGAAAAATGACAAAACCAGTACCATGCAGACTAGAGAGAGGAAATCAATTCAGTCAACCATTGATGACTTGAATATAAAAGGTAAACATAGGAAAAGATGCATTAACTAGATATTTGCATGGCACTAACTTAATTCAAGACAATAATAGTTAGATAGACTATATGAATCCCTTTCTTAAGAAGTAGGGCTTCCAGCATAAAATTATTACCTAAGCAGTGGGGTTTCAGAGTAAAATGCTCAATGATGAATATAAGAATATTAGGATGAGAACATTGGAAAAATCAGTTCTAAATTTTGCAAAACTTAAAAGAACCTGCAGTTGATCCAAAGCAGTTCTCATGACATGATTGATTTTGTACTAGAAACTAGATGAAGTGTAACATCACTTGAAGTATTATTTATAAGTGGTTATATTATTATATCTTGAGATGGTAGTGAAATATTAGACACCAAAATTCCAACATAGTCCACCAAGAAACAAGCAGGTAATGATGTTATCCCTTGGCCGTATGGTCTCAAGCTTCCCTAAGTTCCTATAGATGGGTCGACCCGCTCTAGCTTCCTAGTATGAATCCAAATATCTTGTCTTATAACCCTACCCTAGAGAATTACCACGACTAGCCTCCTTGTGTGACTAGTGTGGTCAATTCTTAGTATTTATTTACTTAGGTAGTTTTCTATAGTATCTTTCATGGGAAAGACATGTAAATATTACATGAGTTGGTGATCTCTATTTGACTCCTGGATTTGTTTTTGGAAGCTACTTTTGCAGCCCTTTTTTCTTATATTAAAGCCATATGTATATCATTCCCTTAATAGTTAAAGGAGTCTGTATTTAAAAATATATATCTAAACTCCACTTCATAAACTACTTCCCCATTTGAAAACCTTCTTGAAATGTTTTTTGCTACCCCTACAACCATCAATACTCATAAAAGGAGATTGTAGGTAATTTATAATCCTAAGGGAAATGGTGAAATCAACGGAGAATCTATGATTCTCTAAAATCCCTTATACAAAATTTTCCCATAGATGGAGAAGGGATTTACAGATATGGTAATCCAAGGAATACGGTACTTCAGTAGACACATATTTATGACATCTCAATTCCTTCACTAATGAGAAGGTGAATGCAAATATTTTCAATGATCATGTTTAACAAATTGAACATGAGAAATTGGAATAGTTGGTGAAGCTGAAGGAAACCACGCTTTATCTACTCTATATTTCTCCATGCAAGTTAGTTGTCAGTGGTCACTAGGAGAACTTTAACTAATTAATGATCATCACTCACACTTATTCATTGTTTCCAAATTGCAAAACTACACACATTGATTTGGGTAAGTGTTTAGACTCCACTCTTTTGAAAAATCAATTGAAAGGAAGGACAAAAGAAGTAAGATTCCTTACAAGTTATTTGACTTCAAGCTGAACAAATGAACAAAATTGAACGATACATTAGCTCAGCAACTAAAATAAGAGATTTTTTTCAAGTTGCAAGTAGCTCCTTTCATAGAGAAAGAGCACGGGGGTAGAATGTCTCTGTTAGGATTTGAACATTGGTGGGTGAATAACAACACCCCCCAGTTCACCAACCAAGTCTCCCCTCAGTGACAAAAGAGAGAAATGTTTGAAGAATGGGCTTGATAGGAAGGAAATGAAGTTGTGGGACCTAAGGATGCACTACGAAGGAATATCCTGTCGGGCCTTGATTAATTAAGAGCCATGTTTCTTCGTAGTGAGGGAACTTCAGATGTTACCACCCAGCGTGGCTTCCAGCATGTTCCAATCATATAAGTGGAAGTCAGGTGCAACATTCCTTACTTCCGTTATTGATCAGATTAAATTGTCCTAACAACGTGCTCCAGTAGAGAAATAGCTCATCAATAGAGGGTTATCCTTTAACTTCGCACGCAAAACTCAAGAAAGTAATACCTTTCTATCATGGATGCCATATTATTTTTATACCCTTATGGAGTCGCAAGGAATGAACATCTGCCCAAGAATATACAAGCACCCTGACTTGCAAAGGAAAGAAGTAGAATTGTATCATATAAATTGTTTGACACTAATCTATACTAGAATAATGTGTAGATAAATATAATTTTAGTTGTGAATCAAATATTAAATTTAAAATAAAACAAAACAAAAAGTGGCATGTGGATCAAAACAATAAACACTTAGATGTTGCAAGTTGTAGTGAGCAATAACTTCAGAAACCAGAGCACCATAAAATGGCATTATTCAAACTGCATGAGTTTCCGGCCATAAATATGTTGAAATGAAAAGAAGAGAAGTAATAGTGACTGCCCAAGTGTCAACCAGCAGGGTCTAGGTTAAAGTGGATACTGACTGTGCATGAATTCCTGGGTATATTCTATTTTATTCCTTCAATCATAAAAGCATATCTGTCACTGGTGACCGCTCTGTCTAGTGGTTAGGACCATCTCCACTTATGAATAATCCCCCAACTTACAGCGACCGATCATTGGATCTGATGGGATGGATGGATCGATTCTTGTTGCCATAATGCCCTCGTCAATGCGTGTAGAATCAGATCTTGGCATCCTGCATATAATCTGGCACTGTGCACCTCCCTGGAAATAGAACTCGATTCTTGTTTCCCTAATTCCCTCGTCAATGCTTGCAGAACTTGATCTTGGCATCCTGCATTTAATCTAGCACTGTGCACCTCCAACAGTCGACTTCCAAGCCCCTTCCAAGCCCCAACCAGTTTAAATGGGGGCGAATCCCTCCCCTGACCCAGTAAATTCGGGTTAATGCCATTAAATTTTTGTTGCACCTCCAACTTCCAAGCCCCAACTAGTGAAAATGGGGGAAAATCACTCGAATCCCTCCCCCTGACCCAGTAAATCCAGGCGAATGCCATTGAAATCAACTCCAAACCAGAAAATCGGGAGGCGAATTTCATGGTTTAAGTTTTAAGCAAATTTATTTTGTTGGGCTAATTCTTAATAATTAATTATTTTTAAAATAATTATAGGGCTAACTATATAAAACTATATAAAATGGGTTTTATATAAAAAATTCGCCCTACCAAAATTTAAAACCCCTTAAAATTCGCCTTTGGGCAAAAATTCGCCCCTAAAATTTTCCCTGATGTGATTATTGATATGATCATGTGAGAATTTTTCTTACTGCTTGAGTGGCTTGACCCTCAAGATATTTTTGTATACTGTTTCTAATATCTGAATAAAATGATGGCCACATATTGATCCCTCTTATGATATGTTCATAGTTTTTGTGTTTTACATTATTAGACTTGTATTGCTACTATTTCCATTTTGGAATATTACAATGGTATCATAGCATAATCTTGGCTCAGCCTGTGCATTCATGACATTATGCCATTAGGAGGAGAATATTCTCATAGAAAGGAGAAGTTTTACAGAAGAAACAAAGGCATGACTCCATTATTTGGAGAAATGAAGGAAGAGAGGCTCTCCCAGCTTATTTTTCAAACTGTGAAAAATAACAAGGAAGATATCAAGGAGATGAAAAGGGACAGGTGTAGAAAATTTCCAAGAGGGTTTGAAAGCGAATAAATCCCTAAATATTCACATGATGGGTGTGAGCATTCAGCCACACATGCAGATCCACCGCGCAGTTTATTTCCCACATTCACTGCAAGAGAAATGGAGGAAGAAGATGCACCAAATGGGGAGACCTTGAGTGACTATCTTCAGGAGTATGAGTCTCAATCTTGGAGATTCAAAGAGCACTTGGACTTCCAAGGGTTTTTCCAACTCAAGGAAGATAGAAGATCTGGTAACCATAATAGAAGAAAGAGAGGTAGAATCTTTCTACCTAACTTTGATGGGTCATCGAAGTCCACAGCCAAAGCTTGGGTTAAGGAGCTAGATTCATATTTTCAACTACACCAAGTTTTAGAAAAGGAGGCCATTAGAGTAGCAGCGCTACACCTCAAAGGTATGGCCCAGGATTGGTGGTTTTATAGTTCTGTTTCATTTCATCATGCAAGTGTAAATACTTATGCAGGGTTCACTGAGAAGATAGTGAAAATATTTGATATTAAACATTGTGAAACATCTTTTGTTGAACCCAAAAATTCAAAACCTTTGCATGAGTTGGAGGGATCTATTTACCAACTCCACTCCATATTTCTATTGAAGAGGATAAAAACATGCATAATACCTTTCCAAGGGCAATATCCCCACTTCTTGAAGAGCCCTCTTCTATAGATGAAGACATGGAGATTCCTCCTTCAAGGGAAGACCGAGTTCTAGGGTCTCTCATTGGTAATGAGCCATTCTCAAATATTGATGAAGAGGATGAGAAAAGAAGAGCTAACAACATTGTACCATTAGGAGAAGATCCATCACCATATGGAGGTGGAAAGGGAGCCATTTCTTCCATTAGAGGAGCCCTTCTATCTTTGCAAGGAGTTCCAAATGATCTAACATGTGGGGACAAAAGAAAAATCTCGGAGCAGCATGTATCAGTTTTTGTGGATTTTGAGACTTGGCAAATGGAAGGAGAAGAAGAAAAGGAGGATCAACATCAAGGGATGATGAACATTCACCCTTATCTATTTCAGGAGGTTTTTGCACAGAATAAGGAGACTGTATTGCGCAGTGAAAGGAGGGACAAATCAGTCCCGTCAAATATACAGTCTGCTTTAGATCTTGATGTCTCACTACATGGGGGAATTCCACCTAGGATGCCCCCAGATCTAGAGTTTATGAGTGAAATCTTACCATTTGGTTCACCACTCTTAGATCCCGAAGGGGTGAATACCTTGGAGGGGTCTAGTACAGCGTAGAGAGTCTAGGATAGACTCAAGGAGGAGGGACACACTCTCCAATTACCCACTCTCACTGCATATTCTACGCTGACAGAAGTTGTTGCAGTGATGGAGGATGGCACCACCATGGTCCAAGGAATCTGCTCCATGGATTTGGAGAAACTGAGGGTACTTCCCTTGAGGAAGGAATCCTCCATATATTGGAGTAGATGGAGGCCACTCATGCTTACATTGGCTAATATCAGGAGGTTCTTTTTGGATGGTAGCTTTTCGTGGGAGGCCAACTTCCAAAGGCCACCACTTCCACTTGATAATGAGCAGTTGCATGATGGGCATGGCATCACTTTGGAGGATGACTTTGGCATGAGGGATGTCACAGGAAATGACAGCAGCATGTGGGGAGCTTCACATTTCAGATCTTCAGCATTGTCTCTTAGGAGGATTGATCCATATTGGAGGTCTCAACTTTTGGTAGAGTACTCCAAGGATCTTGGTGCTTGCATGATTCTTGATGACCCGGAGGGAGATGGTAGATACATGGTGGATGATGGGGTCATCTATTCTTATGGTAGAATCTTCTTGACTAGAGCTTCTTAGCTCAAGAAGAAGTTGTTACATGCAACACATGTGGACTTTCTTTCCATGCACTTTGATGCATACCATTCCTTAATGGAAGAGTTCACTTGGGACGGAATCCAGCAGGATGTAGAATATGGAGAGATGCCTAGCCCGGATGATGATGGAGAGGTTGTCACAACCACTTCCCTACTCATTGAGGGTGAGGGAGAACTTTCAGTTGAGCCATTTCAGCTCAATGACCAAAGTACATAGTAGAGAATGTACATTTATGCATTATGATTTACACTCCTTTACTTTTTGTGAGCACCATATTGTACCAAGGAGGATAATTCCTTCTTGTATATTGTATTGTGATGTACTTGAGGCCATTTTAAAAATTTATGTTGGCCATTCTATCAGTGGTTTGTGGGAAATGCCACATGATTCTTGGTGTGCACCATTGGCACCAAATTTTACTTTTATGATCCCATCTTGTAGGATGATTGTGGCGGCAAAAAAGTGGTTGAAAAGATGCTTGTTATAAAAAAATTTGAGGTAGGCAAGGGATGCACTACGCTGGTTCCACATGTGGGACTATGATCCACCTCCTGGTTGTCATATGGAAACTTGTTTTTATTTGTTTTTGCTTCCATATATTGATTTTGTACTCATTCTCATGGGAAGCGTTGTTGGGAGGATGGCACAAGAGTTGGAGGTGCCCATTGGGAGTATGATTTTCCATACTTCATATGTTGCACATTTCAGGAGAAGAAATGGACGAGCCATGATTTCCACACTACATCTTTTGTCTACATGTGGGAGGATCCATTTGGAGAACTTGAGTTCTTGGGAGAGGCACTTCATGGATGTTTTTATTGGTGGGATAACTTGGGTCATTCTTGGAGACCATATTATTTTAGCCCAAGATTAGCAGTAGCCCCATACATATCGTAAATGGAGATAGAAACAACTTGGGTGGAAAAATCTAATCTCTCCATACAACCCCAATACATTGCATGAACCAGGGGTTGAGGATTTCTTTGATGAGCTACCTAGGATGGCTCATTTCATTTGGATGATAGCATGGGTATGGGAGTCTCTTATTGGGGTGGAGATCCCCAAGTTTCATATTCTCACTTACCTTGAGGAGGCCATTGGACAGCAAGACATTTTCCACTTACACCTTCCACTTTCTCATGATGTGAGCCATTTGGTTTTGCATACTTGAGAGGAACCATTGGGGGCGGATTTATTGCATATTATTTTGAGCAGGGGGGGGGGACTATTTGATGAGGAGGATACAAGAGGAAGGAGGGAGAATTTTTCCATATCCTTGCAGTTTCTTGAGGACAAGCAAAATTTTGGAGGGGAGGACTATAATATTCCAAAAATTTAGCCTTTAGCTAAATGGAATATTATAGTTTGTTTTATCACTAAGTAGGTGAATAAGTGGGCAGGGAAGCCCATAAATCTCCTTAGAAGGAATAATAACACTCCTAATGTGAAAGGAGGAAGAATAAGTAGTTGGATTAAGCACCTTTTGGTGTGAATTGGAGGGGAAACATGTTGAATAGGTAAACTTTAACCAAATCAATAGCGTTGTCATGGAGTGGCATTTATGATAAGACAGAGCCGTTTTGCTGGAGGATAAATTGCATGAGCTTGGTATAATTTATGGATGGGACCCACTATGAGAAGGCTCACACACTATATATGGATGGGATGGCAGCCATTTTTATTCATGTTTTGGATTATTATTTTGATATTGGTATGTTCAGATTTTGCATCCTTTAGCTGTTTAGCGGGGTTTGTTGTGCTGTTTAGCACAAGGGTGTTCCTGATCAGGAATTACTACCTCATCCTCAAGGAGGGAAAGGTTCATTTGGCTGAATTTCCTTATTTCGGCATTTTTTCCAAGCTACCTCCCTCAGCTACAGCACAATTTCTGTTTAGAGCTGGGTTGTGTTGCAGGGTGCAGCAAAGGAGGATCACATAGAGCCAATTCTGGGCTTGTTTTTCAGTGGAGAGGTAGCCTATCCATTGTAGGATCAGCAAGGAGGGCTCCTGGGCATATTTATATACTTTTTTCATCAGGCCAACCATATACCATCCCTCACAGCACAGTTTCAATCCAGATCTGCGTTATTTTTAGTGGCAGTTGTTGGGAGGGTTCATTGAGATCATCAAGAGGGTCTATTTATGAATAGAGGGATCAGCCTTCTATTGAGAAATACCATTAGAGGAGTAAATTATCAGTTCAGATCTGTCATAGCCTCATTCTATTCAATTCTAGTTTGCAGTGACATATCAACCCTAGGGTTATTTGTCACATTGTATATTTTCTTGGTATTTCTAGCAATCTTCTCTGGGATGGCTATAAATAATGTATTAGAGCCCATATCTTCCTTTCTAGGAATTTATTTTGTATCTATCAGCCATATTAAATTTATGTATGTTTACAGCAGTAGCTACACTGATATAGACAGCGATGTCACTGCTTTCTAGAATTCTATACAGTAGCAGCAACTCATATGCTTATTGATATGATCATGGGAGACTTGTTCTTATTGCTTGAGTGGCTTGACCCTTAAGATCTTTTTGTATATTGTTGTTGATATCTGAATAAAATGATGGTTGCATATTGATCCCTCTTATGATATGTTCATATTTGTTGTGTTTTACATTATTATGTCTTGTATTGCTGCTATTTCCATTTTGGAATATTACAGTGGTATCAGGGCATAATCTTGGCTCAGCCTGTGCATTCAAGACATTATGCCATTAGGAGGAGAAGCTTATCACAGAAAGGAGAAGTTTTACAAAAGAAACAAAGGCATGACTCCATTATTTGGAGAAATGAAGAAAGAGAGGCTCTCCTAGCTTCTTTTTCAAACTATGAAAAATATCAAAGAAGATATCAAGGAGATGAAAAGGGAGAGGTGTAGAAAATTTCCAAGAGGATTCGAAAGTGAAGCAAGCCCTAAATATTCACATGATGGGTGTGAGAATTCAGCCACACATGCAGATCCATAGCGCAGTTTATTTCCCGCATTCACTGCAAGATAAATGGAGGAAGAAGATGCACCAAAGGGGGAGACCTTGAGTGACTATTTTCAGGAGTATGAGTCTCAATCTTGGAGATTCAAAGAGCACTTGGACTTCCAAGGGTTTTGCCAACTCAATGAAGATAGAATATCTGGTAACCATAACAGAAGAAAGAGAGGTAGAATCTTTCTGCCTAACTTTGATGGGTCATCAAAGTTCACAGCCAAGGCTTGGGTGAAGGAGCTAGATTCATATTTTCAGCTACACCAAGTTTCGGAAAAGGAGGCCATTAGAGTAGCAGCGCTGCACCTTAAAGGTATGTCCCATGATTGGTGGTTTCATAGCTCTACTTCATTTCATCATGCAAGTGTAAATATTTATGAAGGATTCAATAAAAAGATAGTGAAAATATTTGATATTAAACATTGTGAAACATATTTTCTTGAACCCAAAAATTAAAAACCTTTGTATGAGTTGGAGGGATCTATTTTACCAACTCCACTCCATATTTCTATTAAAGGGGATAAAAACATGCATAATACCTTTCCAAGGGAAATATCCCGACTTCTTGAAGATTCCTCTTCTATATATGAAGACATGGAGATTCCTCCTTCATGGGAAGACCAAGATCTAGGGTCTCTCATTGGTGATGAGGCATTCTCAAATATTGATGAAGAGGATGAGAAAAGAATAGCTAACAGTGTTGTACCATCAGGAGAAGATCCATCACCATATGGAGGTGGAAAGGGAGCCATTGCTTCCATTAGAGGATCCCTTGTGTCTTTTCAAGGAGTTCCAAATGATCTAACATGTGGGGACCAAAGAACAATCCCAGAGCAACATGTATTATTTTTTTGTGGATTGTGAGACTTGGCAGATGGAAAGAAAAGAAGAAAAGGAGGATCAACATCAAGGGATGATGAGCATTCACCCTTATCTATTTTAGGAGGTTTCTTCACAGAAGAAGGAGATTGTGTTGCACAGTGAAAGGAAGGAAAAACTAGTCCACTCATATATACAGCCTGCTTTAGATCTTGATGTCTCACTACATGGGGCCATTCCACCCGGGAGGCCACCAGATCTAGATTTGTTGAGAGACATCTTACCATTTGGTTCACCCACTCTTAGATCCTGGAGGAGTGAATACCTTGAAGGGGTCTAGTACAGCACAGAGAGTCTGGGATAGACTCAAGGGGGATAGACACACTCTCCCATTACCCACTCTCACTACATATTTTGCGCTAACAAAAGTTGTTGCAGTGATGGAGGATGGCACCACCATGGTGCAAGGGCTCCATGGATTTGGAGAAACTGAGGGTACTTCCCTTGAGGAAGGAATCCTCCATATATTGGAGTAGATGGAGGCCACTCATGCATACATTGGCCAAGATCAGGAGGTTCTTTTTGGATGGTAGTTTCTCATGGGAGGCCAACTTCCAAAGGCCACCACTTCTACTTGAGCATGAGCAGCTACATGATGGGCATGGCAGCACTTTTGAGGATGACTTTGGCATGAGGGATTTCACAGGAAAAGATAGAAACATGTGGGGAGCTTCACATTTCAGATCTTCAGTGTTGTCTCTTAGGAAGATTGATCCATATTGGAGGTCTCAACTTTTGGTAGAGTACTCCAAGGATCTTGGTGCTTGCATGATTCTTGATAACCCGGAGGGAGATGATAGATACATGGTGGATGAGGGGTTCATCTATTTTTATGGTAGAATATTCTTGACTAGAGCTTCTGAGCTCAAGATGAAGTTGTTACATGCAACACATGTGGACTTTATTTCCATGCACTTTAATGCATATCATTCCTTGATGGAGGAGTTCACTTGGGATGGAATCCAGCAGGATGTATATCAACATATGGATAGATGCATAGCTTAGATGATGATGGAGAGGTTGTCACAACCACTTCCCTACTCATTGAGAGTGAGGGAGACCTTTCAATTGAGCCATTTCAACTCAATGACCAAAGTACATAGAAGAGAATGTACATTTATGCATTATGATTTGCACTCCTTTAACTTTTGTGAGCATCATATTGTACCAAGGAGGATCATTCCATATTTTATATTGTATTATGATGTACTTGAGGCCATTTCTAGCATTGATTTTGGCCATTCTATTGGTGGTTTGTGGGAAATGCCACATGATTCTTGGTGTGCACCATTGGCACCAAATTTTACTTTTATGATCCCATCGTGTAGGATGATTGTGGAAGCAAACAAGTGGCTGAAAAGACACTTGTTATACTTTGTTTTGAGGCAGGCAAGGGATGCACTACGATGGTTCCACATGTGGGACTGTGATCCACCTCCCAGTTGTCATATGGAAACTTGTTTTTATTTGTTTTTGCTTCCATATATTGATGATGTTCCCATTCTCATGGGAAGCTTTGTTGGGAGGATGGCACAAGAGTTAGAGGTGCCCATTGGGAGTATGATTTTACATACTTCATATGTTGCATGTTTCAGGAGAAACAATTGATGAGCCATGATTTCCACACTACATCTCTTGTCTTCATGTGGGAGGATTTATTTGGAGAACTTGAGTTCTTGGGAGAGGCACTTTGTGGATGTTTTTATTGGTGGGGTAAATTGGGTCATTCTTGGAGACCATAATATTTTAGCCCAAGATCAACAGCAGCCCCATACATATCATAAATGGAGAGAGAAACAACCTGGGTGGAAAAATCTAATCTCTCCATACAGCCCCAATACATTACATGAACCGGGGTTGAGGATTTCTTTGATGAGCTACCTAGAATGGCTCATTTCATTTGGATGAATGCATGGGTATGGGAGTCTCTTATGTGGGTGGAGATCCCAAAACTTCATATTCTCACTTACGTTGAAGAGGCCATTGGACAGCAAGAGGGTTTCCACTTACACCTTCCACTTTCTCATGATGTGAGCCATTTGGTTTTGCATAATTGGGAGGAACCATTGGGGGGAAGATTTATTGCAGATTGTTTTGAGAAAGGGGGGGGGGAATATTTGAAGAGGAGGAAACAAGAGGAAGGAGGGAAAATTTTTCCATATCCTTGTTTTTTCTTGAGGACAAGCAACATTTTGGAGGGGAGGACTGTAATATCCCAAAAGGTTAGCCTTTAGCTAAATGGAATATTATAGTTTGTTTTATCACTAGGTAGGTGAATAAGTGGGTAGGGAGGCCCATAAATCTCCTTAGAAGGAATAATAACACTCCTAATGTCAAAGGAGGAAGAATAACCAGTTGGATTAAGCACCTTTGGGTGTGAATTGGAGGGGATACATGTTGAATAGGTCAACTTTGACCAAATCAACAATGTTGTCATGGAGGATGGGCATTTATGATAAGACAGCGCAGTTGTAGTGGAGGAAAACTTGCATGAGCTTGGTTGCATTTATGGATGGCACCCACTATGAGAAATATCACACACTATATATGGAGGGTATGGCAGTCATTTTTATTCATGTTTTGGATTATTATTTTGATATTGGTCTGTTTAGGCTTTGCATCCTTTAGATGTTTAGTGGGGTTTGTTGTGTCGTTTATCACAAGGGTGTTCTTGATCGGAAATCCATACCTTATCCTTAAGGAGGGAGAGATTCATTGGGCTTCATTTCCTCATTCTGGCATTCTGGCCAAGCTACCTCCTTCGGCTGCAACGCATTTTCTATTTAGAGCTGGGTTGTGTTGTAGGGTGCAGCAAAGGAGGATCACATAGAGCCAATTTTGGGCTTGTTTTTCAGTGGATAGGTAGCCTATCCATTGGAGGATCAGTAAGGAGGGCTCTTGGGCATATTTGTATATTTTTGGCATCAGGCCAACCACTACCATCCCTCACAGTGTAGTTTTAATCCAGATTTGAGTTATTCTTAGTGGCAGTTGCTAGGAGGGTTCATTGAGCTCATCAGGAGGGTCTATTTATGAATAGAGGGATCAGCCTTCTATTGAGAAATACCAGGAGGAGGACATTATCATTTCAGATCAATCATAGCCTCATTCTATTCAGTTCCAGTTTGCAGTGACATATCAACCGTAGGGTTATTTGTCACAATGTATATTTTCTTGGTATTTCTAGCAATCTTCTCTGTGTTGGCTATAAATCATGTATTATAGCCCATAGATTCATTTTTGGGCATTTCTTTTGTATCTATCAGCCATATTACATTTATTTATGTTTACAGTAGCAGCTACACTGATATAGACAGAGTTGTCACTACTTTCTGGCATTCTATACAGTAGCAGCAACTCATGTGCTTATTGATATGATCATGGGAGACTTGTTATTATTTCTTGAGTGGCTTGACCCTCAAGATATTTTTATATATTTTTGCTAATATCTGAATAAAATGATAGTTGCATATTTATCCCTCTTGTGATATGTTCATAGTTGATGTGTTTTACATTATTATGTCTTGTATTGCTATTATTTCCATTTTGGAATATTACAGTGGTATCAGAGCATAATCTTGGCTCAGCTTGTGCATTCAAGACATTATGCCATTAGGACGAGAATCCTCTCACAAAAAGGAGAATTTTTACAAAAGAAACAAAGACATGACTCCATTATTTGGGGAAATGAAGGAAGAGAGGCTCTCCCAGCGTCATTCTCAAACTGTGAAAAATAACAAGGAAGATATCAAGGAGATGAAAAGGGAGATGTAGAAAATTTCCAAGAGGGTTTGAAAGTGAAGCAATCCCTAAATATTCACATGATGGGTGTGATAATTCAGCCACACATGCAGATCCACAGCTCAGTTTATTGCCCACATTCACTACAAGATAAATGGAGGAAGAATATGCACCAAAGGGGGAGACCTTGAGTGACTATCTTCATGAGTATGAGCCTCAATCTTGGAGATTCAAAGAGCACTTGGACTTCCAAGGGTTTTGAAAAATCAAGGAAGACAGAAGATTCGGTAACCATAACAGGAGAAATAGAGGTAGAATATTTCTACCTAACTTTTATGGGTCATCAAAGTGCACAGCCAAGGTTTGGATGAAGGAGCTAGATTCATATTTTCAGCTACACCAATTTTCAAAAAAGGAGGCCATTAGAGTAGCAGTGTTGCACCTTAAAGGTATGTCCCATGATTGGTGGTTTTATAGTTCTGCTTCATTTCATCATGCAAGTGTAAATACTTATCCAAGTTTCACTAAGAAGATAGTGAAAATATTTGATATTAAACATTGTGAAACATCTTTTGTTGAACCCAAAAATTCAAAACCTTTGCATGATTTGGGGGGATCTATTTTACCAACTCCACTCCATATTTCTATTGAAGGTAAAAACATTCATAATACCTTGCCAAGGGCAATATCCCCACTTCTTGAAGAGCCCTCTTCTTTAGATGAAGACATGGAGATTCCTCCTTCAAGGGAAGACCAAGATCTAGGGCCTCTCATTGGTGATGAGGCATTCTCAAATATTGATGAAGAGGATGTGCAAAGAAGAGCTAACAGCGTTGTACCATCAAGAGAAGATCCATCACCATATTGAGGTGGAAAGGGATCCATTGCTTCCATTATAGGAACCCTTGTGTATTTGCAAGGATTTCCAAATGACCTAACATGTGGGGACCAAAGAACAATCCTAGAGCAGCATGTATCAGTTTTTGTGGATTGTGAGACTTGGCAGATGGAAGGAGAAGAAGAAAAGGAGGATCAACATCAATGGATGATGATCATTCACCCTTATATATTTCAGGAGGTTTCTACATAGAAGAAGGAGACTGTATTGCACAGTGAAAGGAGGGACAAATCATTCCACTCATATATACAGCCTGCTTTAAATCTTGATGTCTCACTACATGGGGGAATTCCACCTAGGAGGCCACCAGATCTAGAGTTGGCGAGACACATCTTACCATTTGGTTCACCAATCTTAGATCCCAGGGGGTTGAATACCTTGGAGGGGTCTAGTACAGCTCATAGATTCTGGGATAGACTCAAGGAGGAGGGATAGACTCTCCCATTACCCACTCTCACTACATGTTTTGCGCTGACAGAAGTTATTGCAGTGATGGAGGATGGCACTACCATGGTGCAAGGAAGCTGCTCCATGGATTTGGAGAAACTGAGGGTACTTCCCTTGAGGAAGGAATCCTCCATATATTGGAGTAGATGGAGGCCACTCATGTTTACATTGGCCAAGATCAGGAGGTTATTTTTGGATGGTAGCTTCTCATGGCAGGCCAACTTCCAAAGGCCACCACTTTTACTTGAGCATGAGCAGTTGCATGATGGGCATGGTAGCACTTTGGAGGATGAATTTAGCATGAAGGATGTCACAGGAAAAGACAGCAGCATGTGGGGAGCTTCACATTTTATATCTTCAACGATGTCTCTTAGGAGGATTGATCCATATTGGAGGTCTCAACTTTTGGTAGAGTACTCCAAGGATCTTGGTGCTTGCATGATTCTTGATGACCTGGAGGGGGATGATAGATACATGGTGGATGATGGGGTCATCTATTCTTATGGAAAAATATTCTTGAATATAGCTTCTGAGCTCAAGAATAAGTTGTTACATGTAGCACATGTGGACTCTCTTTCCATGCACTTTGATGCATATCATTCCTTGATGGAGGATTTCACTCAGGACGGAATCCAGCAGGATGTATATCAGCATATGGAGAGATGCATATCCTGGATGATGATGGAGAGGTTGTCACAACCACTTACCTACTCATTGAGAGTGAGGGAGAACTTTCAGTTGAGCCATTTCAACTCAATGACCAAAGTACATAGTAGAGAATGTACATTTATGAATTATGATTTGCACTCCTTTACTTTTTGTGAGTAGCATATTGTACCGAGGATCATTCCTTCTTGTATATTGTATTGTGATGTAATTGAAGCCATTTGCAACATTGATGTTGGCCATTCTATTGGTGGTTTTTGGGAAATGCCACATGATTCTTGGTGTGCACCATTGGCACCAAATTTTACTTTTATGATCCCATCTTGTAGGATGATTGTGGCAGCAAACAAGTGGCTGAAAAGACACTTGTTATACTTTTTTTTGAGGAGGGCAAGGGATGCACTGCGTTGGTTCCACATGTGGTACTATGATCCACCTCTCGGTTTTCATATGGAAACTTGTTTTTATTTATTTTTGCTTCCATATATTGATGATGTTCTCATTCTCATGGGAAGCTTTGTTGGGAGGATGGCACAAGAGTTGGAGGTGCCCATTGGGAGTATGATTTTCCATACTTCATATTTTTCATGTTTTAGGAGAAACAATGGGTGAGCCATGATTTCCACACTACATCTCGTGTATTCATGTGGGAGGAGCCATTTTGAGAACTTGAGTTCTTGGGAGAGGCAGTTCATGGATGTTTTGATTGGTGGGGTAACTTGGGTCATTCTTGGAGACCATAATATTTCAGCCCAAGATTAGCAGCAACTCCATACATATTATAAATGGAGAGAGAAACATCCTGGGTGGAAAAATCTAATCTCTCCATACTGTTGGGTATGTGTTATATTCTTTCCACAACTAAGCACGTGCGGGGGGGGTAAGAGGGGGGGCGATAGCCCCCCCTATCGGGGTCCGAGGCAGCGCCCCGGCGAAAATTTTTGGTCCTTAATTTCCGGTGGGTAGTCCGCATCCATGGTTTTTTTCATGGTTTTGCACATGGTTTTGGGGTACGATGGTTTTCGGCCCCTAGTATTTTTGTAGATTCGGTCAAGGGAACTACGGTTATGTTCTAATCCAGGGTTTATGGATTAGGGTTTATGTATGATTCGACATGTATATATATGTGTTGTAACACTAAAAGGAATATAATGAAAAATCAAGCTGGTTGTCCCGATTTGGGATCAAGGGGAAAATGTTTGTGTTTATCTGTTTTATGTTTTATGATCTCGCTATTGTTTATTTTCTGTTATAAGATTCGTGTGTAGATAATTTCTATTCAGGGTTAAACCTACATTTGGTATCAGAGCTGTTTTGGCTTCAAGGGGACACCTTTGCTGCTGAGGGTTTTTAGTTCGGGCCTGAGGTAGACCTTGTTCAGTGGGAGATCTACGGGATCGATTCTTGCGGTGAGAGAAGATGGCGAGCGGCGGAAAGATAGAGATCGAGAAATTTAATGGTCAGAGTTTTGAGTTTTGGAAGCTCAAGATGGAGGATCTGCTGGTGGATAAAGATCAGTGGATCGCGGTAGATCCAGGTACTAAGCCAACAAGAATTTCAAATGAAGACTAGAAGAAACTGGATCGGAAGGCTAAAAGCACAATACGGTTGTGTGTCTCAGATTCAGTATTGTTGAATGTATCTGGGGAAGCTACGGCGAAGACCTTGTGGGAAAAGCTAGGGACTTTGTACCAATCTAAGTCTCTGGTGAATAAGTTGTTCCTGCGGAAAAAGTTGTATAACCTGAGGATGAAGGATGGAGACTCGGTGACAGAGCATCTGAATTCCTTTAATACTGTGGTAAGTCAACTGTCATCTGTTGATATTAGAATCTCAGACGAATATAAGTGCATCAGTTTGTTGTGTTCTCTACCAGACTCGTGGGATAGTCTAGTTATTGTAATAGGTAGCAATACAACTACCTTGAATTTTGATGGCATTGTCTCAGCCTTGCTGTCGGAGGAAATGAGACAAAGAAATATGGAGGGTCAGAATGGAGATGCCTTATTTGTACGAGGAAGGTCCCAGAATAGAAACAAGAATAAGGTTTCGAGTGGAAGATCCAAATCTAGAGGGAAATCTAAATCTCCTGGAAATTTTGTAAAGGTGTGATGGAAATGCGGAAAGGAAGGGCACTACAAAAAGCACTGCAGATCTAAAGCTCCTGAGAAAGGAAAGGGATCTAATGATGCTCCTTCTGCATAGGCAAAAACCACCTCGGATGAAGGTGGGGATGTGTATTTTTCTTCTTCTTCAAATACACATGTAGATCATGAGTCATGGTTGATTGACTCAGGTGCATCCTTTCAATTCACTCCCCATAGGGAGTGGTTCTGCGAGTATGAGAAATATGATGGTGGTGATGTCTTCCTAGGGGATGATAGGAAGGCCAGAATCGTCGGACGTGGAAAGGTCAAGCTAAAGCTCCAAGGTGGGAGGATTAGAACACTTCCTGGTGTTCTGCATATTCCTGCATTGGCCAAAAATATGATTTCTATAAGCAAGATGGATGATGCAGGTGTAAAAACAGTGTTCAAGAAAGATGCCTGCAAGATGGTTCGGGGAGCACTAGTATTAATGTGGGGAGTTCGGACTGGAACTCTATACAAGCTACAAGGTAGCACTGTTATTGATGGGTGTAACAGTTCTGTGGTTCTTGAAAGTGGGACGGAAAGTCTAGCTGTCTCTGGAGAAAAGACCATGCTATGGCATCAAAGGCTTGGACATATTGGAGAGAAGGGCCTTCGGATACTGCATAGAGATGGTATGGTAGAAGGTATGTCTAATTTCTCTCTAGATTTCGATTTCTGTGAACATTGTGTATATGGGAAGCAGAATCGGGTGAGTTTTCCTTCTAGTGCTAAGAGGGCAAAAAATATATTAGAACTTGTGCACAGTGATGTGTTTGGGCCTGTGTCAGTTCCATCACTGGGAAAGTCTGTGTACTATGTTTCATTCATAGATGAATTCTCAAGGAATACATGGATATATTTCTTGAGGAAGAAATCTGAAGTCTTTGACAAATTTAAAGAATTTAAGGCTCTTGTGGAAAACCAGACAGAGAAGAAGATAAAGGCATTGAGGACAGATAATGGTGGGGAGTTCTGCAAGAAGGAATTTGAAGAGTTCTATAAGAAGTGTGGTATAGCACGGCAGAAGACTACTCCATACACACCTCGGCAAAATGGAGTTGCAGAAAGAATGAATAGAACACTGATGGAAAAGGCAAGAAGCATGCTCAGTGGTACCGGGTTAGGACAAGAATTCTGGGCAGAGGCAGTGGAGACTGCATGTTACTTAGTTAACGGATCACCTTCATCAGCGTTGGAGGATAAGACCCCACATGAGGTATGGACTGGTAAGAAACCCTCTCTTTCACATCTAAGGGTATTTGGATGTGATGCATATGTACATGTTCCAAAGGAGAAAAGGAACAAGTTGGATAATAAATCTGAAAGGTGCATATTTATTGGGTATAAGGATGGTTTAAAGGGTTACAAGCTTTGGAACCCAGAAACAAGGAAGGTTGTGTACAGCCGAGATGTGGTGTTTAGAGAAGTGAAAGATGTTGTTAAACATGAAGTCCTACCAAAGGAACCTGAGAAGATAGAGTTTGAGCTAAAGGAGGATGAATCGGACTCTACAACAGAAGAAGACTCAGAAGATGAAGAGCCACAAACTCCATCTTTGAGAAGATCAGTTCGGGAAAGAAGGCAACCAGAAAGGTATAGTCCATCTGCTTTCTATTCAGGTTTTGCCTTAACTATAACTAATGATGAACCCAGAACTGTGAGGGAGGCAGTAGATTCAGAGGATGGAAAACTATGGAAGGAGGCCATGGTTGATGAAATGGCATCCTTGCACAAAAACGATGCATGGGATCTGGTGGAGTTGCCGGCTGGAAGGAAGCCCATTGGGAGCAAATGGGTGTTTAAGAATAAGATGAATGTAGAAGGCAAGGTGGAGAAATACAAAGCTCGGTTGGTAGCAAACGGTTATTCCCAGGTGCCAGGAATTGATTTTGGTGATATTTTTTCTCCTGTTGCCAAAGTTACTTCTATTAGATTACTTTTATCTTTTGCTGCTGCATTTGATTTTGAGATAGAACAGATGGATGTGAAGACAACATTTCTTCACGGGGATCTAGAAGAGGAGATCTACATGAAGCAACCTGAAGGCTTTATGGCGAAGGGTAAGAAAGAACTGGTATGTAGGTTGAATAAGTCTCTGTATGGGTTAAAACAGTCACCAAGGATGTGGTAACAAAAATTTGATACCTATATACGGGGACTTGGCTTCACCAGAAGCAAGGAGGATCACTGTGTTTATTTTAAATTAATTGGTGACCTTGTTATTTATTTGGTCTTGTATGTGGATGATATGTTGTTGATTGGAAATGACAAAGAAATTATCCAAGATTTGAAGACCCAACTATTCTTCAAATTCGACATGAAGGATCTTGGTGCTGCAAACTATATTTTGGGCATGGAAATTAAGAGAGATCAGGCAAAGAGGAAGCTCTGGTTAAACCAGAGGAAGTATGTCGAGACTATATTGCAAAGGTTCAATATGCAGGATAGTAAACCGATGAATGTTCCTATTCCTGTAGGTGTAAAGCTGTCTGCTGAATAGTGTCCCAAGACACAAGAAGAAGAGGAGTATATGTCCCGTGTTCCATATGCAAGTGCAGTGGGTAGCCTAATGTATGCAATGGTCTGTACTAGACCAAACATTGCACATGCAGTGGGAGTATTGAGCAGGTTTATGTCAAACCCGGGGAAGGAGCATTGGACAATAGTGAAGCGGGTTTTCAGATATTTACGTGGCACTAGTGATTATGGCTTGTGCTACTAGGGAAGACAAGGATTGGAAAGAATGTTGGACATTCGTGGTTTTGTTGATGCAGACTGGGCTGGAGATCTGGACCAAAGAAGATCTACAAGTGGGTATGTGTTTAGCTTATTTGGAGGCGCAGTTAGTTGGATGAGTAAAAGACAGTCTGTAGTGGCTCTTTCAACTACAGAGGCAGAATACATAGCAGCCACTCATGCAAGCAAGGAAGAAATTTGGTTGCAGAGATTGTGTTCAAGTATGGGGTTGGTACAGCAAGCTATAAGGATAGACTGTGATAGCAAAAGTGCAATTTTCTTGGCTAAGAACCCTGCTTATCATTAAAAGAAAAAGCACATTGATGTTCAATATCACTTTGTTAGAGATATGGTTGAGGCTAAAAGGGTGTTGCTGATAAAGGTGGACACTTTGAAGAATGTTGCAAATGCATTAACAAAGTCTGTGAGCACTCAGAACTTCTCTTGGTGTAGAGAAACAATGGGTGTTGAAGAATTGGGTCAATGAATAAGCTCTCTTGTGACCCCCTGTGGAAAGAAAACAACAAGTGGGAGAATGTTGGGTATGTGTTATATTATTTCCATGACTAAGCACGAGCAGGGGGGTAAGAGGGGGGGCGATAGCCCCCACAGGGGGGGCGGTAGCCCCCCCTGTCGGGGTCCGGGGCAGCACCTCGGCGAAAATTTTTGGTCCTTAATTTCCGGTGGGTAGTCCGCGTCCATGGTTTTGTGCATGGTTTTGCACATGGTTTTGGGGTACGATGGTTTTCGGCCCCTGTTATTTTTGTAGATTCAGTCAAGGGAACTACGATTATGTTCTAATCCAGGGTTTATGGATTGGGGTTTATGTATGCTTTGGCATGTATATATATGTGTTGTAACACTAAAAGGAATATAATGAAAATCAAGCTGGTTGTCCCGATTTGGGATCAAGGGGAAAATCTCTGTGTTTATCTATTTTATGTTTTATGATCTCGCTATTGTTTATTTTTTGTTATAAGATTCGTGTGTAGATAATTTCTGTTCAGGGTTAAACCTACACATACAACCCCAATACATTGCATGAACTGGGGGTTGAGGATTTCTTTGATGAGCTACCTAGGATGGCTCATTTCATTTGGATGATAACATGGGTATGGGAGTCTCTTATTGGGGTGGAGATCCCCAACTTTCATCTCACTTACCTTGAGGATGCCATTGGAAAGCAAGGCATTTTCCACTTACACCTTCCACTTCCTGATGATGTGAGCCATTTGGTTTTGCATACTTTGGAGGAACCATTGGGTGGGAGATTTATTGCATATTATTTTGAGCAGGGGGGGGACTATTTGATGAGGAGGCTACAAGAGGAAGGAGGGAAAATTTTTCCATATCCTTGTAGTTGCTTGAGGAAAAGCAACATTTTGGAGGGAAGGCCTATAATATTCCAAAAAATTAGCCTTTAGCTAAATGGAATATTATAGTTTGTTTTATCACTAGGTAGGTGAATAAGTAGGTAGGGAAGCCCATAAATCTCCTTAGAAGGAATAATAACACTCCTAATGTGAAAGGAGGAAGAATAAGAACCTGTATTAAGCACCTTTGGGTGTGAATTGGAGGGGATACATGTTTAATAGGTCAATTTTGACCAAATCAACGGCGTTGTCATGTAGGAGTGGCATTTATGATAATACAGTGCAGTTTTAGTGGAGGACGACTTGCATGAGCTTGGTGGAATTTATGGATGGGACCCACTATGAGAAGGCTCACACACTATATATGGAGGGGATGGTAGCCATTTTTATTCATGTTTTGGATTATTATTTTGATATTTTTCTGTTTAGACTTTGCATCCTTTAGTTGTTTAGCAGGGTTTGTAGTGCTGTTTAGCACAAGGGTGTTCCTGATCGGGAATCCCTACCTCATCCTCAAGGAGGGAGAGGTTAATTGGGTTGGATTTCCTCATTCCAGAATTCTGGCCAAGCTACCTCATTCAACTACAACGCATTTTCTGTTTAGATCTGGGTTATGTTGTAGGGTGTGGCAAAGGAGGATCACATAGAGCCAATTCTTGGCTTGTTTTTCAATGGAGAGGTAGCCTATCCATTATAGGATCATCAAGGAGGGCTCTTGGGAATATTTATATCTTTTTTGCATTAGGCCAACCATCTACCATCCCTCACAACGTAGTTTCAGTATAGATCTATGATATTTTTAGTGGCAGTTGCTGGGAGGGTTCATTGAGCTCATTAGGAGGGTCTATTTTTTAATAGAGGGATCAACCTTCTATTGAGAAATACCATTGAAGGAGGACATTATCATTTCATATCTTTCATAGCCTCATTCTATTCATTTCTAGTTTTTAGTGACATATCAACCCTAGGGTTATTTGTCACATTGTATATTTTCTTGGTATTTCTAGCAATCTTCTCTAGGTTGGCTAGAAACCATGTATTAGAGCCCATATCTTCCTTTCTGGGCATTTATTTTGTATCTATCAGCCATATTACATTTATGTGTGTTTACAGCAACAACTACACTGATATAGATAGTGTTGTCATTACTTTTCGGCATTCTATAAAGTAGAAGCAACTCATGTGCTTATTGATATGATCATGGGAGACTTGTTCTTATTGCTTAAGTGGCTTGAACCTCAAGATATTTTTGTATATTGTTGCTGATATATGAATAAAATGATGGCTACATATTGATCCCTCTTATGATATGTTCATATTTGTTGTGTTTTACATTATTATGTCTTGTATTTCTGCTCTTTCCATTTTGGAATATTACAATAGGGTCCTCCCTAGTGATACGTTGGTGCCCTATTGGTTAAATTTTTCTGAGGCATATGATGAATTTGAAAACCAGGTTGTGGTACATTCTAGGTAGAACCATACGTATAACTGGTATTTTTAATGCTACTGCCTAGGTAACTTTGGGTCAATGACCTAATGAGACCGTCTGCAGAGTTCGACGCACCTGGAAATTATTGATAAGTTTGCAGGAGCAGGGCATTCAGCAGGATATTGTAAATGTATCCTGACTGCGTATAAAACAGCTCAAGGTATTGGGCTTTTTTTATGGTGTCCTCTTCGGATGTGGGACTTTGCTTCACCACATCCTTTAAAATATCTGGAGTGAGAGTTTTCAGGAATAAATCTAAAAGAACCTAGTCATCGAGTTTTGCTGTACATAAACTACGACGTCGCCTCCATTCATGGAGATGGTCCGAGATATGGATAGTGGGGGTTTGTCTAAAATGTGTCAGTAATTCCATTCTGGAATCATGGTGAATGGGTAACTGAAAATATGGTAGGAACGCGGTGGCAAGGGTGAAAAAGGTTCCATGTTAAGCAGAGGGTTGCTCCACGTACCATTTCGCTGCTACTCTTGTCATAGTGCATTTAAATAGTCTCAATCGAATAGTGTCATCAATGATACTATTCGATGAGAAACACAAGTGGAAGGTCATGACATGATTACCTGGGTCTTCCTCTTGCTTTCCTTCAAATTTTGGAATATCCGAATGGAGCTTCGTGGGCATGGGAGGCCATGTAGGGTTGTGTGTGATGGGGTCATTTGTTAGCTTGGTTAAATCTGGTAGATTCAACGAAGCTAAGAAAGGTGACTGGGAGGTTGACTCCATTGCGACTTGCAAAACACAAACTTCTAGTTAGGAAGAGGGTTGGTCTGCGACGTACCCTGTTGCGTATTCGACTGGCTTCCCGAATTTGTCACACTCCTCTTCCCCCTAGGGGTCGTGGGAGGAGTGGTGTGTGCTGCAGTGTTGGGAGACTGACTAGGGTTCCCAAATAAGGATACCCCAATAAAGTACAAACCGATAATGGTGTTAGTGTTTTGTCTCTAACACCTAAATGGTGAAAGACCTGAAACCCCTCCCGGTAATAGGGGGGTCCAAAAGATGCCTATATCGACGAGGTCCCGTTGGGTCCATTTTGGAGTTGACTAAATCTGGTTTTGGAAAAATTTGAGAGGATAGAGTCTATTATCAAAGAAAATTCTAATCGCATACATAAAACCAAGAGAAAATAAAATTAATTTTCCCTTTAAATTAATTATATGTGATCAAGAAATCAAAAAAATGGTTTTTGTTTTTTTGTGTATGATACTCAAATCTTAGAAGACCTATGCATCCTCACACACTCAAATGTAACTGGGCCTTGAGAAGATATCTTGCGAGTGCTGGTACAATGTCCTATAAGAACTAGCGATGCCCCCAATCAGTCGAAGAAAATATACCAAGGTAACGGTAGAGGATCTAGTGCTTGCCTGCACCATCACCTATAGGGAAAGGATGCCCTAGATTTGGCCACTAAGTACCACTATCTCACACGAGCGTTCAAGTCTTTGGGCTTCTTGGTAAGTCAGCTAACAGTACCGAGTATCAACCGGGTCAGGTAGCCCCAACTGATACCGCACGCACTGCGCCTAAGCCTAACCCCCTCTAAAACGGGTCTTTGTCGCACTCGATTTTTCTTTTCCGTGGGCTGATAGGTGGATTTAAAGCTCCATAAATAGTCCACTTCTATGTTTCAAGTGTAATAATGATCAAGGTGGCTTATCGGATGCCTACCCCCTTGATCCTAACTTAAACTATAAATGTTTTTATGGCCCCTATGGGGATAATTTATTGAGTTTGGTTAAGTTAGTTTTAGGTGTCTTTGCTTTTCTTAGTGAGTGGATGTGTGTGAGAAAAAAGTGGACAAGCGCATATTTGGAATTTGTGGATATGCGATGATCCTCCTCAAATCCCCTATTTAAAGTATGTTGTATTTTTCCTTGCTCAAAAGAGAAACATGTGCGGATATGGGCCGCTTTCTATTTTTCCTAGTTAATCTATGTGATCAACTAAAGGGAGATGGTGAGTTGTGAATAGAGAGTGTTCATATGATTTCCTAGGATCACCGAAGGGTGCAAAGGCATTAGAGATTAATTTCTCTTCTATCGACACTTCAACCCTAGTCATGAAATCCTAGTGCAAAAATTGAACTAAACTAATAAATTTTACACTAGAAAAAAGAAACTAGCTAAGCATGTGTGGACTTGGGCCACTTACTTTGGCTAATTATCTAGGTGTGCTTGTACCTAGATTTGAAAAACATAAAAAAAATTCGGAATGCAAGTTTAATTTTCCCCCTACTTAAACTATGTGTGAACTTTGAAAAAATCAACTTGAAATAAAACTGACACTGAGCCTACCAAAAGCAGCTAAGAGTGAGCTTTAACAAGCTGCGGGGTACCTCAACCAGTGCTGGCAGATTTATTATGGACTTCCGAGCACTTTACAAGTAGAAAAAGATAGAAATGTGGGAGAAATTTCTCTTTCTGAATTTTATGCACAAAAGGCTGCAACAAGCGCGATGTCTGCGTGCGGGTCAACTTTGAACGCGCACCCTGGGCATGTTTGTGGGAGGGAAAAGCACGCAAATTCCTACAAAAGTAATTTTTTGTTGTTCTGCATAATTCTGTCACTTGGGATGAACTAGGGACTGCAAGAGAAAAAGGGGGGAATTCAGCTCCACTCCATAGCACAGACAGGGGTATCTACAAAAAACCACAACCACATAAACTTGGAAATAAATGTTAGTGGAGTCGCCAATGTTTGGTGTGGAGCCTGATTATCTAGTTTATTTTGTATCACAGCGTTGGACCCCTGTACCTTAATGGGGCGGTAACGCTACCCAAAATTAAACACTACCTGGGGGGTCTAGGGGGGGGCAACTGCAACTTTATGGAGCCCCCCTTGGCGGGGGCGTTTCAGGGGCAGTGCCCCCGAAGCTAAAAACATATGTAAAATTGCCTTGTAAAAGTACAATAATTTCTAGTCAATCTGGGCCATTCATTAGGCGGATGATCTGACGGTAGAAGTTATGTTTAGTTTAGGGTTTTTTTCCCTAGAAGGCGACCCCTCGCTTGTATGAGGGTATTGTATTGCGGTTGTGTATTGTATGTGTATTCTCAGAGCGAGAAATAGACAGGGAGACTGTGAGAGAGAACAAAGGATATTACCACAGATCTATTGTAGGTTGTGTTTCTTCATTTTGTTGGATAATAGAAAGGAAGGACTGGCTATTCATGGTGGACGTAGCCCAAACTATGTGAACCATGTATATTTGTGTCTCTCTGATTTTATGTGTTTTGTGTGCTTGTATTTTTCGCATGTTTTATGTGTTGCATTGCTTTGTAATATATAATTTTTTAACAGCCAATCCTGTGTTAGTGTGTTTGGTGAACGCATGTATGAAATCACACCAACTTAAGGGGTGTGGTTTACCTTCTTAAGTTATTGGTCACAAGCAGAAAAAGAAGTAGATTCAAGCAATTTAGTGGAACAAGCTAGAATATAAACATACTATATATAGAAATAGCATGCATATATAAACTAAAACTAAAACAAATAAAAAAAAAAGCTCTGAATAGATTCAAACAACTGCAATAATCCAAACGGTGGCTCTTTCGGCCCCTCTTATTGAGTGCTGGTAGGAAATGAGGATGAAACTTTAAACCTCTTGCTAAATTTTCCTTAGAACATGGGTTCTAAGTCCCGATGCAAGGATGTTTTTACTTCCAAGCTTGCTTCGGTGCAAAGTCTCCCTCTCACTACTGTGGTGGACTGAACTTGTTGGATGGCCAACAATTGAGTCCCCTCTATCTTCAGCTCCAGATCACACACTGCTAGTATTTCTTGGGAAATTTTGGCCAACATAACAATGTTCTCTCAAGTTCTTCATCTCTTGGTGGCATTATATAGGAGAATTAAAATCCTCCTTCCCTCTCTTGGTACATTGTGGATGGTGACCCAAGAAAGGGGGATGATTCATTTGTGTGCCACAAATACTCCATTGTATTCTCCCTTCACGTCTAAGGAGACTTTGGTGGTTCTCCTTAGGCAGCTTCAAGTGTGAAATCACTATCTTGGAGTGTGCTTTTTGTGGTCCCGGAAAGTGACTTTCGCCACTTCCAGGATTGCACGCATTTCGGGTCAAAAGGCGCGCAAAGGCGCTCTTCACGAAGGATTATGCACGAAAAATCATTTATGACTTGCTCAAATTTTATTTTTCCTCGGACCTTAGAGATTTTTAAATAATTTCCAGATTCTCTAATGTCTTTCAACCCTGTAAATCCTTCTGCCTGACATTAAATAATGTCGTCTTCTGCTTGTATGATTTTCCAGTGTTAACATTGTTCTATCTAAAACTTATACTAATGATTGGAAGATTAATTTGTGTTTAAATATTTCTAATTGAAGATAAGAATTGGACTAAAGTAATTGTAAACACATAGAACAACATAAAATTAACAATCCTGAGCAAGCTCGTTGAAAAAAGTGGTACTTATTGTGATGCATCAAGATTGGAAGAGAGAATTTTGTGATACACAATGATTTGTTCATATTCTCAAATCTAAAATTACCTTAGTTTTAGTCCTATATACAAATATATAACTCTTTGATTCCATCCCTTCATAATGGTTGAATTATACTTTGGCCTCTTTCAGAAATTGTGATCTAGCTCCATCTCAAACATCTAGACCTGATAAAGTGACCTAGGTTATTGTCATTTGTTTTGAACTCAAAAATAGTGGCATAAGACTATAGACCTATTTCATTTCTTACCTCCAAGGACGCTACCTATACGCTCATTTTTAGTATTATAATTCAACCCTATATAGTGTTTGGTATCTATGCATATTTCAGTGATTGCAAGGCTTTTTGGGAAACAATTCTAGCCACAGGGCCAAAGTCAACTATAGGCATAGTAGAATTATGGTTTGGTGAAAAATGATTTCTTAGAACACAATGATATATATTTGCACTAGAATTAGTGCATCTATAGCTTAAGGGATTGATTTATTTAAATTACTAGCCCACTTTCCTAAGCCATATTAGTTAGGGTTTCAAATTTGCAGAACATTGTAAGTGGCTACTCACTGGAGTTGATGAATTGAGAACAAACCTTTTATTATCTTGAGTTTTGAATTTGAGTAAGGCTTTCATTGTGAGAAACCTCATTTTGAAATAAATTTTTTATTGGTGATAAGGTTTCATTGTCTGCAGTCACATCTTGCAGTAGTAGGGTTTTCTGAAGCAAAACTTTTGTTTTACAAAGAACGCAGTATACAGAGAAGTAATAAGACAATAGTAATTTTGAGAGAGGCATAAATAAAGGAGTTATACTAAGAGGCAAGGATGGAAAGCGTCATAACACATTATTTGGAAACAAGATGAAGAAACTTCAACAATGAACATCTTGCAGATAAGAGGTACAAGAATTTTTTAGTTATATTAGCAGTTGAAGAAGTCTAGTCTTTTATTTTTGGAATGTATATAAAAAGAAATTGTTTTTTTTATCATTGTTGAAGAAGTAATTACGCAGTAAAGGTTTATGTGTCATATCATTCTGTAGCAGTTGAAGAAGTCCAATTTTCGTCATTATATCATTTTTTCATTATTTTGGTTTGATTGGAAGTAAGGGTTTCATTGAATAATATTGTAAGTAGGTCATTGTCCCTGCTACGAGAGCCCACAATAGTTGGTCTATTTTAAAATAATTTTCACGGTGGTTGGTGAAAGTTAGGTGATTGAATTCACCTTCAGGTTGTAGCCTCAAAACACGTCAAGATGGCAGGGTGGTGCTAGAGAAAATTGGAGCTTGCAGGGCGTTGGAGCATCATGTCAGTGGTAGATGATAAAATAGGGCATTGGATCATCCTTCCATTTGGAGCTGGAAAATTGAACAATTTTCTAGAGTATTAGGGAGTTGGGTATTCCCTTTTAACTTGGAGCTAAAGAATCATTTTTGTACTCATAAATAATTAGAGAATCGTTTGGTGGTTTTTCTCCCAAAGGAGTTTCCACCTAAAAATGTCTGGTGCACTATTCTTTGATGTCTTGATGTTTTATGCATATTGCTAATGCTTTGAAAATTTGATAATTGCTAGTTGATAAGAAATATTGATTCACCCTCCTTTTAGTATTCCCTATAGTCATGTGGGGTCCCCCAACTCACTGTTGAACACTAATCACCAATTTTTCCTTTTCCACGCCATTCGCCTCGTCATCCTATTGTTGTGTCATCCTGGGATCCAATAACTTTGGCCTTTTGGCCTCATCTGTGAACTCCTGGGGCAATACTAGAAGGAAGATGTGGCTCGTGGGGGCCTTGCCTGAAAGAATTGTCCCAATTATTGAATTTTTCATAGTGATGTGTAGAGCCACCTCTTTCCACCAATTTTTCCATGTCTCAAAAACTTTCACCATTCGTGGTGCAAAATATTGTTTGGACTCCACCAGAGTCGAATGCGAGACCTCTCCGCATGCATGCGAGCGCTTTACTGTTTCATCTATCGAATGGATCTTAAACTTATGGTTTTCATGACTTATTTAAAGTTTATTAAGTTCGTAATTGGAGGTTCAGGGGGGGCTTCCCCTCCCCATGCAGCCAAGCGCCAAGACCAAGTGCTACTTCTAACTGCTGACGACTGTTCAAACCTTATCACATGGCTCAGTTCAAACGGTTAACTCGCAGTGGAATTTTTTAAAACCTTGACGATTTTTGAAACCGTAACCTCCGCAGATAAGATGTTTAGCAAGTGTCACATGAAGAGGTCTCACCGCATGGTTAAAACATTGGTTTATGGTTAATGCACAGTTATTAAACTCAAGTTCAAACCTTATCCCGGAGTTTCATCATTGGGTTCCGCTAACCTCAACTGACCGCGGATATTGGGGTCATGTGCCCAATAGCAATGTTAAATGCTAATGGTTTAAATTGGCAGAATTTTTGGCACCCACTTAAATTTCGGATTTTCCAAACTTAACTAGAGTTTAACTTCAGTTCGCCATTTTTCATGGAGGATTTTTAGGGGTCACTAGAAAATTTTGGTTTTGGCTCTATCTTGGGCTAGATTCGACCAATTTTAGAGTGCCAATAGTAAATTTCAACTATCTCAAACATTCCAGACTCATTGGTGAGGGTTGCAGAGCCATCAGAGGACTTATAAATGAGGTTTATATACAGAGAAGTTCAAGGGGCCACGAGGGCCACCATCGGCCAGCAGCAGTTTGAGGCCTATCCAATGCAGCTAGAGGCCTTTCTCAAAAATCCAATAGTCAATTTTGGATTTTTCAAAAATTATGGAACTAATGGTGTTTTTCTTAGAGCTTGTAGTGGACTTTTGAAGGCTGATATGCTTCATAGAAATTCCAGGGGCCACTAGGGCCAGCAAGTGCTAGCAACAGTTTAAGACCTAACTAGGGAAGCTAGAGGCCTTATTGAGCAAACCAATAGTCATTTCTGAAAATTTTAATACTTATGAATCCAATGGAGGATTTTTCATAAGCTTTTGAGGACTTCTAGAAGTCCAGAACCCACAAGGAATTTTTCTTTGACCCTAGAGCCGGGGAGTGCCACCAAGTGTTGGAGGAAAAACTAGAGCAGTCGGAGGCCAATCTCAGAGAACCAATAGTCTATTATAAATATTTCAGGAATTTTGAATCCAGTAAAAGGATTTTCATATCCATTTTAATACTTCTGAAGGTCAAAGAGACACAGGGAATTTTTTGGCAACCTAGGGCCAACAGTGGATGGAGGCCTAGATTGGGGAGCCAGTGCTCATTTTGAGCAAATGATCAGTCCATTTTGGAGGTTTGATATGTGCTAGAGACAGTAGGCGAGGTTTCAGGGATAAAAAAATAATAATGAGGGAGTTAGTGTCATAGAGAAGCTCAGTGTAGCTCAAGAGCACGGACAGAAGGAATCAAGTCTAAGGGAGCCTAGATGATGTAGGAGCATCGAGAACCTAGCCAGCAATGTGACGTCATGGTCATATGTTGTGGCTAATTGGAAATAAAATAAACTTAGGAATAGTTTAATAATTTAATTATTAAATTTGTTATTTATTTTTAGAGAATTGTTAATTTGTTTTATATTTAATTAAATTTGGCATAATAATAGAAGTTGGTTTCTCTCCCTGCATGGATGTAGAGCCAACATAGGGACAAGCCTAAAAAATAGGAAGGTAGAAATTTATTGAGAAAGTATATTCTAAGAGAAAGTAGTTTTATTCTCAAGTATAAATATTTGGAGGATGGTAAGGGAACTTCAAGTTTTGTTTGTCGATATGTAGATTCCAAAGTTTTTATGAAAATCTGATCAGTAGATTATTCATATTAGATGAAATTTTTTATATGGATTAGTTCTACAATTTTATTATACGTGTACATATTTCTGGATTGTATGAGTGCAGGAGATTGAATAGCATTGTGACTATGTCTGCGAAAGGTGTTTCGATATGAAAGAATACCATGTGTGTGAATGGTGTGATAGAAGCAGTAAAGTCCAGATCGATGTGTAAAAATGCTACGACGTGTGATCGAAGGTGGTATTGACAGTAAGGGACCATGATTTGATTGATTCTCTGTGCGCAAACCCATGACAATAATAGAAGGCGGTATTGAAGGTGGTATGAATCTCTGTTATTTGATGTAATGTTAAACCACAGAGTTATGTGTTGAAGAGACCACGCAATCTTGATGCGTTATGCAATTTGATGCATTACATGTCGTGATTCTAATTTCAATTCGATGGATTACATGTCGCGATTCTAATTGTAATAAACATTGACATGATATTTCCGAAGGTCGAATGATATTGCAGGTTGAATGATATCGCTGAAGGTGAAATGAAATCTGGCTTTAATGGTTTTAAAAAGCATTGAGATGGGTTTAAACCTTCGATAGTGTTTAAAATATCCTTTATCAACGTTTGTATGTGTACGGTAGAATAAATAAACCATCATATATGTTTGGTTCAGCTATCATATATGTTTGGTTGGATTCGAATTCTTTAATGAATTCAAATTTGCAATGATCAATTGTAAACAATATAGTTCTAACAGGGTTTGAAAAAAATACCATTTTGACAAGAATATATGGTATGTGGTCTCGAGATGTTTACATCATTATGTTGGGGAATAATTGGGCAATTTGACACTGATTAAAGTTGTGGAAATAAAGAAGCAAACTAGTTTTTATAAGGGAAGTGTGGGCCTCAGTAAAATTTATACATTTTACTACAAGGAATTGATTGGTAGGAATTGTGTGTTCTGTATTCCTACATCATTTGGTATCAGAGCTTGTTAATCAGTTTTTGGATCATTGCAGAGAATGCCTCCCAGAAGAGGAGCTGGGATAGGTCGAGGGAGACCTATAGAAAATGCATTTTTTCTAGATGAGATCCAACATTTGCGCACAAGACTGGCTACAGTAGAAACCACTCAGAGGAGAGTAGCAGAGGGTGGAATTTCCAGTGCCGATGAAGAAGAGACCACTGACAAAGAAGCGGAGGAGGAAAGTGAGGCAGCCAAAGTTATGCAAATGCTCGGAAAGGTTAGCAGTCGACCAAAGGTAGAGGTACCTTTATATGATGGAAGTCTTAGTGTGGAGGTGCTAATGGACTGGATCAGTTCGTTAGATAAATACTTCGACTATGAAGAAGTCGAAAACAAGAAGAAAGTGAAGTTTGCAGCCACGAGATTGAAAGGCCATGCAGCCTTATGGTGGGATGAATTGCAGTTGTCCAGGGAGAGAAAAGGGAAGCCCAAAATCAAGAAATGGGACAGGATGGTAAGTAAGCTTAAGGGTAATTTTTTGCCGAAGGATTACCAATTAAATCTGTTTAGACAATTGCATAACTTAAAATAGAAAGGCATGAAAATCAAAGAATATACTGAAGAATTTTATAAGCTAAGTATTAGATCTGGCCATGTTGAAGATGATCTATAAAAGCTAGCTAGATATATAAATGGTTTGAGATATGAAATACAGGATGAGATCAGCTTATTAAATTTGAAGATGATTGAAGACGCTTATCAAGCAGCCTTGAGAGCCGAAGAAAAGATCTTGCGCAAACAAAAACATAGATATAGAGGTAAGAGTCCAACAAAAGGAAAAGGAACATTTAAATATACATTTCAAGACTATCAGAATGAGGCAGGGAGTGTGAGCAATAGATCAGCGCAAAGAGGAGATTCTAGCAGCGGAAGGTTCGTGCCCAGAGACAGAGGCCGAGGAAGAGATGTACGATGTTTTGCATGTGGGGAATGGGGACATATACAATGGGATTTCCCTCATCATAAGTTTCCAAACCCACGTAATGTAAATGTTGCTAAAGCCAAGGAGGAGTTTCCTCAACCTGAAGCTAAAGAATAACCGCCAGAAGCCGTAGAATCCCTGTTACTAAAGAGGGTATTGCTTAAAGAAACTAAGGAGGCCAAAGAACCTGCTCAAAGGAAAAATTTGTTCTAAACTGTATGTAAGTAAAGGGGTAAGTGCTGCAAATTAGTAATTGATAGCGATAGTACTGATAACCTTGTTGCTACCAAAATGGTAGATAAATTGAAGTTGGAAAGAATAGTACACCCCACTCCTTATAAAGTATCGTGACTTCAGAAAGGCAATCAAATTATTGTAACTGAACAACATAAAGTTGACTTTTAGATTGGTACTTATAAGGATGTTATTTTGTGTGATATAATGTCGATGGATTTATGTCACATATTGCTTGGTAGGCCTTGGTAGTTTGACTGAAAGGCCATACATGATGGCAGAAAAAACAATTATACTCTTGAAAATATGGGAACAAGCATACATTGCTACCATTGAAAGCTGAAGCTGATAAGGAAACACCTGGAAACAACATTATGCTGATGATTGGGAAGACTTTGTTGCAGGAAGTTGAGAAGGGCGAGGAAATGCATTTTTCTATTGTTGGGAGACCCAAGGTAATTTTAACTTCTACAAATTTAGAAGATTTACCTGAAGAAATTTGAAATTTGTTGGATGATGTTATTGATATTGTTGTGGATGTGTTGCCAAATGAGTTACCACCCATCAGGAGTATTAGTCACCACATTGACTTAATACCTGGAGCCAGTTTCCTGAATAAAGCAGCCTACAGGTTAACACCACAGGAAAATTCTGAAATTGGAAGGCAAGTGCAGGAACTGCTGGACAAAGGGTTAATCAGAGAAAGTCTCAGTCCATGTGCAGTACCAACAGTACTCAGTCCAAAGAAAGGAGGTGAATGGCGTATGTGCACAGATTATAGAGCTATAAATAGAATCACCATCAGGTATCATTTCCCTTTACCACGAATGGATGATTTAATGGATTGTTTGAGTGGGTCAAATTATTTTTCTAAGATAGACTTGAAGAGTAGGTATCATCAGATAATAATGAGATAAGGGGATGAATGGAAAACTGCATTCAAAACAAATAATGGTTTTTATGAATGGCTAGTAATGCCCTTTGGACTTACTAACGCACCTAGTACTTTCATGAATGATGTTTTGAAGGAATATATAGGTAAATTTTTTATTGTTTACCTCGATGATATACTTATCTTCAGTCAAAATAAGGGAGAGCATCTAGAGCACCTTAAATTAGTTCTAAGAACTTTGCGAAAAGAGAAATTGTTAATAAATCTAAAGAAGTGCAGCTTTATGAAGGAAGAACTAATTTACTTAGGGTTTGTAGTCTCTAAGGAAGGGCTGAAAATGGATCCAGAGAAAATCAAGGCAATTGTAAATTGGCCAACTCCTAGAAATACATTTGAGGTAAGAAGCTTCCATGGTTTGGCAAGTTTTTACTACAAATTTATTCGAAGCTTTAGTCAAATTTGTGCACCCATCATTGAAACAATTAAAGAAGTTAAACATCCATTCAAATGGACAGAAGCAGCAGACCAAAACTTTAAATTGTTAAAGAGGAAGATTACTAAGAAACTAGTCTTGGCTTTACCAAATTTTGAGAAAGTTTTTCAAGTTGAAACTGATGCTAGTGGAATTGCAATTGGAGCAGTTCTAAGCCAGGAATAGAAACCCATAGCATATTTTAGTGAAAAACTAAATGAAGCTAAACAGAAATATTCATCATATGAAAAATAATTTTATGTTGTCGTACAGGCCTTAGAGAAGTGGAGACATTATTTATTTCCAAAGGATTTTGTGTTATATTCTAACAATCACGCATTGCAGTTTATAAACAATCAACCAAAATTGAATCAGAAACATGCTAAATGGGTAGAATATTTACAAAGCTTCACTTTTGTAATCAAACATACAAGTGGGAAATCGTATAAATTTGTTGATGCCTTAAGTAGGGTGAATTTGATTAAGCAAGAAATGCAGGTCAGTGTTGTGGTATTTGAAGGAATGGTGGACATCTATAAAGATGATGCAGAGTTTAAATATATTTATACAGTAGTAGAAAATCCAGTAGTCCATAACAGGAGCCAGTGGTTGGATTATTCAATCTGGGGGGTTACTATTCAAAAGTAACAAGTTATGTATTCCTAATTGTTCTATGAGGGAAAACATAATTAAAGAGAAGCAAAGTGGAGGTCTGTCCGGACATTTTGGACAAGACAAAACTTTTTCTCAGGTAAATACTTTTTATTACTGGCCAAAAATGCAAACTGATGTTAAACAGTTTGTGCAAAAATGCAGGATTTTTCAGCATGCTAAGGGGAAAAGTCAAAATACATGATTGTATCAGCCATTACCAATACCCAACCAACCATTGGATGCAGTGAGTATGGATTTTGTTTTGGATTTACCAAAAACTCAAAGGGGAAATGATTCCATTTATGTTGTAGTGGAAAAATTTTCAAAAATGGCTCATTTTATTGCATGCAAGAAAACAAGTGATGCAACACATATTGCTAATCTATTTTTTTTAGAAGTTGTAAGATTACATGGATTTCCTGTAAGCATTATGTCTGATAGGGATACCAAGTTTGTGGGACAATTTTGGAGAACTCTATGGAAGAAACTAGGTACCAACCTTAGTTTCAGTTCAGAATGTCATCCTCAAACGGATGGGCAGACCGAGGTCGTGAATAGAAATATGGGAAACATATTGAGAAGTCTGGTGTATAACAATCCTAAACAGTGGGATTTAGCACTTGCTCAGGCTGATTTTTCTTATAACGACACTCCGAATCGAAGTACTAGCATGATTCCATTCCAAATTGTTTTTGGAATGCACCCAAGGGGTGTATATGAACTCAGAGACCTAGGAAAGCAAGAGGGACGAAGTGGAAAGGCTGAAGAATTTGTAGAACATATGCAGGGATTACAAGAAGATGTCAAAAGAAGATTGCAGGAAACCAATACCAAATACAAGAAAAGAGTAGATATGAAAAGGCGAGAAAAGGAATTTCAAGTAGGTGATTTAGTTATGGTGTATTTAAGAAAATAAAGATTTCATGTTAAGATTTATAATAAATTGAAACTCAAGAAGATGGAACCATGTAAAATTGTGAGGAAATTTTCTTCAAATGCATATGAAGTTAATTTTCCAACAGGAATCGGAATATCGCCTATATTCAATATTGCATATCTATATCTATACCGAGAACCAGACAAAGAACCATAAGGGGACACTATAGAAGAAGGAAGCCCAACAATAAATTGGGAAGAACATATGCCTACAGCTGAAAATATGGAAGTGGGAGCCATTATAGAAAAGAGAGTGTCAAAGAAAACTAGGAGCCAAAATTATTATCGGTATTTGGTCAAGTGGAAAGGATAGCCAGTGGAAGACGCCAGTTGGATGACTGTAGCAGAACTACAGAGATTAGGAATCGACTCCAAAGTACTACAAGATCAGTTTTCCTCCCTGGGAGTCTTATGCAGGAGAATTGAGAACCTAGCCATCAATGTGATGTCTTGGTCACATGTTGTGGCTAATTGGAAATAAAATAAACTTAGGAATAGTTTAATAATTTAATTATTAAATTTGTTATTTATTTTTAGAGAATTGTTAATTTTTTTTATATTTAATTAAATTTGGCATAATAATAGAATTTGGTTTCTCTCCCTGTGTGGATGTAGAGCCAACATAGGGATAAGCCTAAAAAATAGGAAGGCAGAAATTTATTGAGAAAGTCTATTCTAAGAGAAAGTAGTTTTATTTCTCAAGTATAAATATTTGAAGGATGGTAAGGGAACTTCAAGTTTTGTTTTGTCGATATGTAGATTCCAAAGTTTTTATGAAAATCTGATCAGTATATTATTCATATCAGATGAAATTTTTTTATGGATTAGTTCTGCAATTTTATTATATGTGTACATATTTCTGGATTATATGAGTGCAAGAGATTGAATAGTGTTGTGACTATGTCTGCAAAAAGCGTTTTGATATGAAAGAATACCATGTGTGTGAATGGTGTGATAGAAGCAGTAAAGTCCGGATCGATGTGTACAAATGCTACGGCGTGTGATCGAAGGTGGTATTGACAGTAAGGGACCACGACTTGATTGATTCTCTGTGTGCAAACCCATGACAATAATAGAAGGTGGTATTAAAGGCGATATGAATCTCTATTATTTGATGTAATGTTAAACCACAGAGTTATGTGTTGAAGAGACCAAGCAAGCTTGATGTGTTATGAAATTTGATGCATTACATGCCGCGATTCTAATTGCAATAAACATTGACATGATATTGCCGAAGGTCGAATGGTATTGCAGGTTGAATGATATTGTTGAAGGTGAAATGAAATCTGGCTTTAATGGTTTTAAAATGCGTTGAGATGGGTTTAAACCGTCGATAGCGTTTAAAATATCCTTTATCAACATTTTTATGTGTATGGTAGAATAAATAAACCATCATATATGTTTGGTTCAGCTATCATATATGTTTGGTTGGATTCGAATTCTTTAATGAATTCAAATTTGCAATGATCAATTGTAAATAATATAGTTCTAACTGGGTTTGAAAAAAATAACATTTTGACAAGAATAGATGGTATGTGGTCTTGAGATGTTTACATCATTATGTTGGGGAATAATTTGGAAATTTGACACTGATTAAAGTTGTGGAAATAAAGAAGCAAACTAGTTTTTATAAGGGAAGTGTGGGCCTCAGTAAAATTTATACATTTTACTATAGAGAATTGATTGGTAGGAATTGTGCATTCTGTATTCCTACATCATTTGGTATCAGAGCTTGTTAAGTTGTTTTTGGAGAATTGTAGAGAATGCCTACCAGAAGAGGAGTCGGGATAGGTCGAGGGAGACCTATAGCAAATGCAGTTTTGCTAGATGAGATCCATCATTTGCGCACGAGACTGGATACAGTAGAAACCACTTAGAGGAGAGCAGCAGATGGTGGAATTTCCAATGCCGATGAAGAAGAGACCACTGACGAAGAAGCGGAGGAGGAAAGCAATGTAGGCAAATTTATGAAAATGCTCGGAAAGGTCAGCGGCCGGCCAAAGGTAGAGGTACCTTTATATGATGGAATTCTTAGTGTGGAGGTGCTAATGGACTGGATCAGTTCGTTAGATAAATACTTCGACTATGAAGAAGTCGACGACAAGAAGAAAGTGAAGTTTGCAGCCACGAGATTGAAAGGCCATGCAGCCTTATGGTGGGACGAATTGCAGCTATCCAGGGAGAGAAAAGGGAAGCCCAAAATCAAGCAATGGGACAGGATGGTAAGTAAGCTGAAGGGTAAGTTTTTGTCGAAGGATTACTGATTAAATCTGTTTAGACAATTGTAGAACTTAAATCAGAAAGGGACGACAATCAAAGAATATACTGAAGAATTTTATAAGCTGAGTATTAGATCTAGTCATGTTGAAGATGATCTATAAAAGGTAGCTAGATAAATAAATGGTTTGAGATATGAAATACAGGATGAGATCAGCTTATTAAATTTGAAGACGATTGAAGACGCTTATTAAGTAGCCTTGAGAGCCGAAGAAAATATGTTGTGCAAACAAAACCAGAGAAATAGAGGTAAGAGTCCAGCAAAAGGAAAAGGAACATTCAAATCCAAATTTCAACACTCTCAGAATGAGATAGGGAGTGCGAGCAATAAATCACTGCAAAGAGGAGATTCTAGCCGCGGAAGGTTCGTGCCCAGAGGCAGAGGCCAAGGAAGAGATGTACGATGCTATGCATGTGGGGAATGGGGACATATGCAATGGGATTTCCCTCATCAGAAGTCGGCAAACCCACGTAATGTAAATGTTGTTGAAGCCAAGGAGGAGGTTCCTCAACCTAAAGCCAAAGAAGAACTGCTAGAAGCTGGAGAATCCCTATTACTAAAGAGGGTATTACTTAAAGAAGCTAAGGAGGCCAAAGAACCTGCTCAAAGGAAAAATCTGTTCCGAACTATATGTAAGTCAAGGCGTAAGTGCTGCAAATTAGTAATTGATAGCGGTAGTACTGATAACCTTTTTGCTACCGAAATGGTAGATAAATTGAATTTTGAAAGAACAGTACACCCCACTCCTTATAAAGTATCGTGGCTTCAGAAAGGCCATCAAATTATTGTAACTGAACAATGTAAAGTTGACTTTCATATTGGTACTTATAAGGATGTTATTTTATGTGATATAATGTCGAAGGATGTATGTCACATATTTCTTTGTAGACCTTGGAAGTTTGACCGAAAGGCCATACATGATGGCAAAAGAAACACTTATACTCTTGAAAAATATGGGAACATGCATACATTGCTACCATTGAAAGATGAAGCTCATAAGGAAACACCTAGAAACAACATTATGCTGATGAGTGGGAAGACTTTGTTGCAGGAAGTTGGGAAGGGCGAGGAAATGCATTTTTTTATTGTTGGGAGACCTAAGGTAATTTTAACTTCTACAAATTTAGAAGATTTACCTGAAAAAATTCTAAATTTGTTGGATGATGTTACCTAATTCCCAATGGGGAGGTGTGATCATATTTGGATCAAGGACCTAAGTGATAGCTCAAAATTCAAAGTGTTCGGAAGTGTTCCAAACCTAAGCGACTGGATAGATCTCGTCTTCCTGATTCTGGCAGCGTGAATGGTTCAAAAAAATGACACCGTATGAATAGTTATAGCGATTTGAAAATTCCAGTAAACTACAATTTTTGGCCTTTGACCAATTTTGACTGGTTTTTTGAAATTCAAAAAAGAGAATATTTTAGGGAATATTCCTAGAATATTCCTTCTCGACCAGTCATATGTGGACAAGTGTCGCATTTTAATTTGGCAACAGTTTTTGTTTGGCCAATTAGAGGCTGCCACATGGCCCAGGTTTTGTGGTGCAAAATATTGTTTGGACTCCACCAGAGTTGAACACGAGACCTCTCTACATGCACGCGAGCACTTTACTGTTTCATCTATCGGATGGATCTTAACCTTATGGTTTGCACGACTTATCTACATTTTCTTAAGTTCACAATTGGGGTTCCTGAGGGGCCAGCCCCTCCCCATGCGGCCAAGTGCCAAGACCAAGCGCTACTTCTAACCGCTGGCGGCTGTTCAAACCTTGTCACATGGCTCAGTTCAAACAGTTAAATCGCAACGGAAGTTTTTAAAACCCTGACGGTTTATGAAACCGTAACCTCCGCAGCTAAGATTTTTAGCAGGTTTCACATGAAGAAGTCTCACCTCACAGTTAAAACGTCGGTTTATGTTTAACGCACAGTTATTAAACTCAAGTTCAAACCTTATCCTGGAGTTTCGTCATTGGGTTCTGCTAACCTCCAACTGACCACGAATATCGGGGTCATGTGCCCAACAGCAATGTTAAATTCTAACAGTTTAAACTGGCGGAATTTTTGGTGCCCACTTAAATTTTGGATTTTCCAAAATTAACTCGAGTTTAACTTCAGTTCTCCATTTTTAGTGGAGGCTTTTTAGGGGTCACTGGAAAAATTTGGTTTTGGCTCTATCTTGGGCTAGATTCGACCAATTTTAGAGTGAAAATAGTAAATTTTGACTATCTCAGACATTACAGACTCATTGGTGAGGGTTGCAGAGCCATCATAGGACTTATGAGTGAGGTTTATCTACAGATAAGTTCAAGGGGCCATGAGGGCCACCATGGGCTAGCAGCAGTTTGAGGCCTATCCAATGCAGCTAGAGGCCTTTCTCAAAAATCCAATAGTCAATTTTGGATTTTTTAGACATTATGGAACTAATGGTGTGTTTTTCAGAGCCTGCAGTGGACTTTTGAAGGTCGATATGATTCAGAGAAGTTCTAGGGGCCACTAGGGCCAACAAGTGACAGCAGTAGTTTGAGGCCTAGCCAGGGCAGCTAGAGGCCTTATTCAGTAAACCAATAGTCATTTTTGACTGTTTTGATACTTCAGAATCCAACGGAGGATTTTTTAGAAGCTTTTTAGGACTTCTAGAGGTTGACAACCCACACAGAAATTTTCTTTGACCCCAGAGCCAGAGGGTGCCACCAGGTGTTGGAGGAAAAACCGGAGTAGCCGGAGGCCAATATCAGAGAAAAAATAGTTTATTCTGACTATTTCAGGCATTTTGAATCCAATGAAAGGATTTTCATATCCATTTGAATACTTCTGAAGTTTGAAGAGCCACAGGGAATTTTTGGGCAGCCCAGGGCCAACAGTGGATGGAGGCCTAGATTGGAGAGCTAGGGCTCATTTTGAGAAAATGATCAATCCATTTTGGAGGTATGATATGTGCTGGAGGCAATAGGTGAGGTTTCAGGGATAGAAAAATAATTATGAGGGAGTTAGTGCCATAGAGAAGCTCAGTGTAGCTCAAGAGCACCAACAAAAGGAATCAAGTCTAAGGGAGCCTAGATTTGTTTTTAGAGTGATGACAGCCATGATAGGGAAACAAATGGTATTCTAAACCCATTGGTTCAGTTTAGTTAACCATTAGAGTTGAGTTTGTAACTTGTAAAATAAATTTTTCCATAATCCCAAAGAGCCAATTCAAGATGACAAGAGCTCAAGGAGATGTAGCCCACGATATTCGGGTGAACTCCTAGATTAAATTTGTTGTTATGTTTTGATTTTTATTTGCTGCATTATATGGTTGTTGCACATGTTTAATATCAGCAAAAAAATGGACTTAAAGCACTTAAAAAGTTAAAAAATCATACAACTGTTTCAAGTATAAAATTATGAAAAAGTCAAGTATAAGCTAGATCTTTTATTTGTTTAACTGAGTGGGAGGTTCTTGAAAATAATAACAAGTTATCCAACCCATTATCAGATCACTTTGACATTAACGGAAAATAAAATAATATGCTCCCCTTTTTGAGAAATCTAGGGCATCAAGTATTAGTTTATTTCTCTTCTTAGGATAACTACTTGTGAATGCTTTTTACTTTCTTATATCAGGATCTTATCTTTATTAGATTATTATTGTTCTTCTTCATCAAACAAATACCAATGCATAAATGATAAAGAGACAAGAGACACAAAATATTGGCTATCATCCAGGGAAAAAAATTCTCCTACTTGAGAGGAAAACCTGAACAAATTCTTCTTCTTATATAGATTCCAATTGAAAAATACCAAGACCAATATCTAGACCCTTGAAAAAATGACCACTCCAAGACGAAGTCACAAATATCCTTCTTTTTTGCTTCTCCTTCTTCCACAAGTCCATGCAAGTCAAACTTCTTCCTTCACTGCACTTCTCGACTACCCTGAAACTTCGACCTCTTTTTCATAGATCTGCATTTTGTATTACTGCAATTTCACACGTGTGAGGAGTAGGAACACGTTTTCTGGTGCTTCCCTTATTTTCTCTATTTATAGGCTTCTCTAGATGAATTCATCTTGCTATAAAACTCACTTGAATACCTAAAGATAACCTTTTCTTGGACTGTTGTGATACCACTACAGAAACCCTATATCTTTCAGCCACACATGTGAGGTAACTAGCCCAAAAACAATGCCAAATACTTTGATCTTCCTCTTCCCTTCCTTGTTCATTAGTAGCCTACCCTATTGTGGACTTACCACTCCTTTTTATACTTCAAACTTTGACCGAATTTCAGACTTGTAGATGATTGAAACGCTTGCTCTAAAATAAGGTCGAGTTGCCCTATTTATAGTAGTTGGAGCCTCATAATTAGCCAACTTGAGAGAGGGTAAACCGACATGTCACTTTGAGTAGGTTATTTACTCCATTTTGTAGCCGACTTGAAGGAGAGGTTTTGTGCTTGGTCTTGGAAGGCTTACATACTTATTTAATGACTCATACAAAATGTAACATGCACAAGAAGGGTCCATTATACATGACATTGAATCATGGTTACTTTATGACCAATCCTAAGGACTCACAATGGGAGTCACAAATACCCATGAGACAAGAATTACAATAATAATTTTATTTTTCTTCTTTGCATCAATTACATAAAATTATAATTATACATTTCCTTATGAAGATTGAACCTAGTTACATTTTTATACACTCCCTCTTAACTAGGGAGGTCTGCATAATGGTACTTGGTCATTCTCAATCTGAAGAATTCTCATAAGAAGAGTTGGATTGGTAACCCATCTTTATAGCATCATAACAACCAATATTGTCACATAGAAAAGCCTTGAATAACAACTCTATCTCTCCACGAGATTTGAACACAATGTTGGAGAGAACAATGACGTATAGACACCCTCATCATTGTCTCTCTCAGAACATACCCCACCGGGGTTCTTGTTGGGAATTTAGTAGGGAGATGATTAATTCATATTCTCTTCTTGATAATTACTTGTGATCTTACTTCTCTTACTTATGTATTCACTTATTATATTATTATTTCTTTTATCAAGTCAATTACCAAAACACAAGAGACACAAATTTAGGCTCTTCAAGCCAAGGCCAATACTTATCTCTCTTGGAGAGGAAAATCCACAAGAAATTGTTCTTATAGACTTTCATATGACAAGTACCATGACCATGACATAGAAACTTAACCCCTGTATGCCTCCGAGACGTTATCACTACTTCTTACTTGACTCCTAGAGCTAATTCTTCATTCCTGCGTTGTCTTGCCCCGTTCTGCAACTTCCTGCACCAAGACTAGAGATCTCGGTCTCTACTTGTATTCTTTCTTCTCCAGCTGTATGAGATCCTTACTTTTGACATTAGCAATGTGTTAAAGGCTATCTTACCTTAAGCCTTCACACTTGTCTTGATTCCTTCCAATGAAAAGTCCACCCTATACTATAATGATAACATCCATTTTACTGTTCAGCATATTTATTATATCTTATACTAAACTTTGTCATGTAACCACTTTAAACATAGTCCTCCTTTTCGTACTTGACCACAGTCCTATTTCTGAAATCAACACAGCACATTTCTTCACATTTGAATGCACTCCTTATTTCACACTTATTGCAGATAATTGTGACCGCAGTGACTCAGACTTGACCAAAGTTCTATCTTATAATTAAACCGTAGATATAATCTTCACTTCAATCCTATAACTTGCACCTCACTTCAGTCCTGTAACTCACTGTAATATTCCTAAATTAGCATGCAGCTAACTGGAATATCAAATTTTGATTTTTTCCTATAATAGAAGAATAAGTGGGTAGAGAGACCCATAAATCTCTTTATTAGGAATAAATCACTCCAAATGTGAAAAGAGGACACCAATTAGCTGGATAAATCACCCCTATGTGTGAATAAGGGATGAAGCATGTGGACTGGGTCAACTTTGACCAAATCAACAGCGTTGGTATGGAAGGAGTGGACATTCAATGAGGGACAACACAGTTTTGGAGGGAGATCCTTTGCATGGAAGTAATGGCTCTAATAAGTGTTTTTTATGTTCTGTTGTGACTTGTGGCTATCTTCAGTTGTTTAGCTAAGATTGCAGTGTTGTTTAGCACAAGGGTGTTCCCGAGAGGAAATCCCATCTTCATCCTTGGGGGACTTCAAGTGCCCACTCAGGAGAATTTATTGAGCATTGTTTCCACATTCCAGCATCAGGCCAAGCCACATCTTTCTTCTACAACTCAGTTTTTGTTTAGATTTGTGCTAAGTTGCACGGTGCAACAGTGGAGGGTTTCATTGGGTCATTTCTGAGCTTTTCTTCAGTGGAGGAAGAATTATTTCCATTGGGAGATTAGTAAGGAAGGCCCCTAGGCTTCATTTCATATTTTGGCACCATTCCAAGGTATCACCATCTCCTATAGCGTAGTTTCACTCTCAAACTGTGTTATTTTATTGAGGAGATCCAAAGGCAGGTTCAGTGCACCAATTGGGAGGTTATATATTCATTTGAGGGATTAGCCTTTCATTGAGGGAGTCTACAGGAGGAGTTCCATTCAGATTTACATCAGCTTCAACCACCTCCTCTTATGTGCTTCAGTTGCACTGATTCTTCAGCCCTAGGGCTTTAGATCACCATTCTATATTTTGTGTATTTCTGGAAACCCTTCCTGGGTTATCTAGGAAAAGTGTTGAGGAGTATAGATCTCCATTTTTAGCCTTCTTTGAGCATTGTATTATCAGATCCATATATTTATGTTATTCAGCTACATTCATACTTATTTAAACTGTGTTGTATGGGCTTGAGACATTTTTTGTAGCATTTGCATCTCATGTATTGGTGTTTTTTTTTGTTGGAGGCTTCTCTTGCCTAGCTTGAGGGGTTTGTTCTCCAATATATTGTATACATTTGTTGTTTTTATACATAATACCATGGATATGTCTTTGGCTCATATGTAATTTATTGATATTTACTGTTTCTTTCCACTTTTATGTGCTATATTGTTGCTTTTCCCATTTTGGGATATTACAGTTTTATCGGAGCATAATCTTGGCTTAGCCTGTGAAGTATTACATCTATGTTATCAGAAGAAGAAGAAGCTTCTCATAGAAAGGAGAAGTTTTATAGAAGAGACAAAGGCAAAATAGGAGAAATGAAGGGAAAGGAGTTTTCAAAACTTCTTCTCCAAACTATCCATGATATAAATAGGGAAATCAATGAAATGAGGAGGGAAAGACATAAAGATTCCTCTAAAAGGATTGCACATGAAGAAATATCCAATTATTCATATTATGGGTGTGAGAATTCAGCCACACAATCATATCCATAATGCCATACCATGCCTACATTCATAGCCAGAGAGATGGAGGAAGGAGATGCACCAAAGGAGGAAACTCTTAGTGATTATCTGCAAGAAAATGAATCTCAATCTCAGAGGTTCAAGGAGAATATAAACTTCCAAGGGTTTTTACATGTCAAGGACGATAGAAGGCCTAGCAATCACAATAGAAGCAATAGGTGCAAGTAGCATGATTTGAGTAGATTCTTTCTGCCTACTTTTGATGGGTCACCTAAATGCACAGCTAAGGCTTGGGTGAAGGAGCTAGACATCTATTTTCAGAAGCACCAAGTTTCAGAAGAGGAAGCCATTAGAGTAGCAACACTGCATCTTGAAGGTAAGGCTTATGTTTTTTGGTTTTATGAAACTTATTTATTAAATCATGCAAATCTATCTACTTATGCAAAATTCACAAGGAGGTTAGTGAAAAGGTTTGATCTAAAACATTCTGAAACATCCTTGGTTGAGCTAGCCAAGCCCAAACAGTCAAAACCTTTGCATGAGTTGGAAGGATCCATGAACAAAACTCTATTCCAGAATGCTATTGGGGGGGTTATAAACTTGCAGAATACCTTGCTAAAGGCAAGATACCCACTTAAGGAAGAGCTCTCTTCTCAAAAGGAAGACATGGAGATCTCTTTTTCAAAAGGGGATCAAGACAAAGGACTTCTTAATAAAGATGAGGTATCCTCCAATAATGAAGAATGGGAAGAGCAGGCAGGAGGTAAGAACGTTGTCACACCTGGAGGAGATCTATTACCTCAGGGAGATGGAGATGGAGTAATTACTCCAATTATAGAAGCCCTTGTGTCTTTGCAAGGAGTTCAAAAGGATCTAACATGTGGATATTAGGGCACAATCCAAGACCAGCATGTGCCATCATTGATGGGAAATGAGACTTTGCAGATGGAAGGGGAAGATAGAAAGAATGGTCAACATCAGGTGATTAGGAGCACACACCCCTATCTATCCCAAAAGGTTTATGCACAAGAGAGGCAGGTTGATTTGCGCAGTGAAAGTAGGGACCAAGCAATCCACTCACATATATAGTCTACTCTAGACATTGATGCCTCATTACATGGAAGCATTCCACTTGGGAGGCCACCATATCAGGAGTTGATGAGAGATGTCTCACAACAAGTTGCATCACTCATAGATCTCGAAGGGATGAGAACCTTGGGAGGACTTGGTACAGTGTAGTGAGTCTTTGGTAGGCTCAAGGAGGAGGGAGACAATCTCCCAATATCAGTATTACCCACTCTCATCCAACATCTTGCACTGAGAGAAGATGTTTCATGGATGGATGGCACCATCATGGTGCAAGGAGACCACTCCATGGCTTTGGAGAATCAGAATATACTTCCACATAGGGAGGGATCTTCCACATATCGTAGAGGTTGGTGGCCAGTCATTCTTACATTGGCCAAACTTGGAAATTTTTTTATAGGTGATAGCTTCCCATGGAAGTCTAGCCTCCAAAAACTTCAACCTTCACTAGAGCATGAGTAGTTGTATGAGGAGCAGCAGAGGCATGATAGCAGCATCCTGGTGTATGAATTTGGCATGAGAGATGTCAAAGAAGAGGGTAGCAACATGACAGGTTCTTTACATTTTAGATCAGCAACACTGTCATTATTGAGTGTTGATCCTTATTAGAGGTCCCAGCTATTGGTGGAATACTCCAAGGATATCTTTTCATGCAGGATCCTTGATGGCCAATTATCAGATGAGAGATATTCAGTGAGAGATGGGGTCATATAATTTTAGAGTAAAATCTTCTTGACTATAGCCTCTAAGCTCAAGGAGAATTTACTACATGCAACATATGAGGTTTTTCACTCCAACCCCACTAATTTCATAAGAGCATACCAAACTATCATGGAGGGATTCATTTGGGAAGGCTTCAAAGAGGAGATGCACCATCATATGAGGAGATGCATGGATTGTTTGGAGGATGAGAGACATAAATATTTGGTAGAGTTATCACAGCCACTTCATTTCTCATTGGGAATGAGAAGAGGCCCATCTATGAGCCACTTCACTAGCTTAAAAAAATTACATGGTAAAGGTTGCATTTATGTAAATCATGATTCACTTACTATGTATTTATATTTCCTTACCATTCATTTGCATGGCATTTCTCCAAGAGGGGGTGCTCTTTCTTATAGACTTCATGGTCTACTTGAGGCCATAAGCAGTGATGATGATTGCCACAACCTAGGATATTTTGGGGAGATTATGTCTTATTCAAGGTGTGCTCAATTTTCACCCCACATCATATACCTTCTCCAAGCATGTGAGAGGATTGGGGCAGTAGGAAAGTGGTTGAGAAGCCACTCATCATGTCATATTTTGATGCAGTTAAAAATTAAACTACGCTGGTTGCACTTGAGGGACCATTGTCCTTCTCCGGTATTACACATGGCAACTAGCATGACTTTGATTGTGATCCCATATGTTGATGATGTTCTTATCATTGTTGTGGGCATGATTGGAGGGAGGACACATGGATTGGATGTTCCCATTGGGAGTGAGATTCTCCACATTTCTTATGCTTTATACTTCCGGGAGAACATTGGGAAACACATGATTGCTACATTAGATCTCTTGTTTCCTTATGGGATGATCCATTTGGGTAACTTGAGCACTTGGAATGTGCCTCTCATGAGCATTTGGGAGGAGTTTTTCTATGAATTACCATTCTGGAGGGTGATTCAATTTGTGTGGATGATAGGCTTGGAGATTGGAGCTTCACATGGGGATGAAGGTTCCCTATATTTTCAACTCTATCCTTGCATTTTCTTGAGGAAAAGCAACATTTGGGAGGGGAGTATTGTAATATTCCTAAATTAGCATGCAGCTAATTGGAATATTAAATTTTTATTTTGTCCTTTAGATAGAATAATAAGTGGGTAGAGAGACCCATAAATCTCTTTAGTAGGAATAAATCACTTCAAATGTGAATGGAGGACACCAAATTAGCTGGATAAAGCACCCCTATGTGTGAATAAGGGATGAAGCATGTGGACTAGGTCAACTTTGACCAAATCAACAGTGCTGGTATGGAAGGAGTGGACATTCAATGAGGGACAGCGCAGTTTTGGAGGGAGATCCTTTGCATGGAAGTAGTGGCTTTAATGAGTGGGGCCCAAGGTGAGGAAGCTCACCAAGCATATAAGGAAGGGGATGGAAGCCATGGAAGTCATGTTTGGATTATTATTTTTTTATGGTCTGTTATAACTTGTGGCTCTCTTCAGCTGTTTAGCTAAGATTGCAGTGTTGTTTAGCACAATGGTGTTCCCGAGCGGGAATCCCACCTTCATCCTCGGTGGACTTCGAGTGCCCACTAAAGAGAATTTATTGAGAATTATTTCCACATTCTGGCATCAGGCCAAGCTACATCTTTCTTCTATAGTGCAGTTCTGTTTAGAGTTGTGCTGAGTTGCAGGGTGCAGCAGTGGAGTGTTTCATTGGGTCATTTTTTAGCTTGTCTTCAGTGTAGGAATAATTCTTTCCATCGGGAGATCAGTAAGGAAGGCCCATGTGATTCATTTGATATTTTTGCACCAAGACAAGGCATCACCATCTCCTATAGTTCAGTTTCACTCTCAAACTACGTTATTTTATTGAGAAAATCCAAAGGAGGGTTCAATGCACCACTTGGGAGGTTAGATCTTCATTGGAAGGATCAGTCTTTCATTGAAGGAGTCTACAGGAGGAGTTCCATTCATATTTACATCTTCTTCAGCCACCTCCTCTTATGTGCTTTATTTGCACTAATTCTTCAGCCCTAGGGCTTTAGTTCACCATTCTGTATTTTGTGTATTTCCGAAAACCCTTCCAAGGTTATCTAGGAAAAGTGTTGAGGAGCATAGATCTCCATTTTTAGCCTTCTTTGAGCATTGTATTATCAAATCCATATATTTTTGTTATTCAGTTGTAGTCATACTTATTTAAATTGTGTTTTATGGGCTTGATACATTTTGTGTAGCAGTTGCATGTCATGTATTGGTGTTTTTTGTTGTTGGAGGCTTCTCTTGCCTAGCTTGAGGGGTTTGTTCTCCAAGATATTGTATACATTTGTTGTTGTTATACATAATATCATGGATCTATCTTTGGCTCATATGTGATGTATTGATATTTACTATTGCTTTCCACTTTTATGTGCTATATTGATGCTTTTCCCATTTTGGGATATTACACTCGCACTTTACTTTAGTCCTGTAACTTGCACTTTACTTCAGTCCTGTAACTCGCACTTCACTTCAGTATTGTAACTCACACTTTACTTCAGTATTATAACTTTCACTTTACTTTAGTCCTGTAACTCACATTAAATATCAGATTTTGTCAAAATTTCTATCTCAAACTAAAATCTGCAGGTTCCTTTAAATAGGTGTTCTTGTCCGAAAATAAGTAAACCTGTACATTATTTATGAGGCCGACATGAACAAGGGTTATATGCCGACTTGTAGAGTGTATCTTCCAGCGTGATTAAGGCTATCTTGAAGGTTGATTTGAGCAGTAGTGCTAGCATCATACTTGAGCCATTTCTTCAAGGTTATATGACAAGGTATTGAGGCATACTTCTTTGACTAGACTCTTAATTAGTACATTTATGACAAGATGACAAATCCCTAGAAGACATCAAGAGGAAGTATTTTGACCTATAATAAGAACCTTTATCATGAAACCCATGAAGCAAGCATAACAGAAATACATTTTATTATCTTTGTCTTCTTCATTACATAAATACATAATTACATAGTCAATATGAAGACCGAACCTAGTTACACTTTCCAACACTCCCTCTTAACTAGGGAGGTATTCATAACGGTACATGGTCACTTTCAATCTGAAGAATATCATAAGAAGAATATATTGGCAATCACATCTATATAGCATCATATCAACCAACATTATCCTATTGCAATGCGTTGACTAACAACCCCATCTCTCAACGAGAAAATGAGCTATAATGCTAGTAATACACATGACTTATAGACACCATGGTCATTGTCTCTCCAAGGTACATACTCCACCCAGGTGTTCCTAGAGTATGACTTTGGAATATTCTTCTCTTGGGTAGCCAACCCTCAAATAATATCAGTCCCCAACTACTCTTATCTTGAATGCCCTATTTCATTCTCAAAGAGTATCATATGCCAGATGATTACCCAATCCTCCATTTTCTCTTCCCAGTTTAATACCATAATGATGTGCCTATCCATTCTCTCCTCATGGTCTTCACTAAGACTTATGATTTTTAGTCCTAGTCTAGTGCATGACACATGAATTAGAGAATCATATACATCACTCCCTCTTAACTCAGGAAGGAAATAATTCAAGTTTATTCCAAGTAAGAAACTTACCACCATGCTCCCTCTCAACTAGAGACCTCTAGCAGCAATGGTGAGACACCCAGTTGCTCATGAATAATTCCTCCACTCAATGTCATGGATTTCGATATTAAGGAATCTTCAACTTTTTGGCTTCATAGGGCACAAATCATCCATCACTGTCATCTACGAGTCATGTCAACCATCATAAAGTGATTCATAAGTATTTCTCATCTGGTCCACCTTTATGTCATAAAAATTTCTTTTGAACCATCTCCCAAGGATCTTACATCCTTCCACATGATAGGCATCCCTGCATAAACTCATCCAGATAAATATATACATAAGAACTTTTAAATCAAAAATTGCCTTAGTGATGATCTTTCACCGTGACATCTTCTTGTAGGCATCAAAATCCTTTATTCAAATTGACACATCTCCTAAATATATGTATTTTCAATGGTATTCTTCTTTACCATACTTCTATCAGAGTCCACATATCTTCCCAGGAGATCTCCTAGTTACATCTTCTTTTCTTCCGGACAATAACCGCCTCTTTACATGGTTTAAATTCATGATCTCTTCCATTCTTTCTCCGCACAACTTCATCCCCAAGAACTTCCAGTATCCAGTTCCTTGTTTGTATACAATCACCTCATATTCCATATGAGGACATATTTAATTTCATCTACTAGTGGAAAACTATGCACCAGAAGAGATCCTCCTTCATACTTCTAAATATATAAGTCCATTACCTGCAACCATATGACATGACTTCATAGCATCCAGTGTCAAAATATAGATATATGTACTTCATCCTTTTCCTTTTAAGTCATCCAGCAACAATTTTGAGTCATTATGTTCTAATCCTCGAATTTTGCAAGATAGAATTCCCTATGAAACTTTTTTCTTTATTTCTAATCAGTGAATCCAAAGAGGATTGCATTAGAAAAATGTGAGCACTTCTTTCCATATTTATTATTTAATGATGACCCTTGATCTAGCTGACTATCTTCCATCAATGTTGTTATCAGTGAGGTTCCCAGGAGCTACTTCTTCAAGTGCTCCTTTGATGCTACTATCATGATGCGATTAATATACTTTGCTTCCTATCACACTATTAACCAACATAAATCACTTAAAGAGAAAGATGATCTCAGTCATAATAGAGATCTTTCACTTCTTCTTTCTTAGATTTCTTTGCATCAAGTTCTCCCCTTTCATCTGTGACATGGGCTTATTCCTTTTTCCTCTTCTCCTTCCCATATTTAGGAAAATCCCGTTTATAATTCCCAAGTTCATTACATCCAGAGCATCATACTTTGTCCATATTTCTTCTCTTATTCTGAGGACCAAATTTTTCGAATCTTCCTTTATTCCTATACATGGATGCAAAGGCTTGATTCCCTTCACTTAATCCTATATCATCTTTGGATTTCAATCTTGATTCCTCTATTTTACATAGATACTATAAATACTGGAATGGTGTTGCTTCTTTCTTCCCATATAATCTTGAAGTGAATTTTCCCCATTCCTCTGGTAGAGCATTCAGTACTACTGTAGTCATCTCACTATGAGACATTACTTCTCCCAATTCCTGCATTTCGTCTCTAATTTCATAAATCCCCATAAAATATGAAGTGATTAGTTCCTATATTTACAATTTCATCTTGTATAGTTCTTGTCTTAGAGATATTTCTTCTCCTACAGTACTCACAGAGAATAGCTCCACCAATTTCTCATATATTTCTTTTGCAGTTTCTAGTTTTGATACATAGGGTATGAGTGAGTCCTTAATGGATTCTATGAGAATCCTCCGGGCTCTGATTTCTCCTTTCATGTATTTGGCATGAGCTAGAGCATCTTATTTTGAGGGTTGAATTGGATATCCTTAAACTTAGCCCATAACTTTGTATTCGATTAGATTCAAATATGTCATCTTCTTCCATGCACTAAATTTTGATGACCCAACTAATTTGTTGCTCTCTTTGCAATAAGTCATTTTTAAATATTTAGATAAGGTCATAGATACTTACTTGAGTAGGGTGACTTCCTCCTTCTAACAACTTCCTTAATGATGATGAAGTTAGGAAATTATTCTTAGATTGAATTTTCCAATGTAGGTGACCTTGGATCCTTGATGATAAAGGATGTGTTCAAAAATATGATGTCTCTTCCAACAATGTCTTCAATATAAATCTTTGATGGCAAATATTATCTCCTTGATAAGTGAATCTTTTGAATGAGATTGAAGGTCTTCTTGAGATGACTTGAGAATCTTCCTTGTAAATTGATTTGACCTTTCAATGTAGACTTTGATTCTTGCTTCCTTTAGTGTCTCCTTGTCAAGTAGCCCTTGTTTTCAACACCTTAGCTTTGATACCATGTTAAGAATTTAGTAAGGCAGTGATTAATTCAAATTCTCTTCTTAATAATTACTTCTGAGATTACTTCTCTTACTTATGTATTTTCTTCTTATTTTATTATGTCTTTAATCAATTCAATTACCAAAACACAAGAGACACAAATTTAGGCTCTTCAAGCCAGGGCTAAAACCTCTCCCTCTTGGAGACGAAAACCAACAATAAATTCTTCTTATAGACTTTCATATGAAAAGTACCATGACCATGACACAGACCCTTGACCCTTTTATGCCTCCAAGACCTTGTCATTGCTTCTTAATTGACTCCTAGAGCTGACCCTTTGTTCTTGCACTATCCTGCACCATTCTACACCTTTCTGCATCAAGGCTAGAGATCTCGGTCTCTACTTGTATTCTTCATTCTTAGACTGTATGAGATCCTTACTTGTGACATCAGCAACATGCCAACAATTGTCTTACCTTGAGACTTCACACTTGTCTTGATTCCTTCAAATGAGCAGTCCACCTTATACTATAATGATAACATTCCTTGTATTGTTGAGCATATTTATTATATCTTATACTCAACGTTGTCCTATAAACACTTTAAACACAGTCATCCTTTTCGTACTTGACCACAGTCCTATTTCCACAATCAACACAGTTCCTTTCTTTACATTTGAATCTTGTCCTTATTTCTCACTTATTGTAGATAAGTATGACCATAGTGATCTCAGACTTGACCAAAGTCTTGTCTTCTAATTAAACCACAGATATAATCTTCACTTTCATCCTGTAACTCACACTTCACTTCGGTCATGTAACTCACACTTTACTTTAATCTTGTAACACGTACTTTACTTCAGTTCTGTAACTCACACTTCACTTCAGTCCTGTAAATCGCACTTTACTTCAGTCCTATAACTCACATTAAATCTCAGATCTTGTCCAAATTTCTATCTCAAACTGAAATTCGTAGGTTCCTTTAAATAGTTTTTCTAGTCTGAAAATAAGTCGACCTGTACTTTATTTATGAGGTCAGCATGAAAAAGGGTTATAGGCCGACTTCTAGAGTGTATCTTCCAGCGTGATGAAGGCTATCTTGAAGATTGGTTTCAACAGTATTTCTAGCATCATACTTAAGCCATTTCTTCAAGGTTAAAATTGACAAGGTCTTGAGGCATACTTCTTTGACTAGACTCTTCATAGACATGACTCTTCATTAGTACATTTATGACAAGATGAAAAATCCCTAGAAGACATCAAGAAGAATTATTTTGACCTATAATAAAAACCTTGCTCATGAAACCCATGAAGCAAGCATTAAAAAAAAAAAAAATTATTATCTTTGTCTTCTTCATTACATAAATACATTATTACATATTCAATATGAAGACGAAACCTAGTTTCACTTTCCAACAGTTCTCAAGGTGTGTTTGACCAGGAATATTCCTATATTAGATTCCTAGCCCTAAAATAATATCGGTCCTCAATGACTACTCTTATATTGGATGCCCTACTACATCCTCAAAGAGCATCAGATTACATATGATTACCCAATCCTCCATTTTTTCTTCCCAAGTGAAGACAAGAATAATTTGTCTATATATCCCTCTTAATTAGGGAGGACATATCTATTCCAATAAAGGAATGTACCTAATCCCCCTCTTGGCTTAGGAATTTTTCTTCCAAGTTTCTACCAAGTAAGAAACTTGATTCTAGGCTTCCCTCTTAATTAGGGACCTAAAACAACTCCTCAGGTGGAGATGATGGGACAACCAGCTTCTCGAATAACTCCTCCTCACGATGTCATGAACTTATTTTCGCTATCTAGGAGTCTTCATGTTTGGTACTTCTTCAGAGAGCATCGACCATTCATCACTTTCCTCTATGAGTCAGCCATGTCGTCATTAGAAAGTGATCCATCAGTCCATGTCTAGTATTCCTTCACACCATGTTGCTTTCTTCATCTCAAGTTTACTTAAGGATATTTCATCCTACTACATGTGCATCGATGGTGGAAGACATCCATAGATATTCCCTTGGCAGCCCTGCATAAATCCATCCAGATATTTTTTTCAAAAATAAAGGAATGAACATTAAAAACAACATTACCTTTGTGATGGTATTTCATCATGACATCTTCTAGTTTGCATCAACATCCTACATACATATCGACACATCTCCCAAATATATATATATATATATATATATATATATATATATATATATCAAATATATATATATATATATCAAAAATATATATATATATATATATATATATATATATATCAAATATATATATATATATATATATATCAAATATATATATATATATATATATATATATATATATATATATATATATATATATATATATATATACATATTGTCAAGGGTCTATTTCTTTTTGAGACTCCATCAGAGTCTTCATATCTTTCATGGAGATGTCCTAGTCAAATATTCTTTTTCTTTCGGTTGTTGATTTCCTTTACCATGGTTGCATATTCCACGATATCCTCCTTCATTTATTAACACATTTCATTCTTAGGAATTTACAATCAGAATTATTCAATTATAGTCAACCACCTCATATTACATTAGATGACATATTATGTTAATTTTATTGAATGTGTGACCCATGCATTTTTTCATTCCTTCAAAGGAGGAAATCCTTCCTTTTATTATGCTCTCAAGATATATCATTGATCCATGTTACCTACAACCATATGACATGACTCTTCAACATATATTGTAACCATACATAACTCATTTTCCTTTGGGTCATCTAGACTTCTTGTAGCATCTTCCTTGATTGAAAGAGCTTCAATCCCTTGATCTGCTTCTCCTTGTATGTCATCATACCATCATCCCATTAATTCCACAAGTTTGGAATTATTGATGAAACACTTGATTCCCCTCATAATCGGTGAACCTGTCAATGATGATTCCATTTGAGAATATTGAGGGTCTAAAGTATCCCCATCAGCATATGTTTCCTTTTTACATATGTATGATAAACCTTGTACTATATGACCTTGAAAATTATGCTTTCAATGAGATTCCCAAGAGCTATATCATTGACTTCCATATATTCTAACCATCTTTCATGCTTCTCTATGATGATGTCTTGAGATCTTGTTTTCAATGCTTCTATGATGCCTTGATGCATCTCATTATTTTACTTAGTGAATCATGATAGCCATATCTTACAGCATAAGACTTAAGAACTTGAAAATAACTTATGTGAGGAATACTATCTCAGTAGTGGATATGTGTTATTTCCTCCTTCTTGGATTTCTTCTTTTCAGCTTCCTCCACTTCCTCGGCAATGTGCCATTATTCTCTTCCTCTTTTTTTATTGTTCTTCTTGAGATTGGGAAAATCTCTCCTATAGTGCCCATATTCTTGACACCCATAGAATTTTATTTTATCCATGTTCTTCTTCTTTTTCTGAGGACCAAAATTTCCAAATTGTCCATTTCTTTTTGACATTGCATCATATGCTTCATTTTTCTCACTTGCTCCCACATCATATTTGGCCTTTAGTCTGGATAATTCAGTCTTGCATAGTGACCACAGTTCATGGAATGTAGTAGCTTCTTTATTCACATAAATACTTGAAGTAAAGTTACCCCACTCCTCTTGTAGTGTGTTTAATAAAAGTGTATTCATTTCCCTGTCAGACATTGCTTCTCCTAGTTCTTTAAGTTGATCTATAATCTCAGATATCCTCATAAAGTATGAGGTTATTCCTTCTTCATTTGAAATCTTAAACTTGTATAATTCTCACGTTATAAAGATAACTTCCCCTGTAGTTCTTATGAAATACAACTCTACCAGCTTGTCATATATTTATTTTGAAGTTTTGAGTTTTGATACATAAGGGATGAGGGGATCCTTGATGTATTCTATGAGAATCCTTTGAGCCCTAACTTCCCTTTTCGTTTATTTGGAAAGAGCTTGAGCATATTCTTCTCCTCGTTTGGTGATGGATCCTTTGACATGGTCCATGACCTCATTTTCAATGAGATTCAGATATCTCATTTTCTTCCATGCAAGAGAAAAGTTGAAGCCCCAAATAATTTGTTGTTTTCCTTTTAAAAATACATTTTTATAGATTCAGATAAGTTCATATACTTACTTGATAGCGCTGGAAAGTGTAACTAGTTTCAGTCTTCATATTGACTATGTAATTATGTATTTATGTAATGAAGAAGACAAAGATAATAAAATGTATTTTTTTTTTTATGATTTCATCATGGGTTTCATGAGCAAGGTGTTTATGATAGGTCAAATGGCTTCATCTTTATGTCTTTAGGGATTTGTCATCTTGTTGTAAATGTACTAATTAAAGAGTCATGTATATGAAGATTCAAGACAATGAATTATTCCTCAATACCTTGTTAATAAAGCTTGAAGATATAGCCCAATATGATGCTCAAGATCAGTGTTGAATATCTCCTCTAGACAGCCTGTGAGCAGTGGAAAAATCGGCCTACAAAAAGATTGAAGGGTCATCCTAAAATAGAGGAAGGATGCCACTATATATAAGGTAGCTCTGCAGTTCATTTGGAAGGATAATCTTGGACAAGTCTAAGTCAACTTCAGTGATATATATCTGAGTTAAGTGTGAGAATAGGGTTTTAATAAGTGTGAAATAAGAGACGTAATAAATACGAGAATAGGACAGTATTTAGTGCGTAAAACTAGATAGTGTTAAGTGTGAGAAAGGACTGTACTTAATGTGAAATTGCAAGTTTTTACTTTGGTGGGGAATAGGAACATAATCATAGTGCAATACGAAGTTATATAAGGGCTGCTTAGTGAAGTATACAAGGCAGGAAAAAGGATATCTATATAGTGCAAATAAGACATGGTATAATTTCAGCCTAGGGTTGCATGTAAAGGATTGGTACAGAAGTATGTACCACTATCTTGGGTATAAATCAAAATAAGAATAATCCTAAAATAATATAAGGTTGATTCAATTAATCTAAGGACATACCAAGTACTAGAGACTGAGTTCTCTAAGGTTGGTGCAGGATGGTGCAGGATGGTACAGAAAGGAAGGATCAGCTCAAGGAGTCAATGAAGAAGCAGTGACAAGGTCTTGGAGGCATACAAGGGTCAAGGGTCTATGTCATGGTCATGGTACTTGTTATCTGAAATTATATAAGAAGAATTTCTTGTGGATTTTCCTCTCCAAGAGGGAGAGGTTTTGGCCCTGGCTTGAAGAGCTTAAATTTGTGTCTCTTGTGTTTTGGTAATTGACTTTATGAAATACATAATAAGTTCAGAAGAGAATACGTAAGTAAAGTAAGCACACAAGTAATTATCAAGAAGAAAATTTGAATTAATCCTAGCCCTAACTAATTCTCAGCATGGTTTCAGAGCTAAGGTGCTGAAAACAAGGGCTACTTGACAAGGAGACACTCAAGGAAGCAAGAATCAAATTCTACACTGAAAATTCAATACAGTTTGCAAGGGAGATTCACTTATAAAGGAGATAATATTTTCCATCAAAGATTTATATTGAAGAAATTTTTAGAAGAGACATCATCTTTTTCAATACATCCTTTATCATCAAGGATCCAAGGTCACCTACATTGGAAAATTCAATCTAAGAAGAAGTTCCTAACGTCATCTTCATCATCATCAAGGAAGCAGTTAGAAGAAGGAAGTCACCCTACTCAAGTAAGTATCTATTACCTTATCTAAACTTGTCAAAATGACTTATTGCAAAGAGAGAAAAAATTTGGTTGGGTAATGAGACTTTAGTACATGGAAGAAGAGGACAGATTTGAATCTAATTGAAAATGAAGTTATGGGATACATCGAAGGATCTACAATTCAACCCTCAAAATAAGATGCTTCATCTCATGCCAAATACATGAAAGGGGAAATAAGATCCTAGAGGATTCTCATAGAATTCATTAAGGACTCACTCATACTCTATATATCAAAAACTAGAAACTGTGAAATAAATCTATGAGAAATTGGCAGAGATATTCTCTGAGTACTATAGGAGAAGCAATCTCTCTGAGACAAGAACTAGACAATATGAAATTGCCAAGAGAGGAATGAATCACTTCATATTTTATGAGGATTTATGAAATTAGAGAACAATTGTAGGAATTGGGAGAAGTAATGTTTGATAGTGAGATGACTATAGTGGTATTGAATGCTCTACCGTAGTATTGGGGAAACTTCACTTTAACCTTATACGGGAAGAAAGAAGCAACACCATTCCAGGATCTATGGTCTCTATGTAACATAGGGGAAACAATATTGAAAGAAAAAGCTGATATAGGGTCAAGTGAAGGGAATCAAGCCTTTGCAGCCCTGTCTAGGAAGAAAGGAAGTTTCGAAAAATTTGGTCCTCGAAATAAAAGAAGAAATATGGAAAAAGTACGATGTTTTGTATGTAATGAACTTGGGAATTATAAAAGGGATTGTCCTAAATCTGGGAAGGACAAGAGGAAAAAGGAAGAAGCCCATGTCACAGATGAAAGGGAAGAACTTGATGCAAATAAATCTAAGAAAGAAGAAGAGAAAGATCTCCATTATGATTGAGGTCATCTTTCTCTTTAAGTGATTTCTGTTGGTTGTAAAATAGTATGATAGGAAGCAGATTATATTAATGGCATCATGATAGAAGCATGGAAGGAGCACTTGACGAAGTAGCTCTTAGGAACCTCATCAATAAAAACATTGATGGAATATAATCATCTGGATCAAGGGTCATCATTCAATAATAAATATGGAAACAGGTGCTCTAAGGATTCACTGACTAGAAGGAAAGAAAAAAATTTCATCGAGAATTCTATCTTGCAGAATTTAGGGATTAGAACATGATGACATATTGATGAAGTAGGTCAAGGGAATGTGTTTCTTCATTCTGTAGGATAACTCAAAAGGAAAAAGGATGAGGTACATATATCTATGTGATGACACTGGATGTTGTGAAGTCATGTCATATGGTTGCAGGTAATGGACATCTATATTTAAAATTATGATCTATGAAGGAGGATCTCTTCTGGTGCACAGGTTTCCACTAACAGATAAAAATAAATATATCCTCATATGGAATATTAGGTGGATGTATACAAACAAGGAATTAGACACTGGGAGTTCCTAGGGATGAAGTTTTGTTGAGAAAGAATGCAAGAGATCATGAAGTGAAACCATGTAAAGAGGCGGTTATCATCCGGAAGCCAATAATATGTGACTAGGATATCTCCTGGGAAGATATGTGGACTCTAATAGAAGTATGGTAAAGAAGAAGACCCTTGATAATACATATATTTAGGAGATGTGTCAATCTCAATAAAGGATTTTGATGGCTACATGAATATTTCATTGAGAAAGATCGTCACTAAGGTAACTTTTGATTTAAAATTTCTTATGTATATATTTATCTAGATGAGTTCATGTAGGGTTGCCTATCATGTGGAAGGATGTAATATCCTCGAGAGATGGTTCGAAGGAAATAGGCATGGCATAAAGGTGGACCATATGAGAAAGACTGATGAATGACTTTATGACAGTTGACATGACTCGTGGATGAGAGTGATGGGTGATCTGTCCCCTCTGAAGCCAAAATTTTAAGATTCCTCAATATCGAAATCCATGACATCGAGGAGAGGAATTCTTTATGTGTATATGGGTGTCTCACCATAGTTGTTGCATGTCCCTGGTTGAGAGGGAGCCTGGTGGTAAGTTTCTTACTTCGAAAAAACTTGAAGTATGTCCTCCATGAGTTAAGAGGGAGTGACATATATTATTATCTAATTCATGTGGTGTGAATTATACCAAGACTAATAGTCATAAGTCTTAGTGAAGGCCGTGAGGATAGTGTTGAGCTCCAAAGATGTTCTTCCTTCCACCACATTCCACTCCATTTCCTTTGTCCATTATTAATCACAGGCTCAAATGATCAGTAGAATTAGTTAAAATTGCTTTAAGAATGAATATCATGACTAACTTGCTATGTTTTTATGATTTTGTCATTGTAGTACTTTTTGAACTAGATCTAGCTACAGAATGCAGACATTTTGTAGCTAGTTGCCGATTCTGCAGCTGTCTTCATGTCTACGCAGGTTCCAAGTGTCATCTTGGAGAAAAACACATATGGGCGTATTCCACATCATTCCCTCATCATTTGTTTCTCTCCATGAAGCTTGAACGGAATTCTGTAGGCGGTTATGTACATGGGAACTCAAACTAGGAGAGAGACTCCTAATAGGACAAGGAAAGTCCAGATGTCCTTAATTCTATTACGTGACCACCATCAGAGTCCTAGTTTGGTTTTTATTTGGAAAGACAATTATTCCTAGGTTATCTCAAAATAGTTATGTAAATTTGTTACAAATATAGCTCGGGAAACCGAGGGACAAGGTTAGATTTTGTGGTTGATTGGTAGATTCCAGAAGTATGAAAACACTATGTTTTGAAGTAATTTCTCTCTAATGCAAGAAGTATCACTTTATTGAAAGCACTGAGTCAATCTTGAAGTAGATTTTGCGTGCTACTCCGGTGGTAGAGGGCCCCTGCCTCCTAATCAACCTTGTTTATACGGTTTAGATAAGTATTTTAGTCTCGTTTTTCATTTCTAGCTTAAGCACGTTTCTGAAGTTTATGTTTCATGCTTGTTTACATTGATCATCACAGCTAGACTTACTCTTATAAAGTCTTCCAAAATATCATCACAATGAATAAGGCATAGCTGTGGTGTTGTAGGTTTTAGTTGCATTTCCTTTCGAATTTTATGATTTATGCTTGTTTACACTAAGTGTCACAGCCGATCTTACTCCTACAAACTCTTCCAAAATATCATCAACAATGAATAAGAAATTTTGGCGAGAATTGAGGTCTCGCGGACAAGACCCAGGTTCAAGAGTTGTGGCCAACAAAGGGGTCCGGTGTAGTCTAGGAACACGCCGGCATTTTCACCCTGCTCAGGAGAGCAGTGCGTCTCACCCGAGGCGTGCCGCAACCACATGCAAAAGGGGATGAGATCAAGGGCAAGGAACAAACCTGCAACTAAAGAAAGACGGTTCATCCATTCATATACAAAGTTATATGCGCAAGATCACTTAATAAGCATTCAGACATTCATAAATAAAATTTTAAACCAGCATAAACGCATTACATGCACATGAACACCTTATTGAGACAACAACCTTCCATTGTATTAATCTCTTGGCCCAATACATGATTACATGGCAATCTTCCTGCTAGCTCACAAAGCTGATACAGATGAATCTCAGAACAGAAAGGTAGAATAGAGAAGATAAGAAACCATATGAAGAACATGCATGAATCCTCCGCAGCTGCTCTGCGCGTCCTTCCTTGTCTCTGGCCTCGCGACTTCTTCAGTACGCATTCAACTCTCAGCATTCAACAACCTTTTCAGCAGGGTGACTGTTATTTATTCACCCGCCCTCGCGACTATCGGCTCCTCTGCGTCTTCACTTCGGCTTCTCTCAGCTTCTCTTCTGATGTCTGCGTGTTCCACTTTCTGTTTTCTGCTTTGTTTCCTTCATCTGCACTTGTCTCTGTTCTATCTCCAGCTATCGAGTGCTTTCGCGCCGCCTTGGTAGCTCCGCAACTCCTGGTAGATGCGGCGCGGTCGCGGTTGCCATGTGTATTTATTCCGCAACTCAAAAAGGGCCAAAACTCAAAATGTCTTGGCCAATATTTCAAAACTAAACAAAAACAAGGGCCCCAACAGGCCCCGACCACAATTCCTTGACTCGTCCGCGAGTCAATCACAAATAACAGTTTCTATTTCCATTGCCCCGCTGGCACCCGTACTCTGCTCTGTTGTGCCTTCACCCTGCGCCCTTTCCTGCTGTGCTCCGCCACTTGGTTGTTCAAACAAGGGCCCCAACTCCGGGACCCGGCGGAGCGCTGTATCTCTAAGCTCTGTGAAGGCCGCCACCGCTTGCTGCCATTCCTGCATAAGCAAGTCGGCTTCTTGAGAGATTCGGTTGGCGGCGGCTTCGTCTATGGGCGTCGGGGCAGCCCCAAACAGCGTGGCGAGCTGGGCTTCGGCCTTGGCATCTAGCTGGTGCATAGCGTCAGCATGGGCGCGAAGGGGCAGACGAATTTCCCGGATGACATGTTTGGCCGCTGCCGAGTCGGCCTCAGTCTGTTGCATGTGAATTTCAAGCTCATCCGACTGGGCGTAGAGTTGATCAAGCCGTGCTGGGTCCGTGGTTGCCCGAATGTCCCGGGCAATCTGTTGCAGCTGGGCAGCGATAGGCTGCGTCTTGACAGTTAGCGCGAGTGAGCACTCCTGCAGACTTCGCAGAAGGGCAGAAGCCGCGGCTGCAGTGGAATGGAGATTTTCTTGTAGACTGACTGCCTGCGTCTGTTTGGCAGTCACCTGTCCTGAATGGTCACTGGGTGGATCTGGAAGAGTAGGCCGTGCGGCTAATGCTGCTTGGAGTTCCTGGTTCTCCCTGCAAACAATAGTGAAAACTTCCATGAGGTGGTGAGCCTGTAGTGCTATACTGTCCTCCTCTATACCAGCAGGGAGTGGGTCATAGTGAGCCCTTGCAGCGGGCCATACGCTGGAGAGCGCCTGGATAGCAATGTTGGCCTGCTCCTGGAGGTTCGTCACAGCAACTGATTGCGCTGTTCAGTAAGCGTCGTGATCTGATTCCACTACTCGATGCACCGCCGCTGTAGCTCTCTGTGAATCTGCTCGGCCTTGAGGGCCGCCCGCTGAATGAGCAGGTACAGCTGTGCTGGACTCCATTGTTCTGTATTGGTCGTACTGGGTGTGCCCTGCTCCGGCACCCTCTCCTGCGAAGGTTGGTTGCTGGCCGCTGGTCGGCTGGAAGTTTCTGGAGGATGGACCGGCGTCTGCTGCTGCACTGAAGTGGCCATCTCGAACTCCGGCCGGTCTTGCTGCGTGGTCTGCTCTGGGGGAGGGGCAGCCGAATTAGCCCCCCCATTCGTGAACCTGGTAGATATAGTAGCATGAGGGTCCTAGGCCGTGGCCACGGGGTCAACCGGTGGTACCACGGCTACAGTACTGGACGTGACTTCCACCCCGTGGTCACCTCCAAAGAGTTCCCGGATCAACGAATCTGACACAGTGGCTGATGAGTTGGATGGATTGGGGGAGGTGGCAGGTGGTCGGCCGGTGGGAGCGGTGGATGGAGTGAAAGAAGTGGGAGGGAGGCAAAGGTTGAGGAACTCTGCCGGATCGATCAGAGGTTCCTCCGGAATCAGAGTTGCTGTGGGCGGAGTGGCTGGTGGATCATCGTCCGTGAGATCCACCACTGGATCTGTGACAGCAATGCGGGCCCTCTTGGATGGAGGTGGGTCGGAGGAATCAGGTTCGGGGCTCGGCTCACCCATTGGTGTGATGAGGGGGGTGGCAGAAGTGAACAGGTTAGTGGGAATGGGAGAAATGAGGGGGGTGGTGTTGGAGGGAACACGAGACCGACTAATATGAAATTCAGCAAAATAAGGAAATATAGGGGCACCACTTGAAGCAACTTGGGTGGCCACGTTAAGTTTTCGTACCTGGTCATTGAGGTGCTCGACGATTGGGACCAGCGCTTCAGGCAGATCCGGGAAAGTCTCAGCTGCTTCTTGTGGGGGGTCCGCCGCAACCTGTGAGGACCTCGCTGCGCCGGTCGCGGCAGGCCGCTGTGCCGGCAGCATCCCCTCAAAGTTATAGCGGGTGATCCCGTCGCGAACGTGCTTGACGACCCCCGACCATGCAGAAACCTCTCGGTGAAAGGTGTCGTCATTCAGCTGGAACCGGAGGGGCGCCATGTGAAAGGTGGTGTCCGGCATGAAAGTTGGCCGGAGGAAGGTGTGCCTGTGGCTGACCCCAAACCACACCTGCTCACTGTACTCATCCAACAAGTGCCTGGGCACTCGTTGCTGGTTGGCCACAACATCGGTCATCATCCCGTACCACGCCTGGAACGCTGCCGCGTTCACCTGTTTGGTGCTGGGATCCATGGACACCTGCCAGGGGGTGTATTTCCTCGCAAGAGGCTGTCTTATGGTCGTCTCCGCCGGCTCCCGGATGGGAGGAAGATGCCATTTCCACATGGCGAAGGCTAAGATCAAGTAACCGTAAATGAAACTGGTGATACGTCTATAATTTTCTTCACAGGCCGCGAAGAGTTCCTTCAACACAAAAGAGCACCAATTCAATTTGGCGCCCCAGGTGTAGTGCTCTGCAATGGAAATTGTGTCCAGGGTGCATTCTCCCTTCGTATAGTGGCGCATCGTCTTGCTAGCGATCAAGTAACAAGCGAACCGGATTTCTGGTTTGTTGATCAGGTCAATTTTGGCACCTTTTCCACCCCGGTGAGTGCCATACTTGGTGTACAGGTCGGAGTCACCCGACTTCCGGGCGCGCTTGGAGGATGTCTGGCCAGCAACGGAGACATCTGCACCGTTTTGAGACAGCCCTGTAAGCCGATGAATGTCTTCGGCATGAATTGGGATTTCTTCGTTGAGCCACAGGGACCCGTTCTGTACCCGACTGAGGAGGAACCGGGTGCATTGCAGAGCCGGTCTCGTAGTTCCGAAAACTGGAAGAGACCTCAAATGCATCAAGGTCGACTGCTGCAGGCCCCTGAATTCTTGTCGCATCCGACTGTTGGAGCTGCTGCCTGGCGTGTAATGGTGCTCCATGTAAGTCTGCCAATGGAGGTGAGGAAACTCAGCCGGGTCGGACAAGTTGGCGTCCATACATGCTGCATTGTCATACTTGCCAACCAGCGATTCTACGCGGTGAATTCTGTTGTCTAACGCTGGTTCAGGGACAGATACGATAGCCCTCGGCATCTTGGCGCGACGCTGGTAAACTTGGAGTGTTCGTCTGGAGTTCTCTGCTGAATGCGGTGTGCTTCGATGCTGCAAATTCTCTGGAGACGCTGCAACTTCCAAATTGAACTAGTCTGTCATTCTCGTGCTGTTGATCTTCATGCAAATTATGGCATCCGCTGGCACGCGCGGAGTTGATGAGACTCCATAACGGCAATTAATTCTTGCTATCCTTCGAGGCTGCGATAATCGTGCAATCAATCGCGTGCCTGTATGTAATCTGACAGTTGTTGACGGCGTCATGGGAAGATGAGCGGACTCGACGGCTGAGGGAACTGCGGGTGATGGAAAATGATTATGGTACGATTACTGTCTATTATGGTAATTTATGAACAAATCTAAGCGATCCTACGGACTGACAAAAGGACTGACGGAAATGACCTGGACTGACACTGGCACGAGGATGGATCCTACGTGAACGACACGCCGGACTGGCGCGGCAACATGCTGGACTGGCGCTGCGACACGCTGGACTGGCCCGCCCCGACCCCAGTCGGTTGCGGTGAGGTTCCCGCAACTAACTGGTTATTTGACTGATTACATATGAATGGAAAAGACTACCTACACTCATCCCGGTTGCGGGAGAGTTATTCAACTACGCTACTCTACGGGTTCTCTCGGTTGCGAGAGTTATTGATGAAAAGTGAGAAGGTACCTACTCCTGGTAGGGTTTCAGGCATGCGCCATTCACCCACCCAGGAAGAACTGTGCCGTCCAGGTGTGCCAACCGAATGGTGCCTGAGTCGCGGATCTCGATGACAAAGTACGGTCCCAACCAGTGCATCTGGAGCTTGCCTGGAAACTTCTGGAACCGACTGTCGTACAAAAGAACTTTGCCGCCAACTTGGAAGGCCTTAGTTTTGATGTGGCGGTCGTGCCACGCTTTCTGCCTGGCCTTCTGAACCTTCTGGTGGAATTCCGCGAGGAATCAGGCCTCATCCAGCTCCTGTAGCTCCTGGAGGCGTTCCCGAAGTGATGCCTCTTCTAAGAATTGAAGGGACGTTGCGATCAAAAGACTGGGTACCGTGAACTCAGCGGTAATCATAGCTTCCCGGCCATACACCAACTGGAATGGCGTCTGGTTGGTCAAACGTTTTACCGTGGTCCGGTAAGCCCATAATTTCGCTGGTAGCCGCTCGTCCCAGTCGTCCCGCTGAGCATTGCAAATTTTAGTCAAGCCCTTTTCAAGAATCTTATTGAAGGCTTCCACCGTACCATTGGCCTGTGGGTGGTATGGGCTGCTTTTATGATGCTGAATCATAAATGTGTCCAGTAGTGACTTGACCGTGGCATTAATGAAATGCGTACCCTGATCGCTGGTTAAGCTCCGTGGGCAGCCAAAGCGGCTGATGATGTGTTCAAAAATGAACTGGGCAGCGGTCTCTGCCGAGCAGTCGCATACCGCTGCTGCCTCAGCCCACCGTGTGAGGTAATCCGTTGCAGTAATGATGTACCAGGCTTTGGAATGTCGAGCGATTGGTGCGATGGGGCCTACGAAATCAACAGCCCACTTTTCAAACGGCCGCAACACATGCACTGGGTGTAGCGGAAGCTCGTCCCGGTGCAAAGGCCTTCCCGTCCTCTGGCAAACATCGCAACGCTTCACATAGGCCTTACAGTCTGTATGTACCGTCGGCCACCATAGGCCAGCCTGGAGCACCTTTCTGGCGGTGGGTTTCACACCCACATGCCCTCCCGCAACACCACCGTGACATTCCCACATCACTGCTTCCCGTTCATGGTCAAGAACACACCTGCGCAACACCTCATCAAGCCCCAATTTGTACAGCTGCCCCACGATCAATTGGTAGTCGGCCGCCCGGACAACAAGGTGGCGTTTCTGAAGCAGGGTGTAATCCTCAGGGCACTGTCCCGTGGTCAGATACGTGTCAATGTCAGCCAGGTAATCTGGTACTACTTCAACTCGGAAGAGGTCAGCATCCGGAAGCTGATCGTCCAACGGGCCTTCATTCTCCCCCGTCTCCAACCTGGATAAGTGATCGGGACCAACATTCAACCTGCCAGGCTTGACAATCACCTCAAACGTGAACTCCTGGAAAATTAGAAGCCATCGACAGATTCTTCCTTCCAACACAGGCTTATTTACCAGATATTTCAATGCAGAATGGTCCGTGAAAAATGTAAATTTTCCGCCCAGAAGATAGTGGCAGAACTTCTGGAGAGAGTACACCATCGCCAACGCCTCCCGCTCGGTCGTGGTGTAATTCTTCTCCGCATTCAATAACCGTCGGTTGGCGAAGTATACGGGGTGGTCAACTGTCGTTTCCCCGGGTTGCGCCAATACAGCTCCAAGTGCAATTCCGGACGCATCAATATGCACATGGAACTGCTTATCCCAGTCGGGATGAACAAGTATGGGTGCCGTCGCCAACTTCTCCTTCAATGTGTCGAGTGCCTTCCTGCACTCCGCCGTCCACTCAAATGCTTCTGACTTCCGCAACAGTTTCTCCAGAGGGGCAGTGATTTTGGCGTAGTTGCGGATAAACCGCCTGTAGTATCCTGTGTGCCCGAGCAGTGCCCGCAACTGCTTCACGTTCTCGGGGGCCTCCATGTGGACGATGACCGCGACCGTGGCAGGATCAACGCAGACCCCTTGCTTGCACACCACGTGACCCAAGAGTGTGCCGAATGGTACTGCAAAAATACATTTCTTCAAGTTCAAGGAAATCTGCAGCTGGCGACACCGGTCGAACATAACACGCAACAGGGAGGCATGTTTCTTCAGCAGGCTGTAAACAGTCCAATCGTCCATATAGAATTCCAGGAACTTGTGAATGTACTCCCGGAAAGCGACAATGACGATACGTGAAAACACAGCCGGTGCGTTCTTCAGACCAAACGGCATAACGTGGTATGCGAATGATCCCCACTCAGTGGTGAATGTAGTCTTTGCTTTGTCTTCCTCGGCGATGCGCACCTGATGGTAGCCCGAAAATCCATCAGTGAAGGAATAAGCTTCGTTTCCCGCGACATGATCTAGAACTTCATCGCTGAAGGGAGTGGGAAACGGATCGTGGATACAAGCATTATTCAAACTCCGATAGTCTACACAGACACGGATTTCCGCTTTGTCCTTCTTGTTCTGGATGACAATCGGACTCACCCATTCCTCTTCTTCTACTGGAAAGATGAGACCTGCAGCCAGCATTTTGTCAATCTCCATCTTGACCTTCTCTTTGATACGTGGATTCAACCGGTAGGGTCGGTGCTTCACCGGCCTGGCCCCCGGTTTCAGTGTGATGCGCATCTCGCCCAGATCCCCCTTGATCCCCTTCAGGTCCGCAACTGAGGATGGAAACAAATCTTCATATTCCCGGAGGAGGCTGAAAATTTCTTTTGTTGTCTCTTCGTCCCAGTAATCTCCCACCGTTGCGAGCTTAGGTTTCTCGTCCGTTCCAATGTTCAGTCTTTTTGTCTTGAGCGGCTGTAAATGGACTCCTTAAGTCGTCGACTCTTCACTGATGCTCCGCTCTCCTTCCTTTTCATCAAAATAGAGATGCCTGAGGTCCTCCAAACTATCGTCCTCCGGATCGCCATCAATCCGGTGACAGACCAACTCGCGCCTGACCTCAGGTCGTGACACAGCCGAGCCCTTATCGGGCTTAGGCTAGTGGAAAAACAAGACCTCCTTGATTTTCTGTAGGGCCTGAGACTCCTGCACCATCTCCCCTTCGAACGAGAAGCTTAAAACGAACTTGTCCGCAACTGCCTGCCAAGAGCGGGTTTCTCGTTTCCGCTCTTCCTCCAGGTACCAGGCCTGGGGAATGGTGCCCAGAGAGTGGATAAACCTGTGGACCCACAGCTCCTCAGGGTACCGGGTGCTACGCCATTGTTCTTCGCAGGCCCGCAAATGGTGTCGCGGGTCTGAATTCCCATGATACTTAAGCATGCTGGCGGGTCCTTCATCCTCTTTAAAGCGTGCCCGCAGAGCATCCACCACACACTCCCATCGCAACAGAGTGTTGCGGTGATTTTTCCACCATCGAGCCGACGTTGACTGCAAGGCCACATCCAAAAGGGCCATCCGGCTTTCAGCTGGGACCCTATCTTCCAGTTTGGCAATAAAAGTATTGACTGCTTGCATGTTTGATAATGTGGGATATCCGCGGATCTCAGTCCCTACCCACCGGACCTGAGCGATGGAGGCACATCTCCGCGTGGTGGTCTCATATCCCCCTTGCTGCCAGTCTTCCCAAGGGAGTTCGGAACCGAGCTCCGAGCTCTGTACACTCCGCCAACTAACAGAGCCAGTTGCGGTCGGGTTAATATAATCGTCCCGCTTCCCTGCAGTCATCTGATAGAGATGGTCCATTATCTGAGCATCCTCCCGATTGTCCACTATTTCTGTATATTGCGGGCCCTGATACGGGTCGAGAGGCTGGGTGACCCGTACCTCCCCATCCTCAAATATCATCAGCTCCTTCTTGAGGTCGATGATGGCGTAATTCTCAAAAGCCCAATCAATGCCGAGTAAGGCAGGATAGGGATCCTTGTCGCCCATGATATCAATAACCTCAAAATCGGTGTATGTCTTCACCCCCGCAACGTCGACCTCGACTCCCTCGAGCCGGCCGATTGGCAAAATGCAGTACTGGTTCGCCATCCTGAGTTGGATTGGCGAGTGGGCTAGCCGTGGCCTTCCAAGAGCCTCCCATGTCCTTCGTGGTAGTATATTGACGTCGGACCCCAAGTCCAACATGGTGTCGCTGATTTGGAACCCTGCGACCTACGTGTTAAGCCGGAATTCTTTGCCTGTTCGTTGCTTGTTCCGCTTGACACGTTGCACGTATTGAGGGCTAGCGTCCATCGGATTTCTAGGTTCTGCGCGCCCCTGCAGCGCTCCGTCCAAAGCCTGCTTGAGCTGCTGCCGCAGCACACCGTTATCAACAATCCTGAGGAATAGCCGGAGCCAATCCTCGACCACAGTATCTACGACGTTCTGCGCACCGGATTCTGGCCGCTTGGGCTCCTCCAACCCTCCCTCGTTCCGCAACTGGGCGAATGCCTCAACCGCCTCCTGAAAATAATTCTTCTGGACTTCGGGCGTGATCAACTTCTTTTGGGATGCCGGCCGAACCACTCGTGCTGGCTCCTTCTCGTGGGCATCCTCGCCCGTCTTCTTTCCGCCCCTCGTTACTATCGCGACGTTCTGCATGTCGGGGGTTGTGGCGCTGCGCGGTTCTGAGTTTATCAAATTCGCTCCCCTCTGCCTCACCCGTTCTTCCCACTTCTTCATGAGCTCCGGACAGTCTTCTGTAGCATGGGCGTTGACCCGGCACTGGGAACACCAGGGTCATCGCGGAAGGGGACATTCTCGAGCCACATGACCCTCCTGGTCACAGTTGTAGCATTTTACCAGACCGCGTCCACCTGTTCGGCCTCCCCGCATGCCGCCACCTCTTCCCCTTGGAGCCTCGTTCACCCTGTACGAGGGACGATCTAATCGATCCGCAAGTGCGTCAAGCGCCCTGCACTGCTCAGTGTTGTGAGTCGTAGACACACAGAATTCGCAGTATACATTATTCGGGACCGTGGAGTACTTCTGTAATATCGGGCACATCCGAGGAGGATTCCCCATCGTCCGACAAATCTCACAGCACTCTGTGGTGGAGGACCCCGATTGCGGTTGGAACCCCGCAAAGGTCTGTTGCGGCTGGTAAACTCCCTGCGGGTTCATCCCCGCACCACCCCCTGGTGGTGGACCCCCCTGGATTGCTACGACCAAGGGTCCTGCTCCTGTGCCGCGCAACCGAGGACATTCGGTTGCGACGTGGCCCTCGACCAGGCAATGTGTACACCAAACATTCGATCGCGCTGGTCTCACCGGCTGAAGTTCCTTGAGATTTTCGGTCAAGCTGGCGATCTGGTGTTGCAACCCTACCAAAGAAGGGTCTTGCGGGGCCGCCACCCCCCCCCCGATATTCCTGGGGGTAGCTCGCCATGGCTTCAATCTTCAGGGCCTGCTCCAAAGCGTTCTGCAGATTATCAATCTTCTGCTGAGTAAGAGGGGTTCGTGTCAAGGGGAGTAGAGCCTTGATGAACCAGTCCCTCTGGTGGTTTGGATCGATCAGGTAGCTGAGTTTCCCGATCGCGTCCTCGAATCGCCGCATCAACTCCCACGCGGTCTCACCTTCCTTCTGCTTAATTTCCCACAGCTCGGACAGGCCCTGCTGGTCTGTCTGGGGAAGCTTGAATTTGCAGACAAAATCCCGCTTCATGTCCGCAATTACAGGGTTAGGATGCGCCTCGGACCACTTGATAAACCATCGCAGAGCCCTCTCTCCGAGCGTGGTTTGGAATTCTATTAACTTCCCTGCATCTGGCGTCTGGCGGGCCCTCCAGATGGCTTCGCACAGGTACCAGTGTTGTTCTACGTCATCATTGCCCCGGCCAGAGAACTCTGGATACCGGGTGAAAGATCCAACCATGTGTACTTGCGGAGAATTAACCAGGATAAAACCTCCCGGTCCTGGTTGCGTAACGGTCCCTCTAGGGAAAATACTACTACTAGTAACGTTGCTATTACTGGGCGTTACCGACGCTGCTGAACTACTGTATGATTGACTCAATGCTTGTAACTGAATAAAAATATTTCTTAAAGGTTGATAAAGTACCATGGGAAGGTCGGGATCCTGGCCATGCGGAAGGTGGGAAGTAGGGCTGCCTGGAGGGGTGGGTGCCGTCTGATCTTGAAACATCTGCTGCATCACGCCGTGCCATTCATCATCAGAACTCTCTTCGGGCTGCATCTTTCCGTTATCTTCGCTAGTCACGATCTCTCTTCCTCGCATTGCTGGGCTCCCATGCACCCACTGCACTTCCACTGCTGTCCCGTCTTCTTTCCGGGTATCCAAACCCATAACTCCCGTCCTCTGAGGCACCTCCTTCTGATTCTTCCTCTCAATCTCTCTTTTCTTCAAACCTCTCATTACCCTTCTTCGCCACCTATCGGCGATCTGTGCCCGCCGATGCGCACGTAGCTCCCGCAACTTGCATGCGGCCTCAACGTCCATCCCCCGCTCCCCACTCTCACAGTCTACACAGCATCGGTCCCCTCAATCCTTCCCCCAGTACGGGTGGTTTACGCTTCCATACTTGTTTTGTGGAGTTCAATCAACCCTTCGTCCACCATCAGGGCTTTGATCCACAGCGGAATCTCCTTCAACAACTTCCCCCTCAGCCCTGAGTGAAAAACAGCCTCGGCCTTCGAGAAGGATTGGTAGCACTCGGCAGCAAACTCCACAGCGTACCCTTCCAACGTGGTCCTTACCCAGAAGTCCACTGCGCGGGTTAGTTCAGTATCTACCCGATGCAGTGCCACGAGGTCGTCGTGCGTCCACCTGCGGTTTATCTTCCGCAAGCCTTCTTGGGGCAGCGTCGCTCGTAACCTCCGCAACCAATTGTAAAGGTCCGTAGGGAACCTTCCCCAGAAAATTTCGTACGTATCACTGGCTGCGTCAGAGAAAAGAACAAGCTCCTTGATCATCGCCTCCTTTTTCTTGGTCAGCTTTGCTTGCTGAGCAATGAACTGGTCAAGATGATCATCCCACCATCGCCGTATTTCTCCTTCAAAAATCCTCGATACCATGATCTAGATCCCCTCAGAACATGCAGGTCCCGGCAACGGAACCATTTGTTGGCGAGAAGTCAGGACTCGCGAACAAGACCCAGGTTCAAGAGTTGTGGCCAACAAAGGGGTCCGGTGTAGTCTAGGAACACGTCAGCATTTTCACCCTGCTCAGGAGAGCAGTGCGTCTCACCCAAGGCGTGCCGCAACTACATGAAAAAGGGGATGAGATCAAGGGCAAGGAACAAACCCGCAACTAAAGAAAGACGGTTCATCCATTCATATATAAATTTATATGCGCAAGATCACTTAATAAGCATTCAGACATTCATAAATAAAATTTTAAACCAGCATAAACACATTACATGCACATGAACACCTTATTGAGACAGCAACCTTCCATTGTATTAATCTCTTGGCCCAATACATGATTACATGGCAATCTTCCTGTTAGCTCACAAAGCTGATACAGATGAATCTCAGGACAGAAAGGTAGAATAGAGAAGATAAGAAACCATATGAAGAACATGCATGAATCCTCCGCAGCTGCTCTGCGCGTCCTTCCTTGTCTCTGGCCTCGCGACTTCTTCAGTACGCATTCAACTCTCAGCATTCAACAACCTTTTCAGCCGGGTGACTGTTATTTATTCATCCGCCCTCGCGACTATCGGCTCCTCTGCGTCTTCACTTCGGCTTCTCTCAGCTTCTCTTCTTATGTCTGCGTGTTCCACTTTCTGTTTTCTGCTGTGTTTCCTTCATCTGCACTTGTCTCTGTTCTATCTCCAGCTATCGAGTGCTTTCGCGTCGCCTTGGTAGCTCCGCAACTCCTGGTAGTTGCGGCGCGGTCACGGTTGCCATGTGTATTTATTCCGCAACTCAAAAAGGGTCAAAACTCAAAATGTCTTGGCCAAGATTTCAAAACTAAACAAAAACAAGGGCCCCAACAAGAAACAACTGTGGTATCTTAGATTTTGATTGTATTTGCTTTCAAATCTTATGTTTATGTTTAATTGCATTGAATAACACAGCCAGAATTGTTTTTACAAACTCTTCCAAAATATCATTCACATTGAACAAGATGGGCTGTAGAATTCCAATAGACTAGCTACATGTTAGTTTAGTCATAACACTCCGGAGGATGATTTCATTTAGTTCAGCTCTGTCACTACATTTCAAGTTTGATAATGCCATTTTAATTTAACTCTGTTCATTGTATTTCAACTAGATTAGTAGCATTCTAGTTTAGTCTTAGCTCACTGTATTAGCATTCCAGTTTAGTTGTTATCCATTGCATTTTAAATTATATTAGTTGTTAAATTTAGATACCACGGTCTTCATTATTTACAAAAATTTATTTTGTTCCAACCTCATATTAATACATAATCATCTGGATAGAAGCTAGTATCAGTCTAAGGCCTGGAGTATTTTGCAACCTTTTTACCATTTCACAAATAAGCCTTTTCTCAAGGACTATTCTAAAAAGAAACCTATAACTTTTGAGTGAGGCCTAGTGGTGCTAAATTGAGTTGCAGAACGGAATTAGAAGTTAGTTTAGAGTAAAATCTTATTGTGCTACAAATGTTCTTTTCCAAATATGTTCCAATGAACCTTTAATCATGGATGAGATGTTGTAACATTGTAAGATGTTTGTTTATTTAGGAGAACTTCATTCACACTTAACTTGTCCATTTCTCAAGCTCTTCCAACACATCTTTAATGAATGAATTGGATAAGTTCAAGCTCATGTTGTGATTTATTTCCTTGCAATGAAGTCATTATCAAACTTTGAATTTGTTGTTTTCCAGCCATAGTTTAGGATTTGTTCTGTTTTAGTATTTGCATTTGTTGTTTGCCAGCCATAATGTAGGCTTTGTTCTGTTTTAGTATTTGCATTTTTTATTTTCCATCCATAGTTTAGGCCTTGTTCTGCTTTAATATAACCAATAGCTTATTTTCACCAGCATTTAGTTCTTTCCCTTTTCAAACATAAAACCATAAAACCAAAAACATCAAAAAACACTAAACACAACATAGTGAGAAACAAATACCTAGGCACATATAGTGCACCACACTTTAGCAGTTTACCAACCCTGGTTGACAATTAATGAACTCAATTTAGGAACACTAGGTTGAGCACAAACATTTTGGCGTCATTGCCAGAGAAGTGTAACTAGGAAGCCTTGTTTCTTAACTCCCAAAAAAAATGATATGCGTAGAGAGAGAGACTCAAGGGGTAGATTCATAAGAAGCAGAAGCAGAAGTTTGATTTCTAGAACACCACTTGTTTCATCAAGACCTAGAGCCAGCACACCTCCAACTTAGACCCACATTCAATCCTTTACTGATCCTAGACTTCCAGAAGACTTAAGATCAGATATTCCATTAGAAAGACCTTCCACTACATCCGATGAACCTGTCTTAGAAGAAGATTCAAGGACCCCTGCTAGAGACACAAACTTTTCCACTTCCACAAAAGAATCAACTATGGCAGAAGAAGGGGGAGGAGGAGTCTTTAATGGAGAACACACATTATTTGGAGGGGGTAGAGATAGAGGTAGAAGATAAGGAGGTAGAGGAAGAGGTAGAAGAGAAATGGGAAGCTCTTTTGGGTTTCCTATAGTAGATGAAGAAACCAATACAGCCATGAAAAACATTTCACCCTCTGTCCTTCCAAACTTCTATGGACTTAAAACTGAAGATCCTGAAACCTTCCTATTTGAATTTGAAGTCCTATGTAGAACTTATGACTACTTACAAGATGCCCAAAAACTTAAACTATTTCCTTCAACATTGAAAGGAGCAGCATTGAAGTGGTTTATGAGTTTGATCAACAATTCTATTAGGACATGGGAAGACATGAAACAAGCATTTCTAGAAATGTATTTGGATTATTGTATGTCAGTCAATCATAAGGAGGAAGTGTTCAAGATGATACAAAAAGAGGATGAAAACCTGGAAGATTTGTTGGAGAGATTTCATTACAACATCAAAAGAGAAAAAATGGAAAATTTAGACCAAGACACCTTAAAAGCTCTCTTGTTGAAGACAATTAGGGATGAAGTGTTGGATATCCTTCACATGATGGGAAAAGGGGATATATCTCAGCTCACATTACCTGAAATATCTGAGTTATGTATCAACCTTTCAAGAGGAAAGTCTAAAACTGTGAAAGGACCAAGAGACCATGCTCTTGCAAGGGTAAGTTTGCTTCTGGGACAGTAATTAGAGCAGAGATAGGGCATATTCTTGATGAATTCAAATCTAACATCTTAGGGAGTCTTAGTGAACAAATAGACACCCTTAAGTTACAAAACAAGCAAAAAGTTGAATCTCATGCTTTAGCAATCTTTTGTCCCAAATGTAGAAAGAAGCATGCCTTGAGAGAATTTCCTTTGGATGAAAAAGTTGTAGAGACCTGTGTGATTTGTTCAGAAAAACATGAGACCAAGATTTGTCCTTCATTTCCTGGTCTTAAAGCTGTATTTCAAGAAGATACTCCTACAAGTTCCACAGAATCTCTCAATTTTGTCTCTAGAAGGCCTTGGCAAGGACCTCAAACACAAGGATTTCATGATCAAATGTATAATCAACCCCCATCAAATTGGAATTCTTGGCAGCAACCTTGGCCCCAATTTCAAAATCAATCTCAAGCTTGGGCACAAGGAACACAAAATCCCTATGGAAGATACTCCCAGTACTATCAATATCCACCATCCTATCCACCATACCCACATTTTTCCCCTCAAAATTCTCAACAAAATCCTCAACAGAATCCTCAAAATCCACAACATCAAAATCAACCACTCCCCTTACCATTTCCTCAGAAATCAAATCAGTTACCTGCTCAACCCATACCAAACCCCAACAATAAAAATACTCAGAACACGTACATAATAGAAGGCCAATAGTTTCCAACTTATTTAATCACTCCTCTAGACCTTAGTGATGTTCAACTTAGGTCTGGAAGAATACTTGAAAAGAGGAAACCTTCTGTGATCATACAAGAACAAGATAACTCTGAGGAAGATTCTCTACGGGAAAATAAAATTCTTGAAGAAGACACATCTTTTCAACACCCAAACATTGAAAAATCAAAACAAAAAGAACCAATAATTTCAACTCCTGTATTAGAGTAGCCATCAACATCCACTCCTACACCTCCCTTTCCAGAAAGATTAAAAATTGATAGAGGTGTAGAAAAACAAATTATGATGCCTAATTATGATTTCCTAGATGAGCTAAGAAATGTTTGTATTAAGATTCCATTATTACAAGCTATCAAGGAAATTCCAATTTTAGCGAAGACAATAAAGGAGTTGAGCATGAAGAAAACAAGAAAAAGAATAAGAGAGACAAAGAAAATTCAACTGGCAGGAAAAATAGCAGATATCATGATGGGTAAGATTGCTATTCCAAAGTATCTAGACCCAGGAAATCCAGTTGTTAAAATTCACATCAATGGAATTGAGATCCAAAATACACTCATTGATTTAGGAGCAGCAATCAATATCATGAGTAGACAAATCAGGGATAAACTGAAAATTCCTAATCTTCTCTTTACACCCACATTATTACAATTAGCAAACAGATCTGTGATCAAACCTGATGGGGTAATAGAAGACATTCCGGTGTCCCTAGATTCTTGGGAGTACCCTGTGGATTTCATGATCCTAACTCCTAAGAATAATCTAGGAGGGCATCCAATTATATTAGGAAGACCTTGGTTAGCTACAGCTGATGCTTTCATTAGTTGTAGATTCGGTGATATGTACATCTCTGATGGAAGTTCAACTAAGAAATTCACTTTGTATCCTCCAGCAAGGACAATTACAGATTTAAATGATACTCAACGGATAGATGATGAAGAAGACTTACAACCTCTCTTCACAATTTCAGAAATTAGTGAAGATAGTCAAATTTTGAATACTTTAGAAAACTTCGAATCCTCTTCGGAACATAAACATGAACAATTTCAAGAATAATCCAACATTGAGTTTTTTTCATCAAGGCATATGTCTCTCTATTCCATGGATAAATTTTGCAACTCTACAATTGAGATATTTCCAGGCAAAACTTTAAACATAAACAAGAACCTAGAAAAATCTCAACAAGAAGAGCTAGTCAAAATTGTACAGAGACATTCTTCTGCATATGCATGGCAGTACACTGATATGAAAGGGATAAGCCCCAAGACTTGCACTCATCACATCTACGTAGAGGAAAATTGTAAACCAATCAGACAACCTCAAAGACGGATGAATCCAAATCTTAGGGAGATTGTTAAAGAAGAATTGCAGAAATTGTTGAATGTCAACTTTATCTATCCTATTTTAGATAGTCAGTGGGTTTATCCTTTGGTAATTTTGCCAAATAAAAATGGTAAATGGAGGGTATGCATTGACTACCGAGAATTAAACAAAGCTACTCTTAAAGATCATTTTCCCCTACCTTTCATAGATCAGGTGTTAGATACCTTAGCTGGAAAAAAGCACTTCTCATTTCTAGATGGGTTTAATGGTTATAATCAAATTCAAGTAGCACTTGAGGACCAAGACAAAACCACATTTACCTGTCCTTGGGGTACCTATGCTTACCGAGTATTACCATTTGGATTATGCAATGCACCTGCAACATTTCAAAGGGCAGTATTAGGAATTTTTTCAGATCTAATACATGATTGTGTAGAGGTATATATGGATGATTTCACAGTTTATGGAAACACATTTGAAGAAGCCTCAGTAAACTTGGAAAAATTCTTAAAGAGATGTAAAGAAGCAAATCTTTCACTTAGTCATGAGAAGTGTTTTATGATGTTTACTGAAGGAATTGTTTTAGGACATCACATTTCAGGGGATGAGATTAGAGTTGATGAGTCAAAAGTTGAAGTCATCTCTAACTTATCTATTCCAAGTTTTCAAAAATATGTTAGGAGTTTTCTTGGATTTACAGGGTATTATCGAAGATTTATAGAAAACTTCACCAAGATATCATCTCCACTCTTCAAATTACTTACCAAAGACTGTGATTTCAAATGGAATTTTGATTGCTAGTTAGCCTTTGAGACCCTGAAAACAAAAATTCCTGAAGCACCTATTTTAAGGGAACCTAACTAGAAGTTACCTTTTCATATTTCAACAGATGCCTCAGATACAGCTCTAGGAGCGGTATTGGGAAAAAAAGCCCTGATTCCTTATGCCATCTACTATACCAATAAAAATTTGACTCCTGCAGAGTTAAACTATACTGTAACTGAAAAAGAGTTTTTAGCTTTTGTTCATGCCATAAACAAATTCAGACACTATATAACAGGCTATGAAACTTTTGTTCACACAGATCATTCTGCAATTAGATACTTAATGAACAAATCAATTACTAATGGCAGAGTCATAAGATGGTTATTGCTTTTACAAAAATTCAACATTACCATTCTAGATAGGCTTGGAAAACAAAACACCGTAGTTGATTTCCTATCTAGACTCCAAAACATCAAAGATGACACTCCAGTTGAAGATCAATTTCTTGATGAATATCTTTTTTCAATTTCTACCCAAACTCCTTGGTTCTCTGACATTGCTAATTATTTAGTTTCAGGAAAATTTCCTTCAATAATGAATGCAAGAGATAAAATAAAATTCATTTATGACAGTGCAAAATATTCATGGGTTGCTAATGAGTTGTACAAGACAGGTCCAGATTTTATCATTAGGATATGTGTTCGGGAAGATGAGATGCCTGAGATTCTCAAAGCATGTCATGATGAACCTTGTGGCGGACACTTTGCTGATAAGAGGACAGCCTATAAGATCCTTCATTTAGGATATTATTGGCCATCCTTGTTTAAAGATGTTAAAGAGTATGTCAAAAGGTGTGACAGTTGCCAAAGGGTAGGAAAACCTTCTCCTTCAGGTGAGATGCCATTACAACCTCAGGTACATATTGAACCTTTTGAAAAATGGGCTTTTGATTTTGTAGGACCTATTAGTCCTCCATCAAGACAAAAGAGATATATATTAGTTTGCACCGATTATGTTACCAAATGGGTAGAGGCCAAACCATTACTTTTTTCTAATGAAGCATCTGTAGTTAATTTTCTTTTTGAGGATATTTTTACTCGTTTTGGTGTCCCAAGGGAAATTGTTACAGATCAAGGAGCTCAATTCACATCAAGGCTAGTGGAACAAATGATGGAGAGGTACAAAATTAGACACAGAAAATCTATTCCCTATCATCCACAAGCAAATGGTCAAGTGGAATCTACTAATAAGGTCATTGAAGGGATCCTAACAAAGACTGTCCATTTACATAGAAGAGACTGGGTAGATAGGCTTCTTGAAGCCTTGTGTGCCTATAGAACTACATGGAGAAGCACAACAGGTCACACTCCTTATGAAATTGTTTACGGAAAGCAAGTTTTGTTCCCTATAGAGTTCCAGATTCAAACTTTCAAAATGGCAGTTCAGCTAGGACTTGATCTATCAGAGGCACAAAAGCACAGATTGGAGCAGATTAATGAATTGGATGAGATCAGACAAGATGTAGTTTAGAAAACAAGTCTAATCCAACAACAAAGGACTAGATGGCATGACAAGTACATCAATGAAAAGAAGTTCAAGGAAGGTGACTCGGCTCTCTTGTTTGATTCAAAGTTCAAGGATTTTCAAGGTAAATTCCAAACACATTGGCTTGGGCCATATGAAATCATAAGAATTTTTGACAATGGAGCAATAAAAATCAGGACAATAGATGAAGAGAAGGTCACTTTTCTTGTGAATGGTCATAGATTTAAGTTGTATCATAAGCCACTCTCAAGAGAAGAATTTCTCAATAAATTCCAGGAAAGCAGTGATATGAAGTTAATAAAGAAGAATTTTTCTTCTTCATCAACTTAAGTGAATTTTCTGAAGTCAGATATTGAAAAAACTAAAATAAAGTATAAACATGAAAACCAATCACTGATTGGCATTTTTATACAGAAAAGGTGGAGTGAAAATCAGAATCTTTCTGACACTCTAGCTTTTCAAATCTGTTATTTCTCCAAGTAGTTATTACAAAATCATAAGTGCGGATCCATTTCACTTATGGTCCATCTCATTTTCCATTTCATTCATTCATCCATACTCCATTTCATTCATTCATCAACACTTCATTCACTTCACTCCATGGTCCACCTCATTTTCATTCCATATTTTTAAAGTTTGATGTTTTTCTGCAATTGAATAACACATATCATGAATTGCAGGCCACTTCTCATACTTCACTCCATTTCATAAGATGTGATCCATTCCACTCCATTACTCACTTCATTCATATTCCATTACACCATATTTTATTATCCATCTTCACTCATTCCATACAACATTCCATTCATGCTCCAAACCATTCCATTTCATGTTTCAAGTCTTCTACAGGTACATTTTGCAGCCAGTTAGACATTCTGCATCCAGTCAGACATTCTGCAGCCAGAGATCCTGAAGGCACTGTCTAGTAATCACCTGATCTGCAATAAAATGATCCTGCATATCCATGACAACAAGAAAAATCAAGAAGGTTATGAAGACTCAAAAATTAATGATTTTCAGGAGAGAACAAAGCATACGAAGAACACAAAAAAAAAAAAAATCAGAAAAAAGGCAAAGGTAAAAGTTCTGATTATAATGACATATCATGAAAAAATTTAGTATAGTTAAGTTATGAATAGTTCAGAAAGTTGTTTTAATTAATTTTGTTGATCATGCCTAACAAACCTCCCATATATCATGTCACTAGGCCAAAGCATTTAATGATGATTTTGAATTCGTTACAAAATATCTTCATGGTCTTTTCTACCGTGATATCTTTCAACTCATATACATCATCCTCACCTCATTATATTCATTCCTCAATCACTCCATATCATTATTTCCCGTAGCCAACTCTTAACCATTTCAGTCTGTAAAACAGAGGAAACATCTGTGGGGCAAAAAAATCTTTGTAACAGCCGCTGTCACCGTGAACAGAGGAGCAAAACTTTGAAGGTTGGAAAGCGGAGTTATGGGTCTTATAGTGAGGACTGAACCGGTTGGCACTAAGTACTTAGAATATTATCCTCAAGTCAGAGAAATGTTACAACAAGCAGGGTGGTTGCAATTCTTTTAAAAATTCAGTGGGTTTCACAAAGAGGTAACCAAAACGTTTGCAAGATCCTTCAAAGGAGCTGAGGTCGAGATATGAGATATTAAATTCACCATTATAGAAGCTTCCATTGCAGAAGCAACCGAATTGCCCAGACAAGGAAAAAGGTGGTTCAAGAATAGAGAATTTCATAACGAAGCATGGAAGCAGATACTCAAGTCACCGGGTATGGACGTTACCATTTTTAAAAAGGGTATTCCTAGCTCTGCACTAAAGAACAAATGGAGGAACATGTTGCTTATCTTGAAAAAATTTATCACTTGTGAAGGAAGATATGGTACTTTCTATGTCTATCATATTCGGTTGATAATGCATTTCCTAGAAGAAGAACTCAATTTTCCCTTTTTCTTGCTTCATAGTTTAAAGAAAATGGCCTCAAGTGTTCAAAAGAGAATTCAATTTCTGGAAACAACCTTATACCACCATGGTTTAGTCAAAATTTTGATTGAACATCATTTGAGAAAAATGGGAGATAATTGGGAAGAGTTCTTAGTGAGAAATCACTTTGAGGAACACAAGGAACCTCCACCTGAAGACAAACCTACAAAAAGAAGCAGAAGATGGAGAACCTCCAAAACTGAAACTGGTAAAACAATACAAGAAAGCAGTGAAGAAATGATTTCTGAGAAATTGACTCAGATTAAGAAGCAGCTTAAGAAAGAGAGGATAATAATAAAATTTGACAGAGAGAAAGGAGAAGGGCCATCTCAACCGATAAGGAGCCACAGACTTAGAGGGATACTAAAGAAAACAAAGGTTAAACAAACTAGAGTCATAAACATATAGGACGAAGAAACACCTACTGAGGTGGATTTTGATGAAGAAGTTCCAGAAATTGACCCAGCACAGCAAGAAATTTATGTTGAAACATTAGAGAGGAGAGCTTCAGAATTTAGAGACAGAACCCCTAGCCCACCAAAGTCCGAAATTGATATGCTAAGAAGAGATAGGTATGAGTTAGAAGTACTCAACAAGAATATCAAGAATGAGAATGAAATTCTGAGAGAGCAGGTTAAATTGAAAACTGATATGAATTCAACTCTGTCTCTGCAAATGCAAAAGTTGTATAAGGCCAGCGAAAAATGAAGAAGAGAAATAAAAAGTTAACCAGGGAACTCACAAATTTGAGATTCAAGTTAGTCATAAGAAAGCCCAGAAGGCCTTTGACTGCCAGGCAAAGCAGAACAAGAGGGTTGGATGTCCTTGCAGAGGTCTCAGAGTTCATGGAATAGTTGCATGAGGACATGCAAAAATCTAGCAGCAGGGGTATGTTGAGCTCCAAACATGTTCTTTCTTCCACCACATTCCACTCCATTTCCTTTGTCCATTATTAATCACAGGCTCAAATGATCAGTAGAATTAGTTAAAATTTATTTAAGAATGAATATCATGACTAACTTGCTATGTTTTTATGATTTTGTCAATGTAGTACTTTTTGAACTAAATCTACTTACAGAATGCAGACATTCTGTAGCTAGTTGTCGATTCTGCAGCTGTCTTCATGTCTACGCAAGTTCCAGGTGTCATCTTGGAGAAAAACACATATGGGCATATTCCACATCATTCCCTCATCATGTGTTGCTCTCCACGAAGCTTGAACGGAATTCTGTAGGCGGTTATGTACGTGGGAACTCAAACTAGGAGAGAGACTCCTAATAGGACAAGGACAGTCCAGATGTCCTTAATTCTATTACGTGACCACCATCAGAGTCCTAGTTTGATTTTTATTTGGAAATACAATTATCCCTAGGTTATCTCAAAACAGTTATGTAAATTTGTTACAAATATAGCTCGGGAAACCGAGGGACAAGGTTAGATTTTGTGGTTGATTGGTAGATTCCAGAAGTACGAAAACACTCTGTTTTGAAGTAATTTCTCTCTAATGCAAGAAGTATCACTTTATTGAAAGCACTGAGTCAATCTTGAAGTATATTTTTCATGCTACTCCGGTGGTAGAGGGCCCCTGCCTCCTAAGCAACCTTGTTTATACGGTTTAGATAAGTATTTTAGTCTCGTTTTTCATTTCTAGCTTAAGCACGTTTCTGAAGTTTATGTTTCATGCTTGTTTACATTGATCATCACAGCTAGACTTACTCTTATAAAGTCTTCCAAAATATCATCACAATGAATAAGGCATAGCTGTGGTGTTGTAGGTTTTAGTTGCATTTCCTTTCGAATTTTATGATTTATGCTTGTTTACACTAAGTGTCACAGCTGGTCTTACTCCTACAAACTCTTCCAAAATATCATTAACAATGAATAAGAAACAGCAGTGGTATCTTAGATTTTAATTGTATTTTCTTTCAAATCTTATGTTTATGTTCAATTGCATTGAATAATACAGCCAGAATTGTTTTTACAAACTCTTCCAAAATATCATTCACATTGAACAAGATGGGCTGTAGAATTCCAATAGACTAGCTGCATGTTAGTTTAGTCATAACACTCCGGAGGATGATTTCATTTAGTTTAGCTCTGTCACTACATTTCAAGTTTGATAATGGCATTTTAATTTAACTTTGTTCACTATAATTCAAGTAGATTAGTAGCATTCTAGTTTAGTCTTAGCTCACTGTATTAGCATTCCAGTTTAGTTGTTATCCATTGAATTTTAAATTGTATTAGTTGTTAAATTTAGATACCAGGGTCTTCATTATTTACAAAAACTTCTTTTGTTCCAACCTCATATTAATACATAATCATCTGGACAGAAGCTAGTATCAGTCTAAGGCCTGGAGTATTTTGCAACCCTTTTACCATTTCACAAATAAGCCTTTTCTCAATGACTATTCTAAAAAGAAACCTATAACTTTTGAGTGAGGCCTAGTGGTGCTAAATTGAGTTGCAGAACAGAATTAGAAGTTAGTTTAGAGCAAAATCTTATTGTGCTACAAATGTTCTTTTCCAAATATGTTCCAATGAACCTTTAATCATGGATGAGATGTTGTAACATTGTAAGATGATTGTTTATTTAGGAGAACTTCATTCACTCTTGTCCATTTCTCAAGCTCTTCCAACACATCTTTAATGAATGAATTGCATAAGTTCAAGCTCATGTTGTGATTTATTTCCTTGCAATGAAGTCATTATCAAGCTTTGAATTTGTTGTTTGCCAGCCATAGTTTAGGCTTTGTTCTGTTTTAGTATTTGCATTTGTTGTTTTCCAGCCATAGTGTAGGCTTTGTTCTGTTTTAGTATTTGCATTTTTTATTTTCCATCCATAGTTTAGGCCTTGTTCTGCTTTAATATAACCAATAGCTTCTTTTCACCATCATTTAGTTCTTTCCCTTTTCAAACATAAAACCATAAAACCAAAAACATCAGAAAACACTAAACACAACGTAGTGAGAAACAAATACCTAGGCACATATAGTGCACCACACTTTAGTAGTTTACCAACCCTGGTTGACAATTAATGAACTCAATTTAGGAACACTAGGTTGAGCACAAACATTTTGGCGTCGTTGCTGGGGAAGTGTAACTAAGCAGCCTTGTTTCTTAACTCCCAAAAAAAATGATATGCGTAGAGAGAGAGTGTTGAGGAGGTAAATCCCCTCTGCGGACAGAGGCGATCCCTACTAGCCCAGCAGGGGTCTAGCAACAATAAAACAATGTTACGACGCAAGTTCCTAGTTACGAATGAAAAGACTAAGGATAGAAGCCTACCTGGATTCCAATGTTGTGATCTTGAAGAAGAAGCGTCCCCGTTCCTCAGCCTCGGCAGATCACAATCCCTCCACGATCTCCGCGGATGAACACCTGCACATGGAAGAAACGAACAGATACAAGCATAAAATCCGGCATACGTAACTAAACATCAGTCAGAAAGGATGTTACTCACATTAACATGATGGAAAATAGAGTGGAACCATAATCATAATCATCTATTAAATAACAAACGAAGAGAGATTACAACCAAGTTCTGACGTCGCGGTCTCCTTCGGATGGGTCTCCAGTCGTCCACGTCTCGTAAAGCTCGCCAAGGAAAGGGAAAACCTCTCCGGAGTCTCTCGACAATGGTCTCCTTACTTGAGTCGGCCTTAAGGGAAAGAGAGGATTCTTTACAGCACAAAGGCTCTTGGGAATATGGAGATTCAAAGCTTAGGCACTTCAAGACTAGCTTGCTATGAGATTGAGCAGGCTTTTATAGATGGGGAAGGAGGGAGTTGGGATCCCTATTATTATGGGATTGGCCCTATCAACAAGGAAGGTTCCATGGGAGGTGGCAAAACCACTTCCCCTCCATAGAACTCCCGCAACCAAACCTCCCAACTCAAGATAGGCAATTGTTTGTGAGTTTGTTGGAACTCAACTTCCGCCATCTTTATTTAAAAAACAGTCCCTAAATTGGGTGGCGCGACTACTGCTCTATGACAGAGCGCCAGTTGGCGCGACCTCTTTGCAGGATTTTCCCCATTGGCGCGAGTACTGCACTGCCTGCCCGCGCCAATGCAAAAAGGGATGTTTTTCATAATTTTTGCAAGGAGATGTCTCAAGGGCAAATGAAGCTCATGCTTAGAGGAATGCATTGATGATGTTTTCAAGGCATGACAATGTTCGCAGGTCACAAAATGGGTCCTCCATTGTGCGGGACGGGGAATGGTAGGGACGGTGACAAATTACTATGTAACAGAGAGACTCAAGGGGTAGATTCATAAGAAGCAGAAGCAGAAGTTTGATTCCTAGAACACCACTTGTTTCATCAAGACCTAGATCCAGCACACCTCCAACTCAGACCCACATTCAATCCTTTACTGATCCTAGACTTCCAGAAGACTTAAGATCAGATATTCAATTAGAAAGACCTTCCACTTCATCCGCTGAACCTGTCTTAGAAGAAGATTCAAGGACCCCTGCTAGAGACACAAACTTTTCCACTTCCACAGAAGAATCAACTATGGCAGAAGAAGGGGGAGGAGGAGTCTTTAATGGAGAACACACATTATTTGGAGGGGGTAGAGGTAGCGGTAGAAGATAAGGAGGTAGAGGAAGAGGTAGAAGAGAAATGGGAAGCTCTTTTGGGTTTCCTATAGTAGATGAAGAAACCAATACAGCCATGAAAAACATTTCACCCTCTGTCCTTCCAAACTTCTATGGACTTAAAACTGAAGATCCTGAAACCTTCCTATTTGAATTTTAAGTCCTATGTATAACTTATGACTACTTACAAGATGCTCAAAAACTTAAACTATTTCCTTCAACATTGAAAGGAACAGCATTGAAGTGGTTTATGAGTTTGATCAACAGTTATATTAGGACATGGGAAGACATGAAACAAGCATTTCTAGAAAGGTATTTGGATTATTGTATGCCAGTCAATCATAAGGAGGAAGTGTTCAAGATGATACAAAAAGAGGATGAAAACCTGGAAGATTTGTTGGAGAGATTTCATTACAACATAAAAAGAGCAAAAATGGAAAACATAGACCAAGACACCTTAAAAGCTCTCTTGTTGAAGACAATTAGGGATGAATGGTTGGATATCCTTAACATGATGGGAAAAGGGGATATATCTCAGCTCACATTACCTGAAATATCTGAGTTATGTATCAACCTTTCAAGAGGAAAATCTAAAACTGTGAAAGGACCAAGAGACCCTACTCTTGCAAGGGTAAGTAAGTCTGCTTCTGGGACAGTAAGTAGGGCAGAGATAGGGCAGAGATAGGAGAACTTCATTCACACTTGTCCATTTCTCAAGCTCTTCCAACACATCTTTAATGAATGAATTGGATAAGTTCAAGCTCATGTTGTGATTTATTTCCTTGCGATGAAGTCATTATCAAGCTTTGCATTTGTTGTTTGCCAGCCATAGTTTAGGCTTTGTTCTGTTTTAGTATTTTCATTTGTTGTTTGCCAGCCATAGTGTAGGATTTGTTCTATTTTAGTATTTGCATTTGTTATTTGCCATCCATAGTTTAGGCCTTGTTTTGCTTTAATATAACAAATAGCTTCTTTTCACCAGCATTTAGTTCTTTCCATTTTCAAACATAAAACCATAAAACCAAAAACATCAAAAAACACTAAACACAACGTAGTGAGAAAAAAATACCTAGGCACATATAGTGCACCACACTTTAGCAGTTTACCAACCCTGGTTGACAATTAATGAACTCAATTTAGGAACACTAGGTTGAGCACAAACAGATAGAATGGATAGACACATCATTATGTTCTTCACCTGGGAAGACAGAATGGAGGATTGGGAAATCATCTGGCATCCGATATTCTTTTTGAATGAGATAGGGAATTCAAGATAAGAGTGGTCAAGGGCCAGTATTCTTTTAGGTCTTGCTACCCAAGAGAAGAATATTCCAAGAAGTTCATACTCTGGGAATACCTAGGTGGAGTATGTACCTTGGAGAGACAATGACTATGGCGTTTATAAGTCATGTGTCTCGCCAGCATTGTAGCCCATTGTCTCGTTGAGAGATGGGGTTGTTATTCAAGGCCTTGCACTAGTAAAATGTTGGTTGATATGATTCTATATATATGTGATTACCAATATGATTATTCTTATGATATTATTCAGATTGAAAGTGACCATGTAATTATATGAATACCTCCCTAGTTAAGAGGGAGTGTTAGAAAGTGTAACTAGGTTTGATCTTCATATTGACTATGTAATTATGTATTTATGTAATGAAGAAGACAAATATAATAAAATTTATTTTTTTTTATGCTTTCCTCATGGGTTTCATGAGCAAGGTTTTTATTATAGGTCAAAATAATTCTTCTTGATGTATTTAGGGATTTATCATCTTGTCATAAATGTACTAATTAAAGAGTCATGTATATGAAGAGTCAAGACAATCAAGTATGCATCAAGACCTTGTCAATAAAGCTTAAATATATAGATAAATATGATGCTCAAGATTAGCATTGAATATCTCCTCTAAATAGCCTATGAGCAGTGGACAAGTCGGCCTACATACCCCTGAATAAGTCGGCCTACAAAAAGATTGAAGGGTCGACCTAAAAGCGAGGAAGGATGTCACTATATACAAGGTAACTTTGTGGATCATTTGGAAGGATAATATCAGACAAGTTTAATTCAACTTCGGTGATATATATCTGAGTTAAGTACGAGAAAAGGGTTGTAATAAGTGTGAAATAAGAGTCGTAATAAATGCAAGAACAAGACAGTGTTTAGTGCGTAAAACGGGAAAATTTTAAGTGCATGAAAGGACTATACTTAGTGAAAAATTGTAGGTCTGTACTTTGGTGCGAAAGAGGAACATAATCATAGTGAATTGCAAAGTTATATAAGGGCTGCTTAGTGAAGTATACAAGGCAGGAAAAAGAATATATATAGAGTGCAAAGAAGACATGTTATAAGTTCAATCTAGGGATGCATGTAAAGGATTGGTACAGAAGTATGTACCATTATCTTGGGTATAAATCAAGATAAGAAGTATCCTAGAATAATATAAGGTCGAGCCAAGTAATCTATGGAGATACCAAGTACTAGAGACCAAGTTCTGTAAGGTTGGTGCAGGACAATGCAGGATGGTGCAAAAAGGAAGGATCAACTCAAGGAGTCAATAAAGAATCAGTGACAAGATCTTAGAGGCATAAAAGGGTTAAGGGTTTGTGTCATGGTCATGGTACTTGTCTTATGAAAGTCTATAAGAATAATTTCTTGTGGGTTTTCCTCTCCAACAGGGAGAGGTTTTTGCCCTAGCTTGAAGAGCCTAAATTTGTGTCTCTTGTGTTTTGGTAGTTGAATTTTTGAAATACATAATAAGCTAAGAAGAGAAGAAATAATTAAAGGAAGTAAGCACACAAGTAATTATCAATAATAGAAATTGAATTAATCCTAGCCCTACCTAATTCTCAACAGATAGGAAGCTCCTTTCTCCTTGTTGCTTCCTTGATGTTGATGATGCTATAGAGAATAGAAAACTTCTCTTTCTTGAAGATAGTTTTCTTCAATAATGATCCTTGATATCACAGAGAGGGAGATCCCTTTTGATCTTGAAGTCTTGTTGATGAGGATCAATGACGACTTCTTGATGATGTCTTCAATGGGAGGAATCTAGGGTTTTCATGCTTTCTTGTAGATCTTGACTTCACTTTGATATCCTTCAAATTTTTTTGATGCCCTTCTTGATATTGTATCCTTGAGTGTCCCTTTATAAGATGCCCTTCCTTGACTTTGTCACCTTAGCTCCGATCCCATGTTGATAAATATAGGGCATCAAGTATTAAGTGATTTTTGTTCTTATGATAACTGCTTGTGAATGTTTTTTAATTTCTTTTAGGATCTTCTCTTTCTTAGATTATTAGTGTTCTTCTTCATCAAACAACTACCATTTCATAAACCATAAAGAGATAAGAGACACAGAATATAGACTGTCATCCAAGGCCAAACCTCTCCTACTTGAGAGGAAAAATCGGACAAATTATTCTTCTTATATAGATTCTAATTGACGAATACCAAGACCAAGGTCTAGACCCTTGACAAAATGACCACTCCAAGACCAAGTCACAAATATCCTTCTTTGTTGATTCTCCTTCTTCTGCAAGTCAACGCAAGTAAAATTTCTTCCTTCACTGCACTTCTCAACTACCCTAAAACTTCAACCTCTTTTCCCAACATCTAAAAATTATATTACTGCAATTTCGCATGTGTGAGGAGTAGGAAAAAGTTTGGAGGTGTTTCCCTTCTTCTATCTATTTATAGGCTTCTCTAGATGAACTCGGCTAGCTATAAAACTGACATGGATACCTATAGATAACCTTCACTTGGATTGTTATGATACCACTAGAGAAACCCTAGCTTTCAGACACATGTGTGAGGTAACTAGCCCAAAAATGGTGCCAAATACTTCAACCTTCCTCTTCCCTTCCTCGGTGGTTAGTATACTTCCTTCTTGTGGACTTCACACTCATTTTTCTACTTCATACTTTGACCAAATTGCAGACTTGAAGATGACTGGAATTCTTGCTCTGAAATAAGAACGAGCAATCATATTTATAGTTGTTGGAGCCTCATAATTAGCCAACTTGAGAGAGGGCTAACTGAAATGTCACTTTGTGTAGGTTATTTACTCCATTTTCCAGTTGACTTGAAGGAGAGGTTTTGTGCTTAGTTTTGGAGGGCTTACATACTTATTTAATGACTCATACAAAATGTAACATGCCCAAAAAGGGTCCTTTATACATGACATTGACTCATGTTAACTTTATGACCAATCCTAAGGACACACAAAGGGAGTCACACTAAAAATAAAATTCCTTTATCATGAAACCCATGAGACAAGCATTACAATAATAATTTATTTTTCTTCTTTGCATCAATTATGTTGGCTCCCTATAATTTATGAGAGTGGCAAGAATAAATGTTGCAGGGGCCACATCAGAACCACTTTGGAATCCTAGGATCTAGCCTTCCTGGATTCAGAGAGGGATCTCTTTATTAGTGTCTTTGAATGATATATCTTTATGCTTAATTATGATATTAGGCTAGTTATGAATCTCAAAGGAACTTGTTTGTTTGATTGATTGGTTGGGATGGATATCAGAAAAGGAAAAGGTCACTAGAAAGGATGAAGGTGAGAGCAGGTTGAAAAATGTTTCAGCTGATAGGATAGGTCAAAAGACAGTATCAATCCATTGGGCTATGGAGTCACAAAAGGATTTAATTGTACAACAGCTCTACAAGGGTTTCCATGGGGCAAATCATCTATATCAAAGGATCTCTTTAGACTGATTTATGGCATGAAACATCAAAGTGTTGTGAAAGAAGCAAAGTTAACAACCAATAAAGAATCTATTAACTTCACTAAACAAGAACAGCCTTTCAAAGTAACTATTTGAAGTAAGCCAAAGGACAAGGCATACCATAGACTTCTTTGGACAAAATTTTACTAAAGCACACTTTTCAAACAACAATCCAATAATCTAAAAGACTACTTTCAGAAAGGAGAAAAAATATAAGAAAACGAAGGGCATCTTAAGATCAGGTAAGAACTTTGAATCTATAATGCTTTTAGCATACTCTAAAGGGAAACTTTCAAAACAACTATTAAAGACATGACCAGAGGATAGGGCTAACCATAGACTTCCCTGGTTTAGACTCTACTTAGCATGCAATGAAAATATCATTCAAGAAAGATGTATCAAGCTTTACACAGCAAGATATGGGCTCACCAACATTCCTTGACAAGTTATACTTTATTGAATCATTCCCAAATTAACTATTAGAAGAAAACATAGAGATAAAGCTTTCAGACAAAAATAGGGTATTTTGCAGTAAATCCTACTCTAAATCTTCTATTCTTTATGAGAGAAAATGGACAGCATGAAAATCATAAGGAAAAGCAAATACAGTGAGTAATAACATCACCATTAATATAGACCAGGATCTCATGAATCAGCTTGTATTATTGATGTTCAAACCAATTACATTCTTCAGGTCCAATAGGTCTTTACAGCTCTAACTTCTCTTCTCAGCCTAGTATTCTTCAATTACATCACAGCACTTCAGCGGCTTCAATAACTATTTACACTTGATAATAATTCATCTAACAACCAACCAACCCTTTACAATGTGCTCCTCATGGAGTATTTATAGATGAATGAGGAGGTGGAGTGAAAGAAAATGGTACTAATTTGTTCATTTAAGACATATTAAATGGTTCATGACCTTAGGGAATTTACATAACCCAAGATAAAGAATATCTGATGTTTTAACTCTGTTAAATGAATGTTTTATCAACTTCTGAGCTACTTAGTCACTTTTGTTGACTTTTAGGCATATTTGGTAGGCTGGAAATAACTTTTGAGTTGTCTATGTAAAATATCTTTGACTGTGCATTCAATTTGTATGCTTTTGAATTAAATATGACTGTAGGTGGCAATTTTGGGTTCTGGGGGGATTAATTGCTTCACTGATCTGGCATTTAAAGTGATACCTTTGCTGATTTGTCTTCTTTTGTGGCTTTAAACACTGATCTTGGCTTTAATTGTGCTTTAAGGCCTCATTAGGCCTTCTCGAATCATCTTTGACTTTGCCACTTTTCGCTGACTGTTTAACTTTAATTCTTTTGTGCTTTACACTGTGCTTTATCTTTAACCTTCACAGGTTAAGTCTTTAATCTACAGATTTATCTTTTAACCATTATCTTTCACTGATCTTCTTTGTTTTTCTTTTGAATTTTATGTACAGGTGGCTTTGACGCGTTGGAGGATTTCGTTGGCTAACCAATGTCCATGAAACATTGATTAAAACCCCAAGATTACACCCTGAAATTTCCCTTTCTATTTTATCATGCCTCGAGGATTGTCATCCTGAGGTTTCATGCCACATAGATGGTTGTGGGAAGGCCTACTCAATTAGCCACCATTACACCTGCAACTAAACATAAAACAATTAAAAAAAAATCTTGTGTTTTTTTGGATAAAACTGCTTCAGAAGCTCGGGGAGGGGTTATGGAGAATTTGTAGAGGAGGGGGAATATGGAGAGGAGGGGTTCCATGGCGTAATCATGAAGAAATGGGAAGATTTTTTCAAATAAGGCACGGAAAATGAAAAGTGTATTTGCAAGAAACCAACGGCGGTTTTCGTTTGAGGTTTGAGCGGTAAATGGTTTTAGTCGTAGTGAACACAATATGGTTGGATGGACAACACCTGTCCTAGGAAAAAAATATTTTTTCACGTTAAAATGGGTGGTTAAACCTCGAGAGCAGATCGTGCGCGAAAATGTTTGGGGACCATCAAATCTGGGGGAGCCAGATCGACGGTGGAGAGGTGAATGCAACAAACGGAGGTGCGCGGTCGGGTGGGACCGGTGCTGGTGTCAGCAATTTCATCAGGTAGTGAAAGGCTATTGGGCAGAGTTAAAAGGTGAGGTTTGATGGGGAGCCATCAGATCTGGGAGATATACGGTCAAGATCCATTGCGGGGGTAGGCGGATATACGAACGGTTGGAGGAGTGGATAGGAGAAGGGAGGAGGTGATCATCGTTCGATCGATAAAATCAACGGCTGAGATCAATCGAGGAAGACATAGGCGCGGTAGAAAATATATGAGGGGAAGGGCTGAAGATAAGGCGCGAGGATAAGGTCCTGTGGAGGAAAGAATGGAACTAGGGGCTTTTAAAAAAAAAAGGTTTTAAGCTTTAGCCAATAGTCGCGGGTGTGGTTTTATGAATAGAATGGGCTGAGGTCTTTAAGCCTTTCAAGGGCTTAAGGCCTAATGTTAAAATGGGCGTAAAAGGGCAAAACGAAGGTTTTTAAGGCCTAAAAGGGGTTTCGATAAGTTTAGAAAAAGAGGTTTAAACCAAATAAAGAGGATTTATAAGGTTTTTAAGGGGATTTTGAAAATAAAGGGTAAAATGAGGAAAATGGGTGATATGAAGGGAATATTTTGAAATGGAGAAATGATGAGAATTATGACTTTGAAACAGTCCTTATGAACTAGCAGGGCTATTTGAAGGCTTTTTAGAGTGAAGATATCGGTGAGATGGGTCCTTTGGACAAAAGACACAACAAGGCTTCAAGAACTCACATATTTGCTCCAAATTTGTTTCTTGAAGGCTAATAAACTTGTTTTAGCCATCATAGGATATGATAGAGTTTATTGATGGTTAACAGTGGCTCCACTTGGGCAGGGCAGCTCCTTGGAGGTGTCAAGAACCTCAGAAATAAAATCTCTGGAAAGTAGATCAGTGCCTTGACTTTTGTTGCATTTTGACATTCCTCTTTGTCTTTGATGATCATGTTGCTTAAAAAATATGATCTGCAATATCATAATAAGATGATTTTCTCCCAAAATTCTACCTACACAACCTACTTTCCTAACATGTTTTCTTCAGTGGGTGCATTTGGATTTGCAAACCCTTCGAACTTCATTTCATTATTTTCAAAAAATAGGAAAAAATAATCTATTGCTACCCTTATTTCCTCCTTGAGTTCATATTAAACAGTTGAACTCAATACTTCTCTACCTAATCTATTATCTGTCAAGACTGAACTGTTTGATAGATCTTCATTCTCTATATTCTAAAACAGAAATTTAAAACATAGTCAAATCAGGATTAAACTGTTTGATTTGTTATGGTGTCTATGGTTGTATGTACATGCTGCACATAGACTTTATTTGCAGAAAATTAAAACAAAACTTTGAACGCTTAAGATCTGAAAATCATGAATATCCTTCTTTCTTTCTTTGGTTCAGGTTTTGAGCTTTTTAGAACCATTATTTTCTATCCTAATCTATTCTACTGATAAGCCAAGATTACACAGTTTGGCAAATCTGTTTTCACTAACCTATCAGCATAAAATTCAAATTTATTCAGTCATGATTAGGATGTATGACTAAATAACAATTTTTCTCTTTTCAAGTAGTGGCATTTGGGCTTGCACACTTTCATATTTTTCTCTTTTTGGTATGGGGTTGTACCTTTCTTTTATCTGCTCTCTTTTCTCTTTTTCTTTTGAAAACAAATGTTATTTACAATGAATTAAAAAAAACTTTGAACAGAGATTTTAACAAAAATAATGTTTGAGCATCCTGCCATTGACAGGACCTCAAAAATGTTCTGTGCCATCCATCTCTTGAAGGAAAAAGGCATTGTTACCAACAGCAGAATAAATGAGATAAGGGCCTTTCCCTAAATTTTCAAACTTTCCATGTTTGCCCTTATCTTCTTTCCAAGAATCCCATTTTAGTACCTTATCACCAATTTTAAAATCACTTGCTTTTGTTCTTTTATCAAACATCTTCTTGATGTTTTCTTGTACCTGTTGTGCTCTGTTGTAGACCTCCTCTCTGGTTTGTTGTAAATGTACAATCTAATTTATTCTTCTGATCATATCATTTTCTTCATACTACACTTCCTGGATCAACTTCATGACTAGCACTCCTAGATTGGTTGGAAACATTGCATCTGCTCCATAAACTAGCTGATAGGGAGACATTCCAATTGATTTTTTAATTGTCAATATGTATGTCCAAAGTGCATGCACAAGCTTATTGTGCCATGATTTTTTATTTTCTTCCAGCAACTTCTTGATAATGTTTACCAAACTCTTGTTTGAGGATTCTGCCAACCCATTACCTTGAGGGTAATACGTTGTGGAATGACCCAACGTAATCTGATATTTATGACAGAAATCAATCATCTTTTTGGGTCCAAATGCAGCTGCATTATCTGTGATAATTTTCCTAGGACAACAAAATCTAGAAAGGATATGATTTTCAAGGAATGAAATGATAACTGAGTCTGTGGCATTCCTAGAAGGGATGGCTTCTATCCATTTGGTAAAGTAATCAGTGGCTGTGAGGATCCATTTATGTTGGGAAGATGATGTAGGATGGATTTTCCCAATGAAGTCTAGACCCCACTGTTGAAAAGGAGCTTCAACAATGATTGGATGCAAGGGTAAGGGAAGCAGTTTTCTTTTGCCTTCAAAGATTTGACATTTATGACAGGAAATGACCATTTTGTGGTTATCTTGAAAGAGGGTGGGCCAGTAATAGTCAGCTCTAAGGATTTTGTTCACTGTAGTCTTCTAGTAGAGATGGTCTCCACATTCTCCTTCATAAAACTCATGCTTGATCTTATCTGCATCATTCTCAGGAAAACATTTAAGCAATAATCTACTAGCATTTTTCCAATATAAACATTTATCTAAAATGCAATAATTTACAGCTTTTAACTTTAAAAATATTTCATTTGTTTTATACAAACCAGGAGGGGCATTTAGATTAAGCAGCACATACAAAATATCAGCATACCAAGATGAATTCAAAAAATGATCTTCAATAAGTGGAGTTGCCAACTCCTCCTGTTCATCTAATTCATTAAACATGTTTATATCAAGAGCTTGAAAGTTAGATTCAGCCATAATTTTTGCTAGTCCTCGACCTTTGATGAGCTTAGTGGGCTTGATTTCTAAGTCATATTCTAATATTACAGCAATCCACTTTCCTCTTTTTCCATCTCGATCTTGTGTCAAGATGTCTTTTACCACTGAATGAGGCACAAATGCTATGATGTGTGAATGTAAAATGTAAACTCTAAAGTATTTAAGGATTTGACTAAGGTAAAGGCTTGTTTTTCCATTATGTTGCACTTCAAAAGTGCATCTCTTAATACCTTGCTAAAAAATGCAATAGGCTGCTCTTGTCCTTTTATGTTTTTTTTGTAATAGGACAGCAGCCACTGTATGTTCTGATGTAAATGAAAAAATGAAGAAATATTTTGTAAAATCAGGACTAATGAGAACTGGTGTTTCGGTAAGTGCTTGTTTTACCAGCTCAACTGATTTCTTTGCTTCTAAGGTCCACTTAACTCCTTCTTCTCTTTTAAGCATATTTGTCATGTTTCTAAGAAGTTCAGCTAGATTGGGTATGAACCTTCTCAAGAAATTAATCTTCCCAGTGAAAGATCGAAGTTCCTTGATGTTTCTAGGATGATTGATTTGCAATATTCCTTCAATCCTCTTTGGGTCTATATGTATTCCCTCTTTAGATATGATATGTCCAAGAAGTTTACCTTCTTGGAGACCAAACAATGTTTTCTTTGGATTTAATGACAAACCATATTTTCTACATTTCTCAAAGACTTTTCTTAGGTGTATTAGGTGTTCCTCATCTATTTTGGAATATATTGTGATGGCATATAAGTAAATCACAATGAAGTAGCTAATTTCTTCTGAGAATGCAATATCCATGGCTCTCTGGAATGTGGCACCAACATTCATTAAACCAAAGGGCATTTTCACATATATGAAAGTACCAAAAGGTGTAGTAAAGGTTGTTTTAAGTTGATCATCAAGGTGTACCAAAATTCGGTTGTATCCTGAGAAGCCATCTAGCAAAGAAATTCTTTTATAACTTACTACCCTTTGTGAAATATGGTCCATTTTGGGCAAGGGATAGTTGTCCTTTAAGGAGGCTTTATTTAAGTTTATGAAATCAATACAAAGCCTTATTTCTCCTGTTTTCTTCCTAAATGATAAAATATTAGATACCCATTATAAGCATCTGACAGGGACAATAATTCCAGCATCATACATTTTTCTAATTTCTTTCTGTACCAGAGGTAATTGAACAGGGTTGATTCTGCGCAATTTTTGTCTGAAAAGCTTATGGTTCTCTTTGAGGGGTATCTTATGTTGAATTATTTATGTATCATATGATTTTAAATCTTCATAACTCCATGCAAACACATCAGAAAATTCTCTAAACAGCTCAAGATATTTCAGTTTGATATTGGGAGCTAGCAGTGTTTTGGATAATTTGATCATTTTAGGTTTTGACTCACTGCCTATATTGCACTCTTCTACTTCAGCTTCAGTAAGTTCTATTTTTGGCTTTTTTGCAACATCATTGAAGTCAAAAAATTCTTCTAAGGGTACCAGTCCCTTTGGCAAGCTTTCAGTTTTAGATTGCAGCACTTCTAGATCTTCTTTTTCTAAGTCTGTTCATTTTTCTGTTTTAAGTCTGGGTTTGTTGGTTAACATATTTATATCAGCAATCTCAGGAGTTTCTTCTTCTTTGAAAATTGTTTTTTTCTCAGTAGGACAGTCTTCTTCATACTCTGAATCTGAGTTTGGCATTTCAAATTCATTTCTGGACTATAGGAATTCTTCTATTTGTTTATCTCCTTCAAAAACTTGCCAGTATTTTTCATTGTCTAGGACTGCTGGTCCATATTTGACTTGGACTGTGTATTGTTTGCTTTCATAAGGTTTTAGACAGGTACTAGCAACAAAGGCTAATCCATTGGCAAGAATGTTTTGGTTTCTAGGGACAAAAGTAAGCTGGAATTCAGCAAATGATTTTAATAGGTCCATGACATCATCTCTATAGGCTCTTAGTCTGGGATGTTTAGCATTATATTCCCCATTTAATTTCCTAATTACCAATTCTGAATCCACATGAACTGTTATCCTCTTGCCTCCTAGTTTTCTTAGCAATTTTAGTCCTAAGAGGAGTGCTTCATACTCTACTATGTTGTTGGTGCAGTGAAATTTTAATCTGTAAGAATGACCTTCTGCATGATTATTTTCAGTATTATGTACCCATATGCCTCCTCCTACACCAGTTTTAGTGCAAGACCCATCAAAACTCATGCTCCAAAGAGGACTGTCTTCAAATTCCTCATTAATTTCATTTTTTTCCTCTCTGTTTTGTTTATTTTGATCATCAATGTGTTCTTTTTTGGGATCTTCACTATGTTTATTTGTGTCTTTTTCCTCAAGGTTTTCAATGTGTTGAGGAATTTCTCTTTGATTGCTATGATTGGCACTGTGTTGATGATTTTCTTGTAGCTTAAGATCTTTATTTTTTTGTTGTTGTAATTTTCTGAAATAGCAAACTTTTTTGTGGATGATTTTTCTTTTCCTTCCTCTTGTTCTATGGTTGCCACTATGTTGGTGGGTGTTTCATTTTCTAATCCTTTCTCATTAGGAATCTCATCATTGTAAAGAATGAATGAGTCAAGGTCAGTATGTATAGAATAAAGAGGAGAATTTTCTGGTCTTTCTTGGCTACTCACCATGTATTTCATGTGTGTTTCCCTATAAAGTCTTTTAGGTTGACTGAAGACATGGATGGTGGCATAAGTCATATCCATTTGCATTGTGCCTTGCAACTTAGCCCCCCAAGATCTTGAAAGAAGCATACCATATTTCGGGGGTATATCAACCACTACAATGTCCATCACTAAGCTTTTGGCTGGGATTTGTGCTAAATTGACACATAGATCTTTTATTAGGCCTAGGCATTTGACTCTGCTGGAATCAAAGGAGTACAAATCTTTGTAAGGTCTAGTTACCTCAAGGCCTAATATTTCCATTATTACTTTGGGCATGAGGTTATGTGATGCTCCTGAGTCAAGCATGGCATTGTGTAAAATTTTATCATGGATGTTTAAGCTAACATAAAATGGAGGAACTGCTCCTTCTTGAAATTTTCCTTCAATTTTTGGTCCAAACAGAAGCTTGGGTTGGTCATCATTTAAGTTAACAAAGTCATTGTGATCTCCTATGTTCAAAGCTTTTAACAATTGGGACCTATATACATCTTGAGTGACTAACTCAGTGAGAGGGATTGAGATTTTAATTTTGGAAATTTCACTCTCTATGCTGAAAGGAGTTTGAGTTTTGGAAATGTTTAATTCAGCCTTTTTACTCACTGTTTTCTCAGCAAAATCAGCTTGCTGATTTCTCTTATTTACAGCAGTCAAAACGGTTTTTTCAAGAGTATTAGCTGAAGTGCTAGTGCTGCTAGGGTCACCACTATGTTTTTCATTGTTTAGGATGCCTTTCCCTTTGTTTTTATCAGAACTTTCATCCACTGTGTTTTTGTTTTCAACTGTCTTTTTGGAAGTATTTGCAGGGCTGTTTTTAGAAAAAAATTCAGAGGTTATTTTCTTGGGAGTTTCTTGGTTCTTTTTACTCCTCAATTCGTATTGTTTTTGAACTTCCATTATGGCATTTTCAAAGCCTAGTTTATAATCTTCTGATTCTAGGCTTTATTCCTCATCAGGTATGTATGTGACTTGTTCTTCTTCATTGAGGAAAAAATTATCCTCATTGTTTACTCCAAACATGTTCATGTGACTTTCCTCTGTTTCTTCAATCACTCCCTCATCATTATCAGCATAATTATGTTGAAAAGGAGGTCTTACTTGCTGGTCAGGACCTCTTTGTATAATTTGAGGGGGATTCTTTCTAAAGTTTTGGTTTTGATTTTGATATTTTTTTTTAGGAGCTATTTGGTTTTCTTTTTGATAAGCCCTCTCATTTATGTTTATTCTTTCCATCATCATTTCCATGGTTCTAACCAAACTATCAATTTTGGCATCTTATGTGGAGGGTCTTACTTCATCTTTGTAGGTAACCTTTTTCTCTGCTTTCAATCTTGCCCTTCTGGCATTAAGGTTAGCTTCTACACTTACTGCCCCTTTCTTCATATCTTCTAATGTGAGGGGTTCTCTCTCCCTTAATTGATAACACATGTCTGGATCAAATCCTTCAGGAAAATTTATTAAGGCTAAGCCTTGAGGGGGTTTCATTTGTGGAGGAAGTGCATTATAAACACTATTGAATCTAGTGCAATAATCTTGGACACTCTCTCCAACATTTCTTTTAAGATCATTGTATTATGACAGGATTTGAAGGGGATTTCTCTTGAATTCCCATTTTTTTAGGAATAGTTGATGAAAAGCAGGAAGGTCATTGATACTGTTAGGGGTTAAGCCTTTGAACCATTTTCTTACTTCTCCCCCTAACCTTTGAGCAAACATTCTAAGTTTTACAGTTTCATCATCTATTTCTTGTCTATCAAAGTAATCATTCATTCTATCCACATGTTTTTGTGATGTAGTAGAACTACTAACATCATATAATGGAATCTTGGACTGATAGTACTGTGGTAGAATAGGTAAAGGCAAAGGAAGGACTAAGGGAGCATACCATGTTGCCATGGTATGAGGTTGTGGAAATAATGGGGGATTTACAAGTGGAGGAAGGTGAGGAAGTGAAGTGGTTTGAACTGTGGATGTATGAATGGATGTAACAGAATTACTTGGACCAGCTAAGTACTATTGAGAAGATTTAGGGTGAGAGAAACCAAAATTATGAATGATATGAATATCAGGGGGTGTAGATGGAGGGGTTTCCCTGCTATCAATATGGTCACTGCTAGATTGGGGTGAACGTGGAGGCTCAAAGTCTATCTGATCTATATCACTAATTGACTTGGTTCTAGATGGATTCCTTATGACAGGTAAGTCAACTGGTGTATTTTGCAGATCTGTAAGATTTTCAAGAATAGAGTTTGCTCTATGAATTGGTCTAACAATAGTTGGATTCTTGGATTTAGGAGACTTCCTAAGGATACTTTCTGGATTTTCAACTATTTCAGGAGGATTTGGGTCAGGATGGGCTCTAGTATGAATTCTTTTAGAAGCCACTATGTTAAGTTTTTAGACCCAATGATGAGAAAAATTCAGCCAAGTATGACAGTCTTTAAAAGGCCAACTAATCTTATAAAAGAAAACTTAATCCTCAAATTTCTCTTAACTGAGATTGTATGATGTTATGATAAAAGAGTTTCCCAGTGGAGTTTTTGGAAAACCAAGGGAAATCAGCAGGCTTACTAAAAACCAGTGGACTCACCAGGTGGAGTATTTTCACTTGTTACTAAGCTCTGGTTGTTGTCCACCATCAACAATCAGAAACCATTCTTGGCAGAAACTTGATTCATTTTAAGGAATGGGATTTTCTGAGTTGTGAAGTTATCTATTACTCAGTATATTCCCCGGTATGGTCGCCACTATGTTGGCTCCTTGTAATTTATGAGAGTGGAAAGAATAAATGTTGCAGGGGCCACATCAGAACCACTTTGGAATCCTAGGATCTAGCCTTCCTGGATTCAGAGAGGGATCTCTCCATTAGTGTCTTTGAATGATATATCTTTATGCTTAATTATTATATTAGGCTAGTTATGAAGCTCAAAGGAACTTTTTTGTTTGATTGACTGGTTGGGATGGATATCAGAAAAGGAAGAGGTCACTAGAAGGATGAAGGTGAGAGCAGGTTGAAAAATGTTTCAGCTGATAGGATAGGTCAAAAGACAGTATCAATCCATTGGGCTATGGAGTCACAAAAGGATTTAATTGTACAACAGCTCTACAAGGGTTTCCATGGGGCAAGTCATCTATATCAAAGGATCTATTTAGATTGATTTATAGCATGAAACATTAAAGTGTTGTGAAAGAAGCAAAGTTAACAACCAATTAAGAATCTATTAACTTCACTAAATAAGAAAAGCCTTTCAAATTAATTGTTTGAAGTAAGCCAAAGGACAGGGCATACCATAGACTTCTTTGGACAAACTTTTACTAAAGCACACTTTTCAAACAACAATCCAATAATCTAAAAGACTACTTTCAGAAGGGAGAAAACATATAAGAAAACGAAGGGCAGCCTAAGATCAGGTAAGAAATTTTAATATATCCTTCTTTTAGCATACTCTAAAGGGAAACTTTCAAAAAAACTGTTAAAGACATGACCAGAGACAGGGCTAACCATAGACTTCCCTGATTTAGACTCTACTTAGCATACAATGAAAATATCATTCAAGAACAATGTCTCAAGCTTTACACAACAAGACATGGGCTCACCAACATTCCTTGACTGGTTATACTCTATTGAATCATTCCCAAATTAACTATTAGAAGAAAACATAGAGATAAAGCTTTCAAACAGAAATAGGGTACTTTGCAGTAAATCCTACTCTAAATTTTTTGTTCTTTATCAAAGAAAATGGACAGCATGAAAAACATAAGGAAAAACAAATACAGTGAGGAATAACATCTCCATTAATATAGATCAGGATCTCATGAATCATCTTGTATTATTGATGTTCAAACTAGTTACATTCTTCACGTCCAATAGGTCTTTACAGCTCTAACTTCTCTTCTCAGCCTAGTATTCTTCAATTACATCACTGCACTTCAGCAGCTTCAGTAACTATTTACACTTGATAATAATTCATCTAAAAACCAACCAACCCTTTACAATGTGCTCCTCATGGAGTATTTATAGATGAATGAGGAGGTGGAGTGAAAGAAAAGGGTTCTAATTTGTTCATTTAAGACAGAGTAAATGCTTCTCAACCTTAGGGAATTTACATAACCCAAGATAAAGAATATCTGATGTTTTAACTCTGTTAAATGAATTTTTTATCAACTTTTGAGCTACTTAGTCTCTTTTGTTGACTTTTAGGCATATTTGGTAGGCCAAAAATAACTTCTGGGCTATCTATGTAAAATATCTCTGACTATGCATTCAATTTTGTATGCTTTTGAATTAAATAGGACTGTAGGTGGCAATTTTGGGTTTTGGGGGATTAATTGCTTCATTGATCTGGCATTTGAAGCGGTCCCTTTGCTAATTTGTCTTATTGTGTGGCTTTAAACATTGATCTTGGCTTTAATTGTGCTTTAAGGCCTCATTAGGCCTTCTCGGATCATCTTTGACTTTGTCACTTTCTGCTGACTGTTTAACTTTAATTCTTTTGTGCTTTACACTATGCTTTATCTTCAACCTTCATAGGTTAATTCTTTAATCTTCGGATTTATGTTTTAACCATCATCTTTCACTGATATTCTTTGTTTTTCTTTTGACTTTATGTACAGGTGGCTTTGGTGCATTGGAGGATTTCGTTGGCTAACCAATGTCCATGAAACATTGATTAAAACCCCGAGATTACACCCTGAAATTTCCCTTTCTGTTTTATCCTGCCTCGAGGATCGTCATCCTGAGGTTTCATGCCACATATGTGGCTATGGGAAGGCCTGCTCAATTAGCCACCATTACACCTGCAACTAAACATAAAACAATTAAAAAAAATCCTATGTTTTTTTGGATAAAACTGCTTCAGAGACTCGAGGAGGGGTTATGGAGCATTTGTAGAGGAGGGGGAATATGCAAAGGAGGGATTCCATGGTGGAATCATGAAGAAACGGGAAGATTTTTTCAAATAAGGCACGGAAAATGAAAAGTGGTTTTGCAAAAAACCGACGGCAGTTTTCGCGTGAAATTTGAGCAGTAAATGGTTTTAGTCGTGGTGAACGCGATATGGTTGGATGGACGACACCTGTCCTAGGAAAAACCGATTTTTTCGCGTTAAAATGGGTGGTTAAACCCTGGGAGAAGATTGCATGTGAAATTTTTTGGGGACCATCAGATCTGGGGGAGCCAGATTGACGGTGGAGAGGTGAATGCGACAAATGGAGGTGCGCAGTCGGGTGGGACCGGTGTTGGCGTCAGCAATTTCATCAAGTAGCAAAATGCTATTGGGCGGAGTTAAAAGGTGAGGTTTGATGGGGAGCCATCAAATCTGGGAGATCTATGGTCAAGATCCGTTGTGGGGGTAGGCGGATAGACGAATGGTCAGAGGAGTGGATAGGAGAAGGGAGGAGGCGATCACCGTTGGATCGATAAGATCAACGGCTGAGATCAATCGAGGAAGACATAAGCGCAGTAGAAAATATATAAGGGGAATGGTTGAAGATAAGGCGCGAGGATAAGGTCCTGTAGAGGAAAGGATGGAACCAAGGGCTTTTAAAAAAAAAAAGTTTTTAAGCTTTAGCTAATGGTCGCGGGTGTGGTTTTATGACTAGAAGGGGCAGAGGTCTTTAAGCCTTTCAAGGGCTTAAGGCCTAATGTTAAAATGGGCAGAAAAGGCCAAAACGAAGGTTTTTAAGGCCTAAAAGGGGTTTCGATAAGTTTAGAAAAAAGGGGTTTAAAACCAAATAAAGAGGATTTATAAGGTTTTTAAGGGGATTTTGAAAATAAAGGGTAAAATGAGGGAAATGGGTGATGTGAAGGGAATATTTTGAATTGGAGAAATGATGAGAATTATGACTTTGAAACGGTCCTTATGAAATAGCAGGGCTATTTGAAGGCTTTTTGGAGTGAAGATATCAGTGAGATGGGTCCTTTGGACAAGAGACACATTAAGGCTTCAAGAACTCACAGATTTGCTCCAAATTTGTTTCTTGAAGGCTAATAGACTTGTTTTAGCCATCATAGGATATGACAGAGTTTATTGATGGCTAAAAAATTACATAAAATCACAATTACACATGTCCTCAGGAAGACTGAATCTAGTTACATTTTTCAAAACCCATTACAATCAATCTCCCCATATCTTGATCCTATGGACCTAGAATATTCCTTTTGATATGCTTAGTTATTTATAGCTACATTTATTCCTCTTGAGGAAGATCTAATGTGGGGAGGTAAAAGGTACTACTCTCAATATTTGCCTTAAGTACTCAAATTGATCTCTTGGAAGAGGTTTGGTGAATATATCGGCTACCTTCTCTTTTGTAGGTACATAATCCAACTTGGAAATTTAATTTTCAACTTGCTCTATGAGGAAATTGCACTTGATTGGAATATTTTATGTCTTTGAATGGAAAACGGGGTCCTTGGACATGATGATTGCACTTGTATTATCACAAATGATTGATATTGGTTAATCATATATCACTTTCGCATATTGTAAAATATGCTTCATCATTAATAATCGAGTACAACAAGAAGTTACTACTATATATTATGCTTCAGCGATAGAGATAGAGAGAATGAAGATTTCTTCTTGCTTAACCATGAAACAAGAAAGAACCAAGAAAGAAAGAACCAAAACTACTTTTTTTATCATTTTCATCACTGGCCCAACCAATATCAATAAAAACAGTTAATGAAAAATATGTATCTATGGGGTACCAAAGTCCATAGTCCATTATGGCTGTTAGATATCTGAGAATCCTCTTTCTACTAGGATATGACTCTCTCTGGAGGTTATTGAAATATTCCAACAATACCAACTTCTTGCATGATATCTAGTCTAGAGGTTGTTAATTATAAGTGATTTCCAATAATAGATCTATATAAATTCTTGTCAACTTCTAGTGATTCATTAGTCTTGTTGAGTTTGCAACTTGTAACCATTATAATGCTTAACAAAGAACATTCCTCCATATCGAATTTTTTCAAAACTTCCTTGAGATACTTGCTTTGTGAAATAAAAATTCCTTTAGAATATTGTGCAATCTGAAAACCAAGGAAAGAAGAAAGTTCTCCAAGCATAGGCATCTCATATCCGGCCTTCATATCAGACACAAACTCACAAGTTAGATGTCCTGAATCACTTACAAAATAATATCATAAACATAGACAACCACCATTATCAATTTTCCATCACTCTATTTCACATATAAATTACTATCATTTGCACCTATTTTGAAACCACACTTGATAAATTAACTATCCAACTTGGGGTACCAAGCCCTTGGCGCCTACTTAAGATAATACAAGGCATTTTTCAACTTGAAAACATAATCAAGTTTATTTAACAATTGAAAATTGTTAGGTTTCTCAGTGTAAACTTCTTCTTGTAGTTCTCCATTTAAAAAGGGAATATTTAACATCCATCTGATATATCTTAAATTTCTTAAAACAATCAAAATCCAAGAACCTGAAAATTGCTTCTAATCATGCAACATGAGCAAAGGTCTCATCAAAATACAAACATTCATTTTGTGCATATCTCTTTCAAACTAACCTTGCTTTGTTTATTACCAAATCACCATTTTCATTCATTTTGTTCCAATAATGTTCTTATCTTATGGTCTTGGAACAAGATCCCATGTGTGATTTTTCTCGATTTGATCAATCTATTCGTTCATGGTCTTTAACCAATTGTCATATTGGTTGGCCTGAGAAAAATCATTTGGTTCCATCATAGATAAAAAAAGCTACATGTGCTTTAGTAGGGTGATTTATAGCCTTCTTCTTGTCTCAACACATGTATTCATGTCACCAAAAATTTGGTCAGCTATGTGGTGTTTTTGCACAACTTTGCAGGATCTTTGAATTGTGGGCTAAAGGGTTCTTCAATATCTTCATTTGTAAGTGGTTCATCAACCTTCTCATCATAGATGACTAGATCATTACTATTGACATTTCTTGGTTATTTGTCTTCAAATTCAATGTGTTAATCAACTTTAACATCTATGTAATAAATTATTTTTCTTCTATTCTTATTGTAGCATATATAGCCCTTGCTAGTCAATAGTATCCAAGAAAAATACCTTGATCGTCTCTTGCATTTTCCATATCAGAGATGATATGGGGCTTAGTCAATGTTTGGTATGAAGTGTACCTTGTTTAAAATCAAAACTTTTGTGCTAATGGATTTAGCCCAAAATATTTGTGGTATACCTCTGTCTCCCATCATGGCTCTATCCAACTACTAAAATGATCTATTGGCTCTCTACACTACTACATTCTGTTGTGAAGTCTTTATTATGGTAAACTACCTTTTGATGCCTATTCTTTGCAGAAATCATCAAACTCTTTGGAAGTAAACTCACTGCCATTAATAGATCATATACACTTTATTTTACAATCAATTTCATTCTCAACCATGGCCTTAAAGTTATATTTTTCAAAAGCCTGTGATTTTCTCTTAAAAACGCCACCCATGTCATTCTACTAAAATCATCAATGATAAGCATGAAACACAATTTACTTGAGGATTTTTTAGTTCTTCAAGAAACCACAAAAATCCATATATATTAATTGCAAAGACCTGCTTGATGAGTTCTCCTTGGATTTGAAAGGCACCCACACTTATTTTCCAATCTAACAGGACTTGCAAATAGTGTTCTTTAGCTTTGAAAGCTTTGGAAGATCTCTGACAACATTCTCATAAGAGAACTTTTGAGGTATAAAATGAGCCTCCTAAGAAATATGTACAACCAAAATAAAATTTATAAGAACGAATAGGATTCAAGATGATGATGTCAACCATGGGGGATGATTCACCATTTTTTGGGTAAAAAGGTAAAAAAAAAGTTACAAAATAATAAAATAATAAAACTGCTTTTTCAACTTGTATTTTCAACTTATCTCCCTAAGGTTTTACTCAAATTTCAAGCGGGAGTACTTGTTGGATGCAAAATTTAATTCCTCATCCAATGAGTACCCATGTTGCATACTTTTGATGGACCCTGCTACACGAAAAATGAGAAATACATGAAAAAACGTGATTGCAATCACACTTTCATGTATTTCTCATTTTTCATGTAGCAGGGTCCATCGAAAGTATGAAACATGGGTACTCCATGGATGAGGAATAAAATTATGCATCTAGTGAGTGTTTTTTCTTAAAATTTGAGTAAACCCGTAGGGAGATAAGTTGAAAAAGTATTTTTTTCTTTTTCCCTCTAAATTTTGGAGATGTAATTTAATCTTATTTTATTATTTCCTCTATTATTTTATAATTTCCTTCGGAGGCCCATTTTAGACCTCAAAATTACCTTAATGTCTTGCCCAATTTTACAATTTGATCAAACTTCAGATGTTCTAGCATTTGATGCCATAGCCAACTTTCATAAATCTTTGTCAAACAGCACTTCTTTGTATTCTCTTTTCAAACGTAGACATTAGTTTTTGTTCTAACAGCTTCAGCTACTATCTCTCTTGTGCCTGCAAACTTGATTTAACAATTTTTAGATTTGAACAACACATCATAGCCTTGGTCACACATCTGAGACACACTGAGTAAATTGTACTTCATGCCATCAACAAATAGAACATCCTTGGCCTTATCTCTACCATTAGCTAGGCTAACAATTCCTTTACCCACAATCTTACCAAGAGCATTATTTTCAAAGGTCACATTACCTATGTTGACAGGTTTCCATGAAAAAAAGGTGCTTTTATATCCTAACATATGTCTAGAATGATTGTAAACATAACATTGACTCCATTCATTCTGAGCATATAAAACCACATTGTAGTTTTCTTCATTTTCATTTTTATTCCATATTTTTGACAAATGTAGTATTAAAACAAGTTATTCAGTGGGGAAAACAAATTTCTATACCTAGATCTGCTCGTCTTTTGCCTACAAACTTGGTTATTAGGCTGATAATTTCTTCTTCATGGCACGAGTAATCTAAATGATAGATTCATCCCACAATTTATTGCCCTGTGCCCATAATTACTATATGTAAAACAATAACCTAGAATTTCTGAAGATTGGTTGAGATACTCTTTGAGATACTTGAGCTTGTCTAAGACTTGAACCTCTCTATTATGGAAATAAATTTGACTCTCTTGCACTATTATACTTATTCACTTTCGCAATGTCTTCATCGTCATGCATCTTCAAAGACCCAAATTTCATGTTAAGACCTTGAAGTTTGACTTTATTTACCTTGCTATCACCTTCATAGCAGCTTTTCATCTTATCCAATCTTGCTTTTGCAGTAATGAAATCCATGACCTTGACTTGTCCTGATTTAGATAGGCCGACAAGTAGAGCATTCGTAACTTTTGTGTTACATGTTAATTCCATATTTTGATCTCTAGTAATCATGGATGAAGGCCCTTGATATTATTCTTCCTTTGTGTCCCATACATCAGCACCAAGAATGAATATAAGTTTTCACCCTTAATTTCCAAAACACATAGTATGTTCCATTGAACATAGGTGCCATATTGGTGATTCCTCCTTCCTAGTTTTCCATAGTCCCTAATCTCCCTTCCAACTGTTAAATTGATCCTGAAGTAACTTGGCTCTATTTCCAATTTTTAGAAACCAAGAGAATACTGAGGGGGGGGGGGTGAGTTAGTATTATGAGAACTTTAAAACTTTCTTTCAAAAAGTAAAGTATACTAGGACTGTTGAAAAGTGTAACTAGGATTGGTCTTCATATTGACTATGTAATTATGAAAAGAATACAAAGGTAATAAAATGTATTTTTTGTACTTGCTTCATGGGTTTCATGAGCAAGAATTTTATTATAGGTTAATAGACTTCTTCTTGATGACTATTTAGAGTTTGTATTATGTTTATAAATGTAAATAGAGTCATGTATATGAAGTGAATTTTCATCATTAAAATCTCCAAGACCTTGTCATGAACCTTGTAGAAGAAAGGCTCTAACAGACCTCAAGATAGCTCTCCTTCAAACGCTAGAAAATATGTAATAAAGTTGGTTGAAGCCAGCCTACAATTTAGCCTACATGTCGGCCTAAATGTCTAATATGTGGTCAGCCTAAAGAGAGGAACAGATTCACTATATATAACCTAATCTGTGTCCATTCGAGATCAAGCATCTGTGAACCATTCTATGGATAAAATTGCGGATTCCAGAAGATAAACAAAAGTGCATTTTAGGACTTATATATGCATATTTCAGGAGATATAACATGCGGATTACTTGGTGTAATAAATGCAGGTTTTTAAAGTTGATGTTTTTGGATGATGCTAAGAAAAGAGTGCAGATTGATAGGATTATGTACAAGGTTATACTATGGTCTTATCTGAGATATATCAGCCTCCAATTTTTGTATCCTAACTCAGGAATAATTTGCGCACTTTACACTAAATTTTTGCATACCGATTTATGCAAAGATAAGAAATGTTAAGAGAAATGTAGATCTGTTTAAAAGAATTTCTTATTGATTATGCCAAGGTTATTTTGAAAATCATATTACATCTGCGATACATGAAGTTGAAACAGTGACATAAGAAGGAAGTCTTAAAGGTTGGAGCAGAAGAGAAGGATCAATGTCGAAGGCAGTCAAAGAGGTAATGAAAAGGTCTTAGAGGCTCTCATAGGTTAAGGTTCTAAGTCTTGGTCATGGTACTTGTCATTTGAAGATCTATAAGAAGAATTTCTCATGGGTTTTCCTCTCCAAGAGGGAGAGGTTTTTCCCTGGCTCTAGGAGCCTAATTCTTGTGTCACGTGTCTTTTGATAATTGACTTGATGAAATATTTAATAAGCTAATGAAAGGAAGACATAAGTAACTCAAGTAACATCATAAGTAATTATCAAGAAGAGAATTTTTAATTAATCACTAGCCTTCAAAACTCTCAACATGGTATCATATCTAAGGTGTTGAACTCAAGGGCTACTTTTCAAAGAGACATTCCAGGAAGCAAAAATCAAAGTTTGGGTGAAAAGTCAAATCAGTTTGCAAGGAAGCCTGTCAAGCTATGTTTGAGAAAGATCTTCATTTCAATCAAAGGATCAACCTTTCATGAAAATAATATTTTCCATCAAATATTTACATTCAAGACATTGTTAGAAGAGGACATCATCTGTTGAAGACGTCCTTTACCATCAAGGATCCAAGATCACCTAGATTAAAGATTTCTATGTTAGAATAATTTCCTAGCCTCTTCGTCATCATCAAGGAAGATGCTGAAGGAGAAAGTCACTTACTCAAGTAAGTATCTATGACTTTATCTAAATCTGTCAAAATGACTTATTGTATAGAGAGAAACAAATTGGTTGGGTTATCAAACTTCAATGCATGGAAGAAAAGGACAGATATGAAGCTAATTGAAAATGAAGTTATGGGCTTCATAGAAGGATCTACAATTCAACCTCTAAAAGAAGACATTCTAGCATATATCAAATACATGAAGGGAGACATAAGAGCCTGAAGGATTCTTATAGAATGCATAAAAGACTCTCTCATTACCTATGTATCAAAGCTAGAAACCTCAAAAGAGATATATGATAAATTTGTGGAACTATTCTCAAAATGTTCTGCAAAGGAAATAATATTCTTAAGACAAAAACTATACAGATTGAGAATTTCGAAGGAAGGAATAATTCCATATCTGATGGAAATTTTCGCAATACGAGATCAACCACTGAAGTTGGGAGAAGTAATGTCCGATAGAGAAATACTCACTATGGTACAAAATGCTTCACCTAAAGAATGGATATGTTTCACTTCAAGCATAGATGGAAGATAAGAAGCCATGCCTTTCCAAAGTCTAGGTAAGATAGAAGAATCAAGATTGAAAGTGGGATCAAGTGTAGGGAATCAAGCCTTTGACACCATGTCCAGGAAGAAAGGGAGATTCGTTAAAATTGGTCCACATAATAAGAAAATAAATGTGGACAAAGCACAATACTTTGGATGTAATGATCTTGGGCATTATAGATGAGATTGTCCTAAATTTAGAAAGGACAAGAGGAAAAATAAATAATCCCATATAAGAGAAGAACCTAATGCAAAAAAATCTAAAACAGAAGAAGCGAGGGATCTCCACTATGATTGATATCATCTTCTCCTTTAAGTGGTTTCTGTTGGTTGAAATGAAGAAATGTATATTATAGAATCATGATAAAAGCATGGTAGGATCTCTTGGTGAAACACCTCCAGGGAAACCTCTCTGATAACATCACTAATGGAAGGCATTCATCAAGATCAAGGGTCATCATGGAAACAGAATTTTTGGATGTGATGACATATTGATGGAGTAGGCCAAGGGAATGAAGCTCTTCATTCTAGAGAAATTGCTACAGGATGACTCAAAGGAAAAAGTATGAGGTATATATTTATATTTATATGCTGACACTGGATGTTGTGAATTCATGTCATTATGGTTGCAGGTAGTGGACTCCTATATTTAGAAGTATGATCTATGAAGGACGATCTCTTGGTGCACTGATAAATGAAATCAATATAATATATATCCTCATGTAATATGAGGTGGTTGTATATGAGTGAGGAACTGGAAAATTTGTAAGTTCCTGGGAATGAAGAATATGCAGAAATGAATATATCATGATATGAAACCATGTCAAGAGGTAGTTATCATCCAGAAGCCAAGGAGGATATGTAGACTCTGACAGATATATGGTAAAAAAGAAGACCCTTGAAAAAACATATCATTAGGAGATGTGTCAATCTAAATAAAGGATGTCGATGCCTACAAGAATATTTCATGGTGAAAGATCATCACTGAGGTAACTTTTTTTTTAAATTTCATATATATATGTTTATCTCGATGAGTTTGTGTAGGGTTTCTAATCGTGAAAAAGGATGTATGATCCTTGGAGATGATTCGAAGGAAAGCAGCATGACATAAAGGTGGACCAGATGGGAAAGATTCATGAATCACTCTCTGATGGTTAACATGACTCGTGACTGAAAGTGATGGATTATTTGTGCCCTATGAAGCCAAAGGTTGAAGATTCCTCAATATTGAAATCCATAACATCGAGGGGAGGAATTCTTCATGAGAAGTTGTGTATCTCACCATTGTTGTTGCAGGACCCTGATTGAGAGGGAGCCTACTGGTAAGTTTCTTACATAGAAGAAACTTGAATTATGTCCTTCCTGAGTTGAGAGGGAATGACATATGTGTTTTACTAATACATGTGTCATGCACTATTTTGAGAAGTTGGAGGGCTTAAGGTTAATAAAAATTCTCTTTTCGATAGTTACTTGTGAATGTACTTTTGTCTTCTTCTCTTAGGTTAAGTTAATCTTTCATCAAGTCAATTATCAAAAAACAATACACAAAGATTAAGAATTCTTCTTATCGATCTTCTAATTACAAGTATCATGACCCAGACCTAGGCTTTCTTCCAGAACCTTGAACTTCACCTTGTGTATGTGTCTATTTGATTTTCTTGGACAGTGAGAAGGTAAATCTAAGATTTACCTTTCTCACTATTACTTTTGCTTCTTCTTATGATCACTATCTATTTATTTGTCTTCGGAATACTATCTTTGTGTATATATATTTACACTGCCTTTGTTGTAGTTTCCACAATATATATGTATACGTTGTTTCCTTTGAGATATCTGAAATTCCCTTGTTGTCTCTGTATCTATATATGTTTACGCTACCTCTGCTGTAGTGTTGACTCTGCTGTGGTGACCGCATATTATGCTTGAGATGTCCTCTATCCTTTATATATGTTGACTAAAACACTTCAGGCTTTACCGTGAAATTTTTTGCTCTATTGTAAGTGCATATCCTTCCAAACACATCCGCATATCCTGTTCCTGATTTATCTGCATACAAATCATATGTATCCGAAACTGTTTATTGATGTAATCCGCAATGCCTTACAGGTACAATCCGTTGTTATTCACCGATATGATTTGCATTGTCTTACATCGAGAGCATACTTCATCTATTTCAGAGACCATCAAATTTTTTTGACGTACCGCAGGATATAGGTATATATATATAGAGAGAGACAAATATATTGTCTTGAAGACAACCATAACCATAGCTTTAAGGCCGACTCATCTAGTAGCTTGAAGGTCGACTTGTAGCACATAAAAGGGTTGACTTCCAGCGATGGTGAGGGCTATTACACGCCATTCTTCAATAAGGTTTATTAACAAGGTCTTCAATATGCATGACTCTAATTATTCTTATAAACAGAAGAAAAACCCTAAATGAACATCAAGAAGAATTTCATTAACCTATTAGTGCAACAAATATATATCTTTTTATCTTTTTATTCTTCTTTATAAAATACATAATTACATAGTCAATATGAAGACCGACCTAGTTACACTTTTCAACACACTAGACTAGGACTAACCATCGTAAGTCTTAGTAAAGGCCATGTGGATAGAATGGATAGACACATCATTCTAGTCTTTACCTAAAAGATAGAATGGAGGATTGGGCAATCATCTGGCATTCGATACTCTTTGATAATGAGATAGGGCATTCAAGATAAGAGTAGTCGAGGACCGATATTCTTTGGGGGTTTTCTACCCAAGAGAAGAATAGTCCAAGAAGGTCATACTCTGGGAACACCTGGGTGGAGTATGTACCTTGGAGAGACAATGACTATGGTTTCTTAAGTCATGTGTCTCACCGGCATTGTAGCCCATTTTCTCGTTGTGAGATGGGGTTGTTAGTGAAGGCCTTGCACTAGGACAATGTTGGTTGATATGATGCTATACAGATGTGATTACCAATTCGATTCTTCTCATGAGATTCTTCAGTTTGAAAGTGACCATATACTTGTATGAATACCTCCCTAGTTAAGAGGGAGTGTTGAAAAGTGTAACTAGGATCGGTCTTCATATTGAATATGTAATTATAAAAAGAAGAAGAGAAAGATAATAAAATGTATTTGTTGTACTTGCTTCATGGGTTTCATGAGAAAGAATTTTATTATAGGTTAATAGACTTATTCTTGATGTCTATTTAGGTTTTTGTCTTCTATTTATAAATGTAAATAGAGTCATGTATATGAAGGGCATTGTCACCATTAAAAGCTCCAAGACCTTGTCATGAACCTTGTAGAAGAAAGGCTCTAACATCCCTCAAGATAGCTCTCCTTCAAACGCTATAAAAGATGTAATAAAGTTGGTTGAATTCAGCCTAAATTTCTATTATGTGGTCAGCCTAAAGAGAGGAACAGATGCACTATATATAACCTAATCTGCGGCCATTTGAGATCAAGCATCTGTGGACCATTATGTGGATAAAATTGCAGATTCTAGAAGATAAAAAGAATCGGATTTCAGGAGTTATATATGTGGATTTTAGGATATATAACATGTGGATTACTTGGTGTAATAAATGCGGATTTCTAAAGTTGAAGTTTGTGGATGATGCTGAGAAAAGAGTGTAGATATAAATGCAGATTGATGGGATTAAGTACAGGGTTATACTGCAGTCTTATCTGAGATATCTCAGCCTCCAATTTTCGGATCCTAACTCTAGAATAATTTGAGGACTTTACACTGAAGTTTTGCATACCAATTTATGAAAAGATAAGAAATGTTAAGAGTAGTGCGGATTTGTTTAAAATAAGGCCTTATTGATTATGCCAAGGTTAGTTATCAGATCATATTACATCTACCATACATGAAGTTGAAACAGTGACATAAAAACGAAGTCTTAAAGGTTGGAGAAGAACAGAAGGATCAATGTTGAAGGCAGTCAAAGAGGTAATGACAAGGCCTTTGAGGCTCTCATAGGTTAAGGGTCTAAGTCTTGGTCATCGTACTTGTCATTTGAAGATATATAAGAAGAATTTCTCATGGGTTTTCCTCTCCAAGAGGGAGAGGTTTTTCCCTCGCTCTAGGAGCCTAATTCTTATGTCTCGTGTTTTTTTATAATTGAAATGATGAAATATTTAATAAGCTAACTGGTATGATTTATTAAAAAGGTATTATTAACGTCTATGTGAGCAGCTTATGTTACTTAGTGCAACAGATCGATAAGATTGTGAATAACATAAACAACATAAGCAAATGAAAACACATTCAAACACATCAACACAGCAAGAATTTAATAACGGAGTTAACTAGACTTCCTGGCTACATCTCTGGGTCCTTAGCTTCCAGTGTTGACCGCTTTAATTTGTCTTCAAAATGCTTTTACAGGTATGAGCTCAAAAAAAAAAAACTCAAATGAGAAAATGGACCTCACCATTGCGACCAACTCAAAATTTTGGTTAAAACAAGTATAAAATTGCCTATATTCCACCACCGTGACCTCCAGACCCCCTGGAGAAATCCAAAACCACCTTTTCCCTACACAAAACCATCCTTCCTGCACAAAAACCACCTTCTCTGCAGCAATACCACCTCGGACTGCGCTCTCATTAGTTCTAGGCAGATTCAGCTCTGCACAAAAAAGAAGTTTCGGGTGGCTTGATTACAAGCTCCACCCATATGGCGTACTGGCTAGCAGACTTGTGCAAAGTTGTTGTGTTATATAATTTTTGGGAAGGTCGGCGAGTCGAAACCCCCGCCCGACCATTTCGTCAGCCCTCTGCCAGTTTGAAACTATATATGGTATAACATATATATTGAAATATATATGCGGCGGTGATATTTATTAAGGGTTTGGCAGTTGATATATGCGAAATTAATATCATTGATAAGGCTCCATCATTCGTGGGGTTGACCCCGACCGTCCAAACCTTTCCGATGGACAAACTCTGATTACAATAATTACAATGTAAGCTTTGCATTTAATACAAATGATGCGGTAGCTCGACCAATGAACTAACTCCGACGAAAACTTAGCCATTCCGGGAGGTCAAGGGTGTGATCCTCCCTGATCCCCAAATTTTTGGAAATAAGGCCAAATTGGGCAAAATCTGGGCTGCTACATGTCAGCCTCGGATTGGCCCATTCCGTCCAATCAAACTCTGACATGTCATCGATCCTGCTGACATCACCCTGGACATATGGCACATTCTCAGGATGACATGTGTCCTGCTGACATCATCCTGACCGTTGACTTGATCGTTAACCATTGACTTTGACTTTGACTTTTTTCCATTTTTCCCTAATTTGTCACAAACTTTGACTTGCCATATCCTCTGCATACAAACTCGATTTTACATGTCATTTACACCATTGGAATCTTGTCGATGAGCACTTAAAATTGGTATTATTTTCATCTGCATTTGAAGACTTTGATCTGGAGGAAAAACTAAATCCATTTCGAATCACTCCTCCCCACTAGAAGCATTTGGACCACCAAAAGTTGGTTTTAGCTGTCGAGTAAGTGAGGGTATGTTTCCTTCACTTTTCTAATTTCTATCCATCGTGCTTTACTTGGATTTTTACCTTTAATTCCAACTCGAAGACACTCAACTTCTCCTCATCGCAAAGTCCCTATCCTCCTATCGAGAATTGTGTCGTCTTGCAACTCGTTGAGATACTCTGGTGAAAAAATTCGATGGAAGGTACCAAAATTTTCTCTTCTGGATCTTCAATCAATGAAGGTTCATACAATCACAAGTTTTCAACATTTACGACAAAATAGATCTACATATAATCTGGTAGATCTAGGCGGAAAGCATTCTCACCAATTTTTTCAAGAATTTTGAAAGGACCATATCTAATTGGTTTCAACTTTTTACCTTCCCCTTGAAGTCTTTCTTTGCTGATGTACAACCAAACTTGATCACCAACTTGAAAACTATGCTCAACTCGATGCTTGTCGTGCCTCGCTTTATACTTTTCTTGGCTCTTTTCCAGTTGTTCATGTACTGCCTGGTGAATTTCCTGGATCTATTCAATGAACTTGGTTGCTTTGTCCACATCGATGTGTCCATCAACTGCTATGTCTTTACCAAAGACAAAATCCAAGGGAGTCTTCGGTACAAAACCAAAACAAGTCTCAAATGGAGATCTTTGAGTAGAAGAATGTTTCGCATGGTTGTAAGCATGTTGTACTTAACACAAATGCTCATCCCAAAGCTTAGGATGCTTGCTGCAATAACCTCAAAGCAACTGTACCAGTGTCTTGTTTACCACTTCTGTCTGGCCATCAGTTTAAGGATGAAATGTTGTGCTCTTCTTTAATTTTGAGTCCATGAGTTCCCATAAACTTGACCAAAATTTCCCGACAAATCGAGAATCTTGATCAGATACAATAGATGTTGGTAACCCAAAATGAACCCATACATTTTCAAAGAACAACTTTGCAGTTTGTTCAGTTGTGACATGTTTAGTACATGGTGTCAAAATACACATCTTACTGAACCTATCCACAACTACATACAAATAATCTTGACCTTTTCTAGACATTGGCAATCCCCCAACAAAATCCATGGATAAACTTTCCCAAGGACGAGAAGGAATTGGAAGTGGATTGTACAAGCCTAATTTTCTGTTACTTGGCTTGCTTATAGCGCACATAGTACCTCCTTTAATATATCTTTAAATGATTTCATTCATTCGTGGCCAATAGCAGAATCTTTGTAATTGTGAAATTGTTTTACTTACACCAAGGTTACCTAAAATTAGAGAAGTATGTGCTTCTCAAATCACATTAACTCTTTCAGTTTGTGGAATGCATAATTTTCTCAAATGATGTAAGAGTTTGTCGTTTATGAAATAATCCAATTCTTCTACCTGCTTTCCATGACTTAAAGTTGCATATACATCCTTAAAATTTGTGTCTTGATCATATTGTTCAATATAGCTTTCAAGCATTACTGAATTATGCTTAAGAATTGTGGATACATTTATGATTGGTATTGATAACATGTCTGCAACCTTATTATTTATGTCTTTCTTATATGTGATTAAAAAATGAAATTGTTGCAAGAAACCCATCCAACGATAGTGTCTTGATTGTTGCAATTTAGTTTATGAGTGTAAATATTGTAGTGGTTGATGATCTGTATGTATGATTGTTTCTTTTCCCATTATGTAATGTTCCCACTTTTTAACACTCTGTACTAATGCATATAATTCCTTATCGTATGTAAGATATTTAACTACTAATGATGTGAATGTCTCAGAATGAAAGCATATAGGCTTTATGTGCTGCATCAACACTGCCCCCATGACATATTCACTTGCATCTGTCTCGATCTCAAATGGATGTTGAAGATCTGGCAGTGCTAGTACTGGCGTTGTATTGATCCTTTCTTTTAATGTGTCGAAGGCTTTCTGTTGTTTGCCTCCCCACTGAAACACCTATTTCACATTTTTCAAATCATGTAGAGGAGCTGCAATCAAAGAAAATTTAGCAATAAAATTTCTCCAGTATTGTGTTTCCCCTAAGAAACTTCTAACTTTTGTAGCAGTCTTGGGCTTAGACCAATTTACAATGACTTTGACCTTAGAGGGATCTATCTTCAATTCACCACCCCCTACAATATAACCCAAGTAATTTAAAGATGTCCTGCCAAATTCACATTTTGACAGCTTTACATAGAGATTTTCTCTTTTTAACACATCTAAAACCTGCTTTTCATGCTTTATATGTTCATCCCATGTCTTACTAAAAACAAAAATATCATCTAAGTAGACTATTACAAAATCATCTATAAATGGCCTAAAAACATCATTCATGACACGCATGAATGTAGCTAGAGCATTGGTCAAGCTAAAAGGCATAACCATCCATTCATAGAGCCCTTGCTTCGTTTTGAAAGTAGTCTTCCATACATCTTGTTCTGAAACCCTAATTTGATGGTAGTCGCTTCGCAAGTCTAACTTAGTGAAGTAAACTTCATCTTTCAACTGATCTAAAAAACCGTCGATGTGAGGAAGAGGATAACAATTCTTTATTGTTATTTTATTTAATTCTCAAAAATCAATGCACATTCTCCACGAACCATCTTTTTTATGTACCAACACAATAGGCGATCCGCATGGTGAAGTGCTTGGTCGAATAAACCCTTGATCGAGCAATTCATGTACCTTCTTCTTTATCTTTGCATTCTCTAGAGATGATAACCTGTACATTCCAATGTTAGGAAGAGGAGCATCTAGCTGCAAATAAGTATTATGTTCTATCTGTCACTTGGGAGGAAGCCCCTTAGGCTCTTGAAATAGAATATCATAATCAGAAAAAACTTTAACCAAATTTGCTTTCTGTTTAGGATTACAGCCTTGAAAAGCATTGGATTTATCAAGATCCTTTGCTTTTACAATCATAAGTAAAAATTGTTTACTTGAATTTATAATTCTTTTCATCTGTCCTGAATTTATGAGAGTGTAGTTATCTTTGAGTTTATGAGCTCTTAATACATTTTCGATTCCATCTTTAGTGAGTTGATACTTATTCACCCTTCGATAGAAGACAGCATCTCTATCATACAAGTATGGACTCCCTAGTACAATTCCACATATATCCAATGGTTCTATATCTAATTCACCCTCATCTACAAAATCTGATCCAATTGCAAAATGAAGTTTGCATTGTTTCGTAACTTGTAGTTTAGTTTTATCACAGACCCAACCCAATGGGTATGGATTTTTATGAGGTTTTGTTTCAGTAACCAATTTCTTTACAATTGATTCAGCAATCAAATTAACTTGAGAGCCACTATAAAACAAAGTATCAATTTTAGTATGCTTGGAAACGATTCTAATATGAAATAGCTCATTTATTTTCCTCTCATCATTTTCATTATCAACAGAATGCAAATTACTTGTAGATGCTTGAGAATTTTTACATTTTATACCTATAGATTTAATTGTTGTTTTCTCTCTTGAATCTGATCCCAAGTCCTTTGCATAGTAGCAGCATTCTTTCGCTCTTTATTCCTGAACTTCTTAGGCTTCAATTCTGGATGCAATACCCAGTAGTGTGCCTCATCATGTCCTTCTTTCTTACAGTGAGTGTATGTATTCTTTTCTTTCTTTACAGTGTTCACTTTACTTTCCTTCCATTTTCGTTTCTTTACTTTCCAACATCATGAGATATATTTTTACCCCTAGCTTCTAGATGAGTTTCTTGAACTGATACATCATCTAATCTAGTCGGATTAAACATCAGTATGGTATGCCTCAAATAACTATGTAGGCCACCTATGTATTTCAATAATTTTTCTAGTGAGTCCAATGATATGCCTAGTGTCAAAGCTCTTTTACGAAATTCCTGAATGTAACTTTGCACAATTTAACCCTTTAACTGACACAATGTTTTCCAACTCATCATATCTTGTTGCATATAAGCCAAAGGATAAAAAAAATTAATAGCAGAAACAAATCCATTCCATGTCAAAATTATTTTACCATGTTTTTGAAGATCTGCTTGTGTCTTACCTTCCCACCAAACAAGTGCAGTTCCTCTAAGACAAAGGCTAGCACGTTGGATCTTCTTTCTTTCTGAGACAACTTTCTGTACCCTGCTATAAACTTCAATTTGTCTTATCCAATTATCAATATTTTCAGTGTTAATCTCACCGTCATAAATTGGAAAATCAAATTTTACATCTAATTTGATCAAAGAGAATGTCTTCTTCTTCTTCTTTTTAGAAGAACTAGATTTATGAGAAGAGGACGATGATGACGATGATGGTGATGATGGAGGAGATGATGGAAATAATGAAAAAGGCTTTTCCCCCAATTCTTTGTCTGTTTTAGGTGATGAAGTGCCTTCACCTTTTCCCTTTTTTAAACTCTTTATACATCTCTTCTACCATCACCTGTATTGTCATGAAGTTTTCCATGAATTGAGCTTCTGTTCCCAATATGTTTTCTTACGTCATCTTCTTTTGTGAAAATACCCTTCCAATCTTTGGATTTGCTTCAACAAGTTATCCTTCTCCTCATTTGGACTTTGACCTAGTAAGCATTCAAATCTTCAAATGACATTGTCAAACCTTTAAGAATTAACCTGAAGCTCCAATACCACTTGATCTTATTTATTAAAAAGGTATTATTGACATCTATGTGAGCAGATTATGTTACTTAGTGCAATATATCGATAAGATTTTGAATATCATAAACAACATAATCAAATGAAAACACATTCAAACACATCAACACAGCAAGAATTTAATAACGGAGTTTACCAGACTTACTGGCTACCTCTCCGGGTCCCTAGCTTCCAGTGTTGACCACTTTATTTTGTCTTCAAAATGCTTTTACAAGTATGAGCTCAAAAACAGAAACTCAAATTAGAAAATGAACCTCACCATTGCAACGGGCTCAAAATTTCGATTAAAACAAGTATAAACTTGCTTATATTCCGCCACGGTGACCTCCAGACCCCCTGGAAAAATTCAAAACCACCTCTGCCCTGCACAAAACCATTTTTACTGCATAAAAACCACCTTCTCTGCAAAAATACCACCTCAGACTGTGTGCTCATTGGTTCTTGGTTGATTCGGCTCTGCACAACAAAATAAGTTTCAGGTGACTTGATTACAAGCTCCACCCATATGGCGTACTGGCTGGTGGACTTGTGCGAAGTCATTGTGTTATATAACTTTTGGGAAGGTCGGCGGGTCGAAACCCCTGCCCGACCATTCCTTCAACCTTCCAGTAGTTTGCAAATATATATGGTATAACATATATATTGAAATATATATGGGCGGTGATATTTATTAAGGGTCCGACGGTTGATATATGCAGCATTAATATCATTGATAAGGCTCCGACGGTCGTGGGGTTGACCCTGACCGTCTGGACCTTTTCCGGTGGACAAACTTTGATGACAATAAATACAATGTAATCTTTGCATTTAATACAAATGATGTAGTAGCTCGACTGGTGAACTAACTCCGATGAAAAATTAGCCATTCCGGGAGGTCAAGAGTTCGATCCTCCTTGATCCCCAAATTTTTGGAAATAAGGCAAAATTGGGCGAAATTTGGGCTTCCACGTGTCAGCCCCGGATTGGCCCATTCCGTCCAATCAAACTCTGACATGTCATCGATCCTGCTGACATCACCCTGGACATGTGGCGCATTCCTGAGATGACACGTGTCCTGCTGACAACATCCTAATCATTGACAGTTGACTTTGAATTTGACTTTTTTCCATTTTGCCCTAATTTGTCATAAACTTTGACTTGCCATATCTTCTGCATACGAACTCTGTTTTACACGTCGTTCGCACCATTGGAATCTTGTCGACGAGCACTTAAACTTGATCCTATTTTCATCTACATTTGAAGACTTTGATCTCAAGGCAAAACTGAATCCATTTTGAATCACTAACGAAGGGAAGACATAAGTAACTCAAGTAACCTCATAAGTAATTATCAAGAAGATAATTTTGAATTAATCACTAGCCTTCCAAATTCTCAATAAGGACAAAAACAAACACTTCAACAACCATGCATATAAGCATCACAAGAATCAACAAAAGAATAACATTTTAAACACATAAATTCTTCAACCCTTTCTTCAATTATTTTTACAAAGGAAAGCTTCAACTTGATTTTACAAAGTTCTCTGGCTCCGACCAGAAGGAAGCTACTACTCCCTAATTTATTACCTACTATTGAAAGGAGATACTACCCCTAGTTTATCACCTACTATTGAGAGGAGCTCTAACCTTTAAGATTATCAGCTATTATTGAAAGGAGCTACTACCCTTAATTATTTATTAGCCACTACTAGAAGGAGCTACAACACCTAAAATCCAAGATGTTACTTGTTTGACCTCCTTGACTCATATCTCATTCCATTTTCAAACTCAAATCATGAAGTCCTCTCTCTTTCATAAAAAAAATAAATCTCCCCTTAATCGCACACCCTAATCACCATAAATTCACTTTCAACAATCTCAATGACTAATCAATTTATCATATAAGCCAACAATATCATCAATATCAACAATTGAAAAAAACTACCTTTTTGCTAATTCAACTCTCCTTATAAAGAATTAGAGTTGATGTTTCTAGATTTAGAACTTTTAGTTAAGTTTAGCTCTTTAACCTACATGAATTCATATATTCAACTCATATACCACTTTTGTTAAGTCTTCTTAATGTGTTCATATTGTATTCATACTCTACTATGTTGTCCTGAGGTGAGAAACTGAGTTTCACTGCTAATTTCCTCAATTCTGTAATTTTTACAGGGTTTAGTAGTGGCTTTCTAAATTTGGAGAAGTACAGAATTTGGACGCAGTTCCAAATATGCCACCAAACTATCTATGCTTCACCAAACATCTAACAACTCATTCATGTGCTCCAACACAAGTATAATGCACCACCAGTTACAGTGGAATCCACCAAATATGGCGCAACATGCCAAAGTTGTCAATGCATTGATATTGGGCCTGCATCCTCAGTCACATGACCATATAACTAAGTATTAGAGGAGACCCATTAGCCCTCAGGCTTTATTTCCCCATGAATAAAACTTTTGCTGTGATAGAAGCCTTCACAATTTAATCCTCCATGATGATGGGGTCGCCTTATGATTGGTCTGTCGTTCCTCGTCATTTTCCGGTGGATATGCTACCGTGTCTTGGTGCTTTGTCAACCTATAGATAAAACTTGTTGCTCATCTATAAATTTCCAAGGTTCTTAGACTTCCGGGGATCAAGATGATGTGTTCACATTGCTGACATGTCTGCCACCTCTGCAAGGATGCCCTGTGTCACTCGCTAAGTGGTGCCATGTGTCACCTATTTTTGACCCACTAAGCCACCCAAAAATTCCAAAGTTGCATGCCATGTGTCACATCCCTACTGGTGCCACATGTCTCATTGATGTAATCATGCCATTGTCGCTCCATGTCACTTCATGCAGCCAATCAAAATGCATTATGTGTCTTTTGTCACTTGTTCCCATTAGGGAAGTTTTTAGGTCTAAAATGAGCCTCCTAAGGAAATTATAAAATAATAGTGGAAATAATCAAATAAGATTAAATTACATCATCAAATTTTAGAGGTAAAAAAAGAAAAACTATTTTTTAAAATCGTATTTTGCAACTTATCTCCCTATGGGTTTACTCAAATTTCGATTGGTGACACTCGGATGCAGAATTTGATTCCTCATCCAAGGAGTACCCATATTGCATACTTTTGATGGAATTTTCTACATGAAAAATTATAAATACATAAAAAACATGATTGCAATCATGTTTTTTCATGCATTTCTCATTTTTCGTGTAGCAGGGTCCATCGAAAGTATGCAACATGGGTACTCCTTGGATGAGGAATTAAATTTTGCATCCAGCGAGTACTCCTGCTCGAAATTTGAATAAAAACCTTAGGGAGATAATTTGAAAATACGAGTTGAAAAAGTAGTTTTATTATTTTATTATTTTTTAATCTTTTTACTTTTTTACTCCAAAAATGGTGAATCACCCCACATGGTTTGTTGAGAATTTGGAGGGTAGGTGATTAATAAAAATTATGTTCTTGATGATTACTTGTGAGCTTACTTGATTTACTTATGTCTTCTCTTCTTAGCTTATTTATTCTTTCATCAAGTCAATTATCAAAATACAAGAGACACGAAATTAGGCTCCTCGAGCCAAGGCAAAACCTCTCCCTCTTGGAGAGGAAAACCCACAAGAAATTCTTCTTATAGATTTTCAAATTAAAAGTACCATAACCAAGACTTAGACCCTTGACCTATGTATGCTTCCAAGACCTTGCCACTGCTTCTTTTTCGACCTCTAACGTTGATCCTTCTTTTCTGCACAACCTGCATTGTCCTGCACCAATACTAGAGAACTCGATCTCCAAGTCTATCTTCCTTGATTTTATCTTGGTTTCTCAAACACTCATTCCTTGCTTAATCTACTTTGTCTTTAGTATTCTAAACAAGTGTCTTTCTTTTTTCTCGATAGAAGTTCCTTTCCATAAACTTATTTTTATTCAGATATTAGATTAGGTCACTCGGGACCCTTTACTTTGCATTACCTTGAGATTACTTCACTTGAGATATGCTATCTCTCCTTTGTAGAAATTATACAAACATATGTATATCAATGGATTCAATCTTATCAAGCAATGTACTAAAGCAAGATACCAAATCCTTCTACAAATCAATTGCGGAAAATAAACACAATCGCCAATCACAACAAGTAAAGAAAGAAGAAAATCAAACCACAACATAGATATTTTCTCGGGGAAAGTTTGTTGCTCAAAACCCCTCTATATTCTATTTTATATTCCACAAGGAATCATGAAACAATTACAATTCACTCTTCTCACAAGGGTCTCCTACACTATGCTAATCGTCTTACACTGATCCGGACAAAATCGGGCCAACACTTAGCGAAATCTCAGCCTGTCTTCAGCCTGCCTTGCTCACGCAATTCATGAGGAATGCAATCCCTATTCCTTAGGAATTTCATCCTTTCTCAGCTGCGCTAGTATCATGGGAAATCCTGTGGTGTTTTAATTGCATCTGGGAAGTTTGATAATGATAGAAAGGATAGTCAACTTCCCTTTAACCTTTGTCTCAACTGGGTCTCCACTGGAACTAACATGCATGCAGTTAAATTCACTTGATATCTCACTAGTGAAACAAACAATTACAACTACTTCAACTGACTTTAACTCACCTAACTGAGTTAACTGATTACTCATGCATTAAACTAATGCACTTAACTGCAACCTGAACTCTAAAACACATAGAATCACTTTGCATGCCTCACCAACCACCCTCAACTCGAAATTCATGAGCTAACTGAGTTTAGCACACTCAGTTAACTATTGCAAGTGATTATGAGCTAAGATTACATTTTATTGTCCAATTTAATTAAGGGATAATTAAATTTGACACATTTCCAATTTATTAAATAAAATGAATTGCACACTAATGTATCGCTAGGACCCATCATTACATGACCTATGGTCCCACACTAGTGTAGGTGCTATCATGTTTTTTTTGGATGCCAATTTCATTGCTTCTCGTTGTAAACTTCAACACTCCCTCTCAACAAGAAAGGAATGTTCTTGCATGCGCACATGCACCTCTTGCATGCGACATGCAACTCTTGCATGCAACATGCAACTCCTTCCTGCAACACTTCTCTAGTGTTTCTCACATCTGTAACTCTTGCATGCAACACTTTTGAAAATGAATATCCTCCAAACAACTGAATCGTTATAATGCATCTGTCATCAAAGTATTCTGACTGCTACTAGCTACTGCACATGTCTACTGGACTCTCTGCATTGCTGAAATTTGCATCCATGCACTCAGCACTGCTGCCAACTCTAATCTACGCTCCAGTATCTGATACCTGCCACTTTGATTTCTGTCCTCCTGACATATAACTGCATCAATCTAACGGATCCTGCTACTACTGTAATGTGGGCTCCTCGTAGCCAGGTTCGATCCATGAGATGCACCATCTCTAGGACCCTGCCCAAATTTATTCTTGTGATTAATTTTTCACATCGCCCCACCTCGCACCTGGAGGTATAGCTGCATGTACTCCCTTTTCCCATCTAGCTGAAAATTTCCCCCTCCTGGAGGTCTCTGCTTGATTGGTTTATACCACTCCATGATCCTCATCTTGTGGTTGCTCCATATCTTGAGGTTCTAGAGGTCTCTGCTTGATTGGTTTCTACCACTCCATGATCCTCATCTTGTGGTTGCTCCATATCTTGAGCTTCATCCTTAGGAACCAAGAGTTCCTCATCCGCATGCAAATCAAGCTCCCTCTCAAGGGACAATTTCATTGCTTTCTCACACTTCCTCATGGTACATCCCTTGCATGTGTATATCTACGCAAGAGTACCCTTTGGAAGCCCCATAGAAATCTGTTGCATGACCTTCAAAGCTCCATGGTGTAGATGGCCCAGTCTCTTGTGCCATAACTCACCCTCATCCCGGCTCACCACATTGTCTGTGTTACCCATCAATGTTGCATATCCATCTACATCAAGTTTATAGATATTCTTGACACGAATCCAAATCTTCTTGGTTTTTCCTGTGGCTTTGTGTCGAATTAAAGCTTTCTCTTCACTGAAAACCACATCACAACCTCTATCCTCTAACATTGCGACTGAAACTAAATTCTTTTTCAAGCCTGGTACATGCATTACATATTTTAATAAGAAGGGTTTACCTTACTATCTCTGGAAGGTAATTGTACCAATCTCGGTATTGTACCACCTGTCATCGCCCATTTCGATATGCATCTAGAGGTCCTTCTCCTCCAAGCTACTGAGTAGTTCTTTGTCTCCCGTCATGTGGAAAGATGCATCGCTATCCAAGTACCACATTGATCCCATTGCACTTGACCCCATGCATGAAATGAGCGAGAAGTCAAGCTCAAATTGTGAGGCCAAAGCTTCACCAGCTGCAGATCTGAAGCCTTCTTGTTCTTCTTCTTTTGTGGACAATTAGTGGCATAATGTCCATGCTCGTGATAGTGAAAACATTTCACTCTGGACATGTCATGCTCCTTGCCTTCTTCGTCGGTCTGAGATTTGGAATATGATTTCTTTCCTTTCCCCTTCTTCGCCTTACCATCCAAGGCGCAATTTTCTTCATCATCTTCCTTAGATGAAGATCCATCCCTAGTATTCCGCCTAATTTCTTCTTGCACCAAATCCGACCAAAGTTGTTCAGAATCTGGCAGTTTCTCCCTCCCATTAACAGAGTTTTGATAACTATGCCAACTCTTGGGAAGTCCTAGAAGAGCTAGGCTCACCAAGTCATCATCCGCGACAGTAATTCCGACGCTCCCAAGCTCATCCCGACATTGGACAAACTTTGTTAAATATTTCGCAATAGTGTCGTCTTTCTCCATTTTGATTTTCCTGAGCTTGTCCTTCAGTGTCAATTTTCTATGATCACTGCTGCTCTGAAACAGATTTGTCAAAGCCTTCCACATTGCATATGGAGTTGCTTTGTCATGGAGACTTGAGAGAATGTGGTCTCGTACTCTCTCTTGTAAGATCCTCCTTGCCCTTGCAACCTTCTTTTGCCAAGCATCAAGAAGAGTGGTGTCTACTGTTGTGGGCTTGGGAATATCATTCTCAATGAACTTTTTCAACCCATTTTCCTCCAGCACTGCCTCCATTTTATCATTCCACACATTATAATTAGAGTTTCCCTCGAGTGCATACTCCAATCTCAAGTCATTGAAAGCCATCTTGATTCGTTGTCGCACCAAAGAATACTTCTGCAAATTCGAATGCTATCCAGTCACAAACTCAATTTCTTCTCCACTATAGTGATTTCCTATGCTCCGATACCATGTAGAAATTATACAAACATATGTATATCAATGTATTCAATCTGATCAAGCAATGTACTAAAGCAAGATATTGAATCCTTATACAAATAAATTGTGGAAAATAAACATGATCACCAATCACAACAAGTAAAGAAAGAAGAAAATCAAACCACAACACAAAATATTTTCCCGGGTAAAGCTTGCTGCTCAAAACCTCTCTATCTTCTATTGTATATTCCACAAGGAATCATGAAACAATTACAATGCACTCTTCTCACAAGAGTCTCCTGCACTCTGCTAATCGTCTCACATTGATCTAGACAAAATTGGGCCAACACTTAGCCAATTTTCATCTTGTTTTCAACATGCCTTGCTCACGCAATTCATGAGGAATGAAATCCCTATTCCTTAGGAATTTCAGCGTTTCTCAACTGCGCTAGTATCATGGGAAATCCTGTGGTGTTTTAACTACATCTGGGAAGTTTGCTAATAATACAACTAATAGTCAACTTCCCTTTAACATTTGTCTCAACTGGGTCTCCACTGGAACTGACATGCATGCAGTTATTAATAGTAAATCATTAGTTGCATGGTAGATCATTGATTGTGAATTAAATAAGATTTAATTCACTTGATCTCTCACTAGTGCAATAAACAGTTACAACTAGTTCAACTGACTTTAACTCACCTAACTTAGTTAACTGATTACTCATGCATTAAACTAATGCACTTAACTGCAACTTGAACTCTAAAACACATAGAATCACTCTACATGCCTCACCAACCACCCTCAACTCGAAATTCATGAGCTAACTGAATTTATCACACTCAGTTAACTATTACAAGTGATTATGAGATAAGATTACATTTTAATTTCCAATTTAATTAAGGGATAATTGAATTTGACACATTTCTAGTTTATTAAATAAATTGAATTGCACACTAATGTATCGTTAGGACCCATCATTACATGACCTGTTGTCCCACACTATTGTAGGTGTTGTCATGTTTTTTTCTGGATGCCAATTTCATTGTTTCTTGTTGCAAACTTCAACATCCTTTACGTATTGTAGATTAGGAAGGTAAATCACATATTTACCTTTCTTAATTTCTCACACTGTGATCTGGAGAAAGTCCAACACTTAGCCACAGACTTTAGAACAATCTGCATTCACTGTACAATACCCAAACACAAATATGCACTTTGTTACCTCTAACTCGCATACATTCTAGACATATTGTTATGTTGTGGATTCACAGAACTATCCGCAATTTCTGTATATTATACCCACACTTATTGTTGATCTCAAGTTTGTATTTAACCTCTGTAATATCTCAGAGAAAATCCGCACTTTTTTGTGTCACTTCAGAGCAGTCTGAAAATTCCTCTGCCAAATGAGCCGTGGAAAGGAGTATATTTAGAGGCTCCTTCTTTGTTATTAGGCCAACCATTCATCTATCATATAGGCTGACTTTAACACAGTATATAGGCCAACATGAAGACTATATATTCCAGCGTTAAGGATGATTGTCATGAGGGTTGTTATGAGCCATTCTTCCACAAGGTCTTGGAGCACATTCTTCAGACTAGACACTTCATGTACATGACTCTTAATTACACTTATAACCTGAAGACAAATCCTAATAGACATCAAGAAGAAGTCTATTGACCTATAATAAAAATCTTGCCCATGAAACCCATGAAGCAAGCATAACAAAAATACATTTTATTATATTTGTCTTATTCTTTACATAAATACATAATTACATAGTCAATATGAAGACCGTTCAATATGGTTGACATCGTCATCTTGAATCATATTGGTTCTTATAAAGTTATTTTTGGTTGTAAATTTTTCTTAGGAGGCCCATTTTGGACCTCAAAATCCCCTAATGATGTGTTGTCAAGGATACAGAGGTGATGAAGTATCATACTTGTGCTTTTCAATTATTTTCCATTAAGTTTTTAAAGGCAGATATGGTAAATTTCACAACACATGACGAGAACATTTCCATCTCCCCGGTGTTGTTTCCCTGAAGAAAAATCATGAAGCTCCAATGGATTATACCAGGGTTAGATGACAGGTTGGGTCCCACCACTCACTATTGAGCACCAATCACCACTTCTTCCTCATCGTGTCGATTGTTTCATCATCCCACTGCTGTGTCATCTTGAGATCTTGGACCTTTGGTCTTTTGGCCTCGTTTGTGAACTCTCGAGGTAATAGCAGCAGTGTTATGTGGCCCATGGGGTCCCCGCTCCAAACAATTGCGCCAATTATTGAATCTATCGAGGTGATATGTCAAGCCACTTCATTCCATCAATTTTTCTACAACTTCCAAACCCTTCATAATTTAGAGAGCACCAACAAACTTGGAATTGTCACCAACTTGTCAAAAACATCAAATCTAGACCTCATCATTGAACTTCAATATCTTTTGATCCAAGTGGTCATTTCAAACTTCAATATATCATTGGAAATCTCTTTCCCAGTACTATCCATCTGAGTAGTTTCCAAAAGCTTATGATCTTATCTTATATACTGAAAATGGATCCAAAGTCCCTGCTCCTTGATCAAACTACTTCACTAATCTGCTTGGAAACACCAGAGTTGTGTCGCTTTTTTACATCAATGCCAGCATATTTTCGACACATAGTTTTTCAAAACTTGGAATACCTTTCCTACCATAGATACTAGATGCAAATGAATCCCATGAGTCATGCAAACCATTAATTTTTGTAGTCACAAGTTCTTTATCGAAAATAATTTCATCAATTGCTTGAAGTTGATCTCTTAATTGAGAGATCCTCATGAAATGTGAGGTTATAGTATCATTTCTTGACATTTTAACATCACAAAGCTCATTCTCAAACTCTTTTCTCGACCAATGTTGTCGATGGTGTATAATCCAACTAGGGCATCATACATCCTCTTTGAAGTGTCAAGATTTGCAACATATGGAATCAAATGATCTCTAATGGAATCTACAATAATACTTCATGTTGTGATATCTTCTTCTCATATTTAGCTTTCCCTTCATCATCTGATGGTTTACTAACTTTTCCTTTCACAATATCCAAGACATCATTCTTTGCAAGGATGAGGTCAATCTTTGTTTTTCAAGCCCCAAAATTTTTAACTCCTTCCAACTTCTTCTTTGACTACATAGAGGAACCCATGATCATAGATAAGAAATTAGATTGTAGATGCAGGTCTTCTTCAAAAGTGATCCTTTACCAAAACTTCTTCGAGAGTGCTCCCAATTTCCTTTCCTTCACCAAAGCTCTGATACCATGTTGATCTTCAAGTGCAATAGGTACAAGCACTAACTTTCTAAAAATTTGATAATTACTTCTAATGATTTAGATATTCTTATAACACTTCCAATTTATCATTAAGAAATTACACTTCATAAAGTAAACCATAAATTCATAAGGACAATAGATATCACAATGCAAAAATACAACACAAGGTTTACCCTAGGAAAACCCACTTTGGGGGGAAAAAACCCAACAACCTTTCCTTATAGAAATTCTTCAATTCAACAAGAGATACACCTAATTCTTTTAGTCAATATTATGGTCAAACTAACCAACAATACAATGGTCAAAACAAGCCAAACTTCCCTCTAGTCAAGCCCATCAACTTTGACCCTATCTGATCTACCTAGGTCGAATTTCGACCTCCCAGAATCCACCTAGAAACCCAACCTTGCTAGCTAGAATAAGCTTCCCAGAATTTTAGCCCTATGGCCCAGAAGTTCAACCTATTGCCCAAAATGTGCCTAAAAATTCACACATGTGAAGTCAAAGGGAGAGAGGGAGAGAGAAATGGTTGAGATAATTCATCCTTCTTTGTCCCTCTTCATCCTCCTCCATATTGATGTCCAAAATATATCTTGTCTTTTGTGCAATCGAATGGTTTCTTTTTTAGGAGGTCAAGTGCCTTATATATAATGTTTTCCCTATCTAAATGGGTGTCTCTTCACTGGGGCTGAATTTACTTGGAGAGCTGACTTGACAAGTTTGGATCAAAAATTTCAAATTTCAAAATTCAAAACTTTCTCTTTTGATACCAACATGAAGAACATGTCTTACAACTTCATCATATATTTCAAGGGCTAAAATATTAATTATGAAGACCAACCATAGCTACAAAATTCAACACCCCTCTTAGGTATTTTTGTTATTTTGTCGATAAATATTTCAATGTTGCATTCTTCATCTTTATTAGAGTTCTTGCGCATTTTCATGTTCATTGAGGGTCACACACTTTAATATGTTTAAGAGGTGTACCTCTTGAAGGACCCTTCTGTTAGAAAATCAAAAAGGCAGAAATATTTTCTTGTTCTTGATAATTTACTTGTGATATTCTTGTATCCTTATTAGTTTCTTATTATCTTCTTTCTTCTTAGTTTATCAAGCAAATATCAAAGCAATAGCACATAAATCAAGGAAACCAGATATAGGCAGATAGCCAGGGAAAAACCCCACTCTAGGGGAAAACACAGTTAGTAATTCTTCCTTCAATAATTTTCCTAAGACTTTAGACCTTGACTCACACTTCCTCCACACCAAGTCAGCCGTATTCTTGATCCTATCTTCGACCTTGCAGCAACAGCACTATGCAGCGCTTCCTTTGACCTGGAAATTTTGACCTTGCTTCAGAGACTTTGATCTTGCTTCAGGGAGTTCGATTTTCACCCAATACAACTTCTCAAGGCACCAGAATCCAACAAAATCAATTTCAACCTATTCTTCTCTTGGCACCAACAACTGCCAACAACTTGTGGCAGCAAAATAAAGAGGGACTTCGATCTTCCAATCTAGGGCACGTGAGAGAGATAGAGAGAGGGATACCAAAATTTTGATTTTCCTTTACTCCTTTAGCTTGTCCATTCTCGCAATCCTTTTGGCTCCTTCCTTGACTTCACACTTTTTCCTATGCAGCAATAGATATCAATTTTTTTTGTGTGAGAGGATGCTTCAAATGAATTAGATCTCCTTGTATATATAGGCTTGAGGTGAGCTCGAATTCCTTGATTTGAGGCCGACTTGATCATGTTAAGGCCGACTTGGTGTGGAGATTCCATAAATCATATTTGACTCAATACTAAACATTTTTACATGATTCAAAAGCCCAAGAAGGGTCTCTTTAAATATATAATGACTCATAAACTTAGAATAAATCCTAGAAGTCCACAGTGGGGGCTTTGACATAAAACATAACGACCTAGTCATGAAACTCATGCTTTAATAAGTCATTTAATAATAATATAATTTATTTTCTTTATTCTTTTGACAAGTACATTAAATAATGACTCAAATACAATTTATGAAAACCGAACCTAGTTACAATCTTCAACACCTAAGTGAATTTTTTGCACCGCATAAAGAAAAATAAGGCTAGCAATAACATGTATGATTCCAACTCTCTTTTGTCATTATCATTAAAGAAAAATCTCTCTAAGACTAATCACTTGACTACATATGGCTAAAGATTGTTTAGGCACTAGTCTCTCTTTTAACCACCACCTAAAAAAAAACATCTAGTCCTTTATGTTTTATTTTATGAATCTAAAATATACTTCATGGCACATCATAAATCATATTTGTTTTCTATGTATAAACCCCTTTTCTAGTTATTATCATAAATTGGACTTTGTGTTTTAACCAAGGACTCCCCTCTTGTGCTATAGTGGTGACAATGGGTCATTCTTCTTTACTACCCGTGCTTATGGTTTTATCAAATAAAGTGAGGGATTGGGTGGTAAGAAAATCCAAATCATGATTTATAGCAACGTAGGGGTTTGTTAATTTTGGGAAACTAGGTCCAAAATCTATGTTGTGATGCTCAGATGACGATGCCAATATTTTTATTGGATTCCTCTTTCGAAGTGGTGCAAGATCGATTTAAAGATCATCTTGATCGGATGAGCAGAACATGTATTTTGAATTTATTCCACATGTGCAAGGTTGGCCTGATTTATCTCACATGCATAAGAAATGTGTCACACACCCTCACAAGATGTCTATATATTGGAAAGACTTGGAGTTCATTTCACACACACATTTTGTGGAGGAATTCTCTTCTTTCTTGGATGGTGTTGGAGCAGTGTTCTTGATTCTGCGTTTAGAGCTTCTTGGTGCAACGTCTTGGTGGAGCGTTCTTGATGAGACGTCTTGGGGTTGTGTGACACATTGGGTTGGTTGACCTTATGAAGACTTTGCGGGTTGAAGCATCCTGCTGATCGTCATAATGCCACCATTCTTTATCTTTGTTTCGGCTTGTCTTCCATCGATCTATTTGTATGTTCTATCTGCATCCTACTTTCATTGAGCCCTAGAATTTTAAAGTATATTTGTATCTAGCAAAAAACATCTTTAGAATTTAACATGGTATCAGAGCTAAGGAGAAGACAAAGCCCATCTTGTTCAGAATCTAGGGCAGCGAAATGAGGAGCTATAAGTGACAACAGATGTTTGTTTGGGTTTGATTTGGAGGAGGCCACAGCTACAGCAAGCTGTTATGCTAGGTCGCAGGCCATAACAAGCTAGAGGCAGCGTTAAGGCATGTCAAGCGAGGACAAGCCCAAGACTGGTCATCCATTTCAGGTTGGTTTATTTGAAAGCATCTCCTCTTTCGTAAAAGTTGTACGTTCTGTGTAGTTGGATATCACAGATTTTGTAGTAATCATATTAATTTAGCCCGCACAGCGGAAGGATACGGAGGAATATCCGAACAATTTCTTAGGCCCCGCATTCAATCGCATTGAATTTGACAGCCATTGTTTGAGAAAGGGTTTGATGGACAAGATTCCAATTCCATCATACGAAGCCACTGATCTTCCTTCCTCTATACAGCGGTTATTGAATGAGCAAAGAAGGCTTGTGGCTTACCTGGGATTGGAACTAGGACTAATAATTTATCAGTAGCAGCATTAGTATTTTCTTGTTGTTATTGTCGTGGAGAAAAGAAAAATGGCGGGGAGGACTCCGAGCGACACTAACAACGGGGAACCTGACGAGGACACAGACAATGGTGAACCTCTCTGAATCAACTATCGACAGTGAAGTCGTCCCTTCGTCCCTCGTCTAATTGTCGAGATTCTGCGTGTGGCTATCAAGATTGAGAATGACAGCGATTGAGAATGACAGCCCTTGCGTTGCATATCTCTAATGATTTTATGCATTCAAAAAATCTCAATGTATAGCTAGCTTCAATCGAGAAGCAATTTGTTAAGCAGTGATGAGCAGGACTCGAACAAATATCCAAGAATTCCAGACTAAAGGGTTAGCGAGTGTCTTCCTAAGAAAATGTTTCGAAGCAGGATCGTGGAATCTTTCGGGGCTTGCTAAATACTTCTATCTAAAGGGCCATCTCATCGGTTGAACAAACATCATTAAGCGAATTTTGAGGTCTGAAATGCGCCTCATAAGGAAATAATAAAATAATAACTAAACCAATAAAATAAAATTTCTGAATTTGCAATTCACTTTTTGCACTACAATCCATGTAACCATGGTTAAATTCAATTGAAAAGTTGTACAAAAATACACTTAATAAAAAAATTCTATTGATATGACTATAAATAAGAATGAATATTTCAAGAAAAAGTCATTACCATTAAACAACAAATGCATTTGTCATTTGTACTTAAATAACTTAAAATGAACTATAAATATAATTTCATAAATTCTTAATTGTATAATATACTATTAATTATAAAATTATATTATTAAAATTATATAATAACATGTAATTAATATACTATATAAAAATCAAATATAATATAATAAATGTAAAATATTATTTTATGTATTAATTTTGTATTACATATTGAATTGATTTGATTTGATGATGATGAGGATGATGATGATGGTGGTGGTTAACACCCACTAAGACCAAACTTTGGTTTATCGGACCTAAAGAAATGAATTATTTATTTTGCTTTAAAATTGTACTCCTATGCTCAAAGAGCTTGGAGAGAAGCGTCTCGAGCTCACTATAATTTTGACATGTTAAAAGGTTAGGAAGGTCGGTATTGCAACAAAGATTTTGAAACTGAAATCGAATGTGGGTGTCCGCAGGGCACTACAATATAAAAAAGGAATATAATATATATCCTATAACATTTAGATTATTTTTGATAATATTATAAATAATAATATATAATATTAATATAATCATAATGAAATGAATTGAGTTATTTTTAAATTTTTTCATTAAACAAAACTAATAATTTTTTTTTTTGAATTTTAATATGCTTGCATTGTTATTAATATTATAATAGTATTATTCATATATTTGATTTATCCTAAAATTACAAGGTTCCATTTTTATTTAATTTTATTTCATATATATATATATAAACTTATAATATATTTGAAATTGTATTATTAAATAAAATGACATGAATATATAATTAAATAAATATATGAAAATATACAAATATAATATTTATTGAAAAGTGTGTAAAGACATGAAGATAATAATATTTTATTCCAAAAGTGTGAAATGACATTTATTATGAGTGCTTTACTTTATGATTTTAAAAGTACTTAGAGCACTACCATGGTTAACCATGAGTTTTTATCCACCATTGAGAAAGTGACAAGTAAGTACCTTTAACTCAAACAATGTCACCTCAACCATTGGGGATGATGTTATATCCTAAAATGTGATTGGTTATCATAAAGCGAATTTTGATTGTACATTTTCCTTAGGAGGGCCATTTTAGACCTCAAAATTCCCCTAATGGTAGCGTGATTCATAGGCCAATGTGTGGTTTATCGTATGGCTCATGTTCAGTATATATAGTTTGACATTATCTCGAGCAACAGCAATGGGAGCATAAGCCGGCTCCTGCAGCAGAGTCTCAGCCAGAATAAGTATATGAATGCAGAAGGGGATCGATGGGGTTTTTCGTTATTCGTTGTGATGGGTAGCGCAAGAATTAAAGGGAAAATCGAGGCCGCATTATCAGTTGCTCTCAGCATCAAGAAGTGTCATCAAAGTGGTCGACGCCTACAACCGGCTGAGTTCCAACGTCACAGAGACCGACAACTAAGCATGGAAGTTGGGTTCAAGGGAAACGATTATTCTCTCAGAGTTGCCAGAGCCGCATACCAGTAGCATAATCACGAGAATAATCGGGTTAATTATTGGATATGTTATTTTCCCTTGCAAGCTTCTAAATTGGCAAATCGAATATATCATTCCTTAGACACTTTAAGGCTGCTACAGCTAGCCAGATTGGACGTAAGGAGTTTCAACTGCTTACCACTCATGAACCATGGAGAAGGACGCAAGACGTGTGGAAGAATTTTTCTTCGGACCTGTATTAATTTCCATACCTCGGATCTGTAATATTGGTGGGAAGTGATAAGGGTTCTGACCTATAAAAGGTCGAGATATGAGAATCGGTTTCATTTATTATTGAGATCTGGTTCGAATTCTGTGAGACAGAAGACAAAAATCTTGTTCCGGCTCAACGGGATTTCAAAATTAAGTTTGCTTATTGGTCGAATTGTAATATCATATCTAGTTATGGGCAAAAATAATAATAATAATAATAAAGTGTTTGAAGACTGGCATTCAAATTCAAAAATTGACATCAAAGTTCAAATTTGTTTTGGGTTGGTCAATACATACGTAAATTACATCACTGTATGTAGACTACAGTCACAACAAAAGGAAGCTCGGTCCACTTGAAGTGATCTCAATTGCAGAGGACTAAAAAATTAGGTTCTCCTACCTGTTATAGCACATATACCTTGAAACTCAACCTGTCACCTGTGGAGAGGTGAATCTACATACAACTGCAAACTCTATTGAAGGACAGTTTGGATACCTTGTACCTGTCTCCCTTGCAAAGGCTCAGATTTATGAGGGGCTCAAAATAGTAACCATTGCAGTCCTATGAATAAAAATGAATGAGAATTAATGGACAGTGAACTTGGAGGGGTGTACAAGTGAAGAAGATCTTAACAGAGGGCATATTGGAGAAAATCTTTGGCCAGATCTTGAAGCATTTGGTGGAACCGTTGTGAGGACACGTTTAGGCATCCTGGTTGAAGTATCTTGGAAGCCATTATTGGGACAACTCAGGAAAGTTTCCATCGTGAACAGCTAGGGGAGGAGGATCTTGTGGAGGTGAAGCCACAGTCTTCTAGGCAGATGTTGGAGTGTTTAGGGCCTTAACAAAATATGTGGGTTATGGCAGAGTATATATGACCTCACCATATGACAAATGGCAGGATCTATATGAACTTGATCTGTGGTATCTTTAGTGGAACATGGAAAAATATATATGACCATGAAGTTTGATATCTTCAGTACTGTATGGCAGTATGGAAATAATGAAGATGATAGTGATGCATGATAATGGCACAAAATGTGAGTCATATGAGTTCAAAGACTTTTACAGAAGAGCTGGCATTAAGAGGGAGGCCTCAAGCACATATGCTCCCGAGAAAATGGCGAAGAGAAGACCATCATGGCTCCAGGATTCTATCAAGAATGTCAGGAAATATATGGCCCCAAAGGGAGACATTCCATGTAAAGCAAGAAGTTGAATAGATACCAAGGGTATCTAGCAACCATCGCACAATCTGAGCCTGGATCATTCTTAAAGCATCAAGTATGGAAGGATGTTATGCACGAAGAGTACGAGTCCATGATGTCTGGGATGCGGTCCCAAGACCGAAGGACAAAGCTGTTGTCACCTCAAAATGGATCTATAAGATCAAGCATGGATCTGATGGGAGTGTTGGAAAGTACAAGGCAAGATTTGTTGTCTGAGGCTTCTCTCAGGGAAGGCATAGATTATGATGATATATCTACACCTGCGATCTATTATTGACCTTACTTCCACGTAAGGATGGAATCTTCATCAGATGGATGTGAAGACCGCCTTTTTGCATGGTTCGATAAAGGAAGAGGTGCATGTGGAGCATCCTCTAGGGTTCAAAGTCCAAGATAGAGACTCTCATGTATGCAGGTTGAAGAAAGCCATCTATGGGCTGAAGCAAGCCCCCGGGCTTGGTATGAGAGGACATATAGCTACTTGATGAAGCTGGGCTTCACTCGAAGTAATGTTGATCTGAACCTTCACCTCAAAGTTGATAGAAGAAAGTCTCTCATTCTGGTTCTATATGCGGATGATCTCTCATTCCAGTGTAAGAGGGAGCTCGCTTCTGAGTTTGAGATGAAGGACCTAGGACTGATGCATTATTTCCTAGGCCTGGAGGTCTAGTAGAGACCTAACGATATTTTCCTCTCTCAAGGAAAATACATTATGAAGCTGCTGGAAAATATGGAATGGTGGACTGTAAGTCTATGTCGACACCAATGGAGCTCAACTTTAAGAAGTTGAGCGGAAGGGTTGTTGGGCCTGTGCTAGCAAATCCTACTAAGTATCGTCAACTCGTAGAGGGCCTAATGTTCTTAGGGAACATCCATCCGAACGTATGCTGTACAGTGAACACTTTGAGTCAACACATGGTTGATCCTCATAGCATTCACTGGGTTGGTGCCAAGAAACTCTTGAGATATCTCTGGGGCACAATAGACCATGGGCTAAGATACACTGTCGAGAGTTTGAGACTTCGTGGATATGACGATGTCGATTGCGCTGGCAGTGTGGTGAATCGCAAGAGCACATCTGGATGTTGCTTCACACTTGGGTCTGCTTCGAGCAGAAAGCAGAAATCGGTAGCTTTGAGCACCGCTGAGGCAGAATACATTGCAGCGTGTATGGCCTGTTGTGAAGCCACTTGGTTGCGAAATCTCTTCAGTGAGATATTCAAGCATGTGTTGGATGCCACCGTTATCCTTTGTGATAACCAGAGGGGGATTCATTTGTCAGAGAATCCTGTGTTCCACGATTGATCCAAGCATGTTGATGTATGGTACCATTATATCCGGGATATGGTACAACGAGGCGTCGTAAGGCTCGATCATATAGGAACTGATGAGCAGGTCGCAGATATTCTCACAAAGCCCTTGGGGAAGGCCGGTGTTCACACCTTCCGGTGAGAATTCGAATCATGGATCGACCTTACGCGATATGGTCCTGTTGGACGATGAGCTCTGGGAGCTCTGGGGGGCTTTGGGGATAGCTTCTCGAAGCTATAAGCACTCATAATGCTTCTGCCCCACCCTTGTGATTATTGAGCTGGTTCGCCTCTCATTTATCTGTGCCCCGTATGCATCCTACCCATTGAGTTCAGGGCTCATGGGAAGTACTTCTCATTTGGCCAATGAGGTGGGAAAAGCTAGAGACTAGTAGCAAAGACTGATGGACGCATCAGAGATTGCCGTACTTTCTATCTAGGATGAACAGTGTCAAAAATCACTTGATCCGGGACTGGGCTCAGTGAGCGGACCTCCAATCGACTTTCGGGCCGGCTTAAACTAACTTCTTCAAGCAGTGATGACTCTTCGGAGTCCAAGTGAGGTTTTCGACCTCCAAATCGACTTCGAAAGTCGTGTCGAAACCAACCGTCGTATGTGACTTTTGGTCCTATAGAGTGTTTTGGACCTTCCGAGCCGAGCTCAAAGAAGCAAGAGGTGATGTTTTGTGACCCACCTTTTTGCTCGAGTTGGGCCACCCATGTTATGGCAATAGGATTTACGATGTTTGGACAAAAGGGCGGCGATGGAGCCCTCTCAGTTGGAGAGGGGAGTAAGTATCAGCGCTAGGTCCAAACTCCATGTTGTGATGCTCAGATGACGATGCCAATATTTTTATTGGATTCCTCTTTCGGAGAAGTGCAAGACCGATCTAAAGATCATCTTGTTCGGATGAACAAAACATGTATTTTGAATTTATTCCACATGTGCAAGGCCAGCCTGATTTATCCCACATGCATAAGAGATGTGTCACACACCCCCACAATATGTCTATATATTGGAGAGTCTTGGAGCATTCACACACACATTTTCAGCGGCATTCTCTTCTTTCTTTGGATGGTGCTAGAGCAGCATTCTTGATTTTGCGTTTAGGCCTTCTTGGTGCAGCGTCTTGGTGGAGTGTTCTTGATGAGACGTCTTGGGGTTGTGTGACACATTGGGTTGGTTGACCTTATGGAGACTTTGCTGGTTGAAGCATCCTGCTGACCTCCGTAACACCACCATTATTTATCTATGTTTTGGCTTGTCTTCCATCGATCTATTAGTATGTTTTATCTGCGTCTTACTTTCATTGAGCCCTAGAAGTTTAAAGTATATTTGCATCTAGCATAGAACATCTTCAAAATTTAACAGGGTTGAATACACTAAAAAGGAATGAACGCCTATACATGGAAGGTCTAAAGAATGATGGCAAGAGGAGAAAATTCCTTATGGAGGATGCCCAGGGCATGACAGGGGACAAGGAAAGATGTTAAGAGGAACACCCTAGCTTGTATGAAACAATGTGGTAATGGAAGCATTTGTATGGGGAAGTGAGATTATTTGATGAGCATTTCACTTCAAGGGAGCCTTATGGTTTGTTGATCATGAATATAGCCCTTATAAGAGGGATATTTTTTTGCAAGGAGACACTTAAATCAAGGAAAATTTTAGGGGCTAATATTTGCAGTTGGACTAATTTTCCAATTTTTTCCAAAAAAAAAAAATATTTGTCAATTTCCATTTTTTCTAAAAATGTTTTGCCCAAATTTTATGTTATAAAATTATTTTATTTTAAAAATCACCAAAATTTTATGCAAACTAATATAAAATTATTAGGAATCCAAGTATTGGTACAAAAATATTGCCAAACATTTTACAATCGCATAGTAGGGGTTAGTCCAATAGAGTTTCATCCAACACCATCTAAGTTTCATTCTCTATGCAACAACTCCTCTAGTTGAGTCCTTATGGTGTTTGGTTCATCTTCCAACCATGCAAACCTTCGTTGAAGTTCCAAAAGACTATCCATGGCCATTAAGAGATCTTGACTTATTGCATATAGCTCTTCTTGCATGCTTTTGCCAATGCCTCAGGGGAGTCCCCCAAAAATTAAAAGAAATTCAGTGACAGTGTGACACCTCCCCTACCTAGTTGTCCAAGATTACTCCAATAGAGTTTCATCCAACACCAAATAGAAATGGGTGTTTTCTATTTGGTGTTGGATGAAACTCTATTGGAGTAATCTTGGACAACTAGTAGGGGTGTCACATTGTCACTGAATTTCTTTCAATTTATAGGTAACTCCTCCGGTATAATTGTTACTACTGCAATAGAAAGAGTGAGAGAAATGGCCCAAGGAGGCATTGGCAAAAGCATGCAAGAAGAGCTATATGGAGTAAGTCAAGATCTCTTAATGGCCATGGATAGCATTTTGGAACTTCAACGTTTGCACGGCTGGAAGATGAACCAAGCACCATAAGGACTCAACTAGAGGAGTTGTTGCAGAGAGAATGAATGGAGGAAACAAACCTCCATTTTGGAAACATAATCAGGAGGAAGTCTAGCCTCCAAGAAGTACCTTTGATTAGTAAAGAAATGGTTAGCAAATTTTGTTCCCTACGAGGCCAATTTTGGAAAGATTATAAATGGACAAAATTATGATTTCTCATCTTATAAGCAAGAAAAAGATGTGTAATGATTTGGAAATGGTCAAGAGGTCTATGCATACCTTGGTCATGTCATCGGGCACTTTTTGAACAATTGTATTTTGATGTAAATACACAGAGCAATTAGCCCAACTTTTTTAAATATTAATGCAAATCCCCAGTTGCAGTAAAAAAAAGGATTCGCCAAGATTTCTAGACTTTAATATAAACTTCCATCCTTCAAATTTTCCCTAATTTAAATAATATTAAAGTGACTTTGTGAGGCATCACTCATTATTCAAAGCATATTCTACATATTTGGAGGCATGTTTCACCCTTGAGACATTTGGGTCAAGGATACTTTGTTCGAGGCATGTTCTACAAATTTGGAGGGTCTTTTGAATAGGAAAGCAATATTTGGCATGGTTGACATGGCCCAAGCCCCTAAACAAAGAATGAACACATACTCTAAAAATTAAAAGGATAGCAAGTGGACCAAGATGAAAGAGGTCACGGGTCAAACTTGGACTAATAAGCTAAAGAAAAATCAAATGAAAGCATTATTTCACTCTAAGAAGAGCAATAGGATTAAAGAGGGCCTACATTACTGAATAAATCCCTGCACACATGCACCCTAGGTGGGAGGGCACTTTTCATGAAATAAAATACCATTTTCCCTCTCTAAGCCCAAAACGGGACCAAACCTTAATTGAGAGAGTGGAGTCGAACAAATAAAGGAGAGAATCCTTTGCAAAAGGCATAATTGGAAGTGGGAGAGTTCCCTTCAAATCTTAGTTGAATATCTTTGGAAGGAATAAGTTATGGGACAAGCTCAATGTGATTTATTTTTCCATATCTTCAATCCTCTAATGGATAATTCTGGTTTTTTCAATGAATTGCCAAAAGTATACTGCTGAAATCATCTTTGTGAAGGGTGAGTTTATCACAAAAGAGGAGATTGGGATTAAGGTTTTAAACCCTCCCTAGTCCTTCATGTAAGCTTGAATTATTTGAGGATTTGTTGCTATCATTTCTTGTTAGGTGAGAACTATTCAATCATGATTTTGTTGTGAAATCAAATTTGAATAATAATGCAATGTTGGTTGCTCATTTAATAGTGTTATCCAACTGTCTACTTATCTCGATTTCCATGTCATTCTTGTTCATTCTTTGTTCAATGATTGCACATTATTCTTGGTTGTAATTCCATGGATGTGATGGTGCATCTTCTATAAGGGCTCTCACTTATTCTTGCTTGATTTGAAAACCTGTCTTGGATTGATTGTGGCACATCAATTAATGATTAATTATGTCTTCTCTATTACATTCAACCTTCTCACTCTCAATCTTGACTTCACCCAACCGGATAGACTTTGTCCTTTGGTCACCATTCCTTTTATTCTAAAGAACATCTTAAACATTTTTTTCCAGGATTTCCCCGCTTGTGCCTAAGGTGAGGGTGGTTGTGGTAACAGTGGGCAATCTTCCCAAGTACCTCTACAGTTGCACTTTTCATTCAGGGACTTCAATAACTTTGAGGGCTAGTCTGGGAGGTAACACACTGCAATATTGTATTTTCAAGTGCCTATTTTACAATAGTAAATGTCTTCCTTCCATCATAAATTAGTTTAGTTTGTTCATTACCTTAGTTGAGGTGATCATTATGACATCAAAAACAATGTTAAATATGCCATACTCCAACTTCCAAGAATATAGAAAAATACACACAATTCTGTTATCAAAATACAAGGGACATTTTCCAAATAAATAAATGCGCACATATATACACAATGAAATTCAGGCTGTCAAGACAGCCAAAATGCAGATTTAACATCTTCTAGTGTTGCAGTTACAATTCATGTCGTGCCCTAATTATAAATTTTGGAATCATGAATATCACATTAATTAATGCTATGATGATAAGATACAGTAACCATCCAAACATTTGCAAGTTTCCATCTCACAATCCAAAGCATTCGAGTTGTTCAAAAACGCTCAGAAATGAGCAATCACAAAAAATAAAATTCTCTACAAGTTTTTTTTTCCTTATATAATCAAGCTTGCAATCATTTTCCTTAACAAACAAGCTCATTAAAGTTTGTTCATATGTTAAGAAACCAAATTTGTGCCTCCATTACTTGTTTCTCAAGTAATTAATCTTGTAAGTCATTTTTTGAGTCAGTGAATTTCTTCAAGTCACAGAACTTGCCTTCGATGTGAACGACCAAGTTTATGTTGCTCCCATTCATGTGCTCCCTGAAGCACTTGATCTCTGCAAGCCTGTCCTAAAAACAATTAGAAAACATTTCAGAAACATCCAGATTACTGCACACAAACAACTTTAGCAAACAAACAAAGCATGAGTAAATTTCAGCTAACCTCGCAGGAATGTGTCCATAAATCTTGTGCTTGCTCTGGATGCATAGAGTCAACTCTGGTTTCTACATTTTCTTTTAAGCTTGTTTCACATGCGCGCTCAGACAAAAATCTTTTCACCACGTCCATACTAATATCGACTACCATCATTTCCCAATGTTCAAGCGATTCAGCTGCAAGTTGAACAACTTTAACTCAGTACGTTAGACGAAACAAGCATAAGACAATATAAATGAAAAGTATGTAAATTCTCTTCATGCACAATCCTTTGTATTACCACACCTTGGTTAAAAAACCATACCAACACAAAAAAGTCCATCCACATCGGACATCTCAACGGCAGGTTCAAAAAGTTCACCTGTCTAGTATCAGACTAATTTGAATCTTACCGCCTCCCACAGTGGCTAAAAGTGGCCATTTTCCTTTTCAGAGGTAGATAACGAAGGAAAACCTGATTTCCAGATGGTGAAGCCTTGTCACAAATTGAGCACATGTGTCAATCTCATTTCTTATGATAGATTGTATCTGGCTTTACCTGGACTCACCACTCTGCCACTGCATATGAACTTGGACAACAAAAGCCTAGTACCTCTTGCAAATTGTGGAGCAGGAAGTAGACTAACACTTCAACAACCCTCTTGAGAATCTCTGATTAACAAGTTTACTTCCTGATTAAGCATTCCAATAACATTGTCAATGGATTCAACATACTTGTGGAATATGGTGAACTCTGAGCAATATCAAACTGAAGGGTTGAGAGAATATATTCAACTCTACTAGATCTTAAAGCCAGCCATTTTAAGTTGGTCTGTCAATGCTGCTTGGAAAAATGTTCTTCACTGAAAATTAGTTGCTCCCTGTATCTGGTGAACTGTGTGCCAGTTGTCACTAAGAATCTGTTTCTACAAACACTCAACTAAACCCGTGCAGGAGTGGCTCTACAAGGTTGTTCAGGCTATCACAAGTACAAAAATTTAATTGACCGACTTGCTATAAATTGGACCCAGCATTTACCTTTCATGCAGCATAGAATATACCTTTCCTGCAACTTTGATAGTCTATCTACCCAGTCAGTTTCAGTGACCAGTATGGGCTTGGCTAGTTCATTATATCATCTTCTTGCTTGCACCAATAATATGAGAATTTCTCCACATGCAGGTTGCATTGACTCTTGAGTTTACCTTCTGCCATCTCTTTTACTATATCCAGTGTATTAAAAACTGACCAGTTCTGGTTCTAGTTTTGCTGGTTTTTAATACACTGGATACAATGGAACTGGCCAGTTTGGTACCCAAACCAGCCACTTCAGTATGGAAACAGTCAAACTAGCCAGTTCCCATTCTGAATAAGTATAGGCCCACATTCTGCCAAAGGGGGTCTGAAATCTGCCTTGGGAGATCTACAGTCTGCCTCTGGAGATCTGCAGTCCACCTCAGCGGGTCCAAAATCTGCCTCAGAAGATCCATTCTGCCTCTGGGGGCCCGAAGTGCTTCAGAAAATGCCCACTGAAAATTGCCAAGAGTACACCCGCACTTCTGCTACAAGAAAGTCAGTCTGCCACAAGGAAGAGATCACCGAAACTTGCCTTCGGAATTGTCTTAAAGAATATTTCGTGTCTCTGGACATGGGAAAATATTCAATCCTCAGACTAAAACAGAATATCTCCAATAACCTGTACCAGAACAAGAGAAAGGGTGACTAGGTAGGGTGGAATCACCTCCACCGAAACTAGTCAAGGAAGAGAAAGGGCTCTTAAATCCTCCAAGCCTCAGGCTCAAAGAAAGACACAGACAAATTAATCCAAATCAATGACACCCAAATGATTCTAACTCCGTTGTATTTATAGATTCCTTCATGGACTCCCAAATGCGGTTCTGAATGCCAACCCCAATTTTGGCTTTTTTCCCCCAAAAGACCCAACATTTTCACAATGTCGCCCCAATATTGGGAAAATTGGGTTTTCCCCCTTTATCAACACTATAGCCTAGATGGTTGGATAGGCCATTTCATCCTTCCATAGGCAATTAATTTATAGTGGACATTACAATCCCCTATTGGAAAATCAAAGAATTTAAAGATTAGAGTTGATTTCCTTGCTTGATAATTAATTGTGATATTAGTTGGCCTTTTATTACTTTTATTTCTTCTTCATCAAGAAATTACCAAAACAATGAAGATCACGAAGATACAAAGTACACAAGCTATAGGGTCCAAACCAGGGTAAACCATAAAACCGAAAGAATACTTCTCTTCTTATGGAACCAAATCAAAATGAGACTTCCAAGACCCATAGACCAAAGTCAAGATTCCTGCCAAGCACCGAGTCAGTCCTCCAACAAGATCTCTTCCAAGCAAGTCAAAGTCTACCAAAGCCAATGAAAGTCAAACTCTTCACAAGCTTCTCCAGTAAAAGTCTCGGCCCTGCAACTTTAGGTCTGCAATTCAACCTGCAACTTTCGGCCCTGCAACTCGTACAAAAACCCTAGTCTACTCGCATATGTGGACATAAAAGGTTTGATTTAGAGGTTTTCTTCCATCACTTTCGACTTCTTCTTTCCTTGACTCTCGCTCTTGAAATGCCTTCTTATCTTATTGCAGATCGAACTTGTGTTTGTTCTTCCAAATGAGTCGAAGTCCTGTCTATTTATACACTTTTCAAGAGGTCAAATAGGCCCTCTTCTAGGTCGACTTCTCCTTGGTTGGGCCGACTTGGTCTTGGAAGACAAATTGACTCTCTAGACTAAAAAATAATGATTTTCTTTTGTTACAACATGTCCAAATAGGACTACAATACATGACAAAAAATCTTCTTTGACTCAATAAGCCATAGAAGCATGAAGAACATGCTTTGACCTAGACTTTGAGCACGAAATCCATACTTGAATAAATAAAAATTATTTTTATCTTTTTACATAAAATATATAATGTCATGATTACAAAAGTCATTATGAAGACCAAATCTAGTTACATTCTCCAACACCCCATCTTAACTAGGGAGGTATTCATAATCCCATCATGAGGTACAAGGATTCTCAAATTGAAGTATTCTCATAAGAAGAGTCGGATCGATAAGCCATCTTTTAAGCATCAACATTATAACCAACACTGTCAACATATCAAAAAAGCCTTAATGACAAGCTCTACTTATAGTTGGGAGGATTAACGTGAGACACCACACTACCTCTTAAGGCACATACCCCATCCGGATGTTCACTAGGTATCTCCTTTTAGGACTATTCTTATCTTGGATTATCCATCCTCAAAGAATATCAGTCCTCTTCGACTACTCTTATCTTGGATGCCCTAACTCATCCTCAAAGAATATCGGTCTATGAGACCACCTCTATCTTTTATTTCTCAATCCTTAAAAAAGTACTAATCTCAGATATTTATCCAACCCTCCAGACCCCATTCTCCCTTCATGGCCTTCACTTAGACGTACGGTTGTTATCGGTTGTTATTCCTGGCCTAGTGCATGACATATGAATAAGAGAATATAATGTCCATAATCACTCCCTCTCAATTAAGGAAGAGATATCCACCAAAGCAAGCTTGCTTCTTAAGTACTCAAGCTTCTTGTTTGGAAGTGCCTTTGTCAAAACATTTGCAACCTATTCATCTGTAGGAATATAATGTAGCTTCATGACCCCATCTCGTACCAAGCTTCTAATAAAGTGGTACTTATTGTTAATATGCTTTGTCCTAGCATGAAACATTGGGTCCTCAGTCAACTTTATGCAACTTTGGTTGCCACAATGTATAATTCAAGGGCTCAATGGTCCTTCAAATAAGTTTGATACTAGCTTTCTAATCCAAATAGCCTCTCTGCAAACTTCACTTGGAAAATCAGCCAGCCCAAAGCAACAGAGTCCTGCCAAGCTTTTGCTCATCCAGACGTGATCCCCACTGGTGATCCACCGTAGTGCCCCCGCCTAACCTAGCATTGGACTGCAATTCTTCCCAATCGAACATGTATCCTAATAATAACTTACGCTAATAATTAAAGGATGTATTGGTTTATCAAGAAACATGGAGAGATGTGTTTAAGCTATGAACACACAGTGCTGGATTCCAGACCGAAATTTATATTGATAGTATTTTACCATAAAACAAATTTCAAGTCTAGAGTCCACAGCACGATATTAAGAAGCCAATTCATCAAGTTAGAAAAGAATCGTTACCAAACTAGATTTCTGAACTCTTAATTTCTTTAGATGAACTGAAAATAGTTACCATTGTTTACTATCAACCATGCCACCATAATATCTTATATATATTTTCCTTTACTCAAGACAGGCTTACCAAAGCCTGGAAACCCAGTCCCAAAAATAGTGACAAGCCTGATCCTCCACACGGTCTAATGCCTCGCCGCTTCCATTCTTATTTGATTCTCTCACCCAGACAAGTCATCCACATATAAGAATGATCACAAGTTCACTCTTGACCACTTTGATGTAGAGGTTAAGCTTGGAACTCTTTAATAAAATCGTTTCTTCCATAGGTATCTGTTCGATTCTAAACATATCAGCCCAGTGCTATCAAGCCATAGCCTTTTCATCTATGTATGTAAGTTTTCTTGTTTACTTTCCAAACTTGAACAGCTTCATATAAACCTCTTAATCAATGGTCCCATTCAGAAAACTTGTTTTAACATCCATTTGATGAATGTTCCATCCCATAGTGGTAGGAAAAGAGCCAAGCGATCTAATAGTTGTATATCTTGCTATAGGAGCGAAGGTTTCTTCATAATCGATACTTTCCTTCTCGCCACAAATCTAGCATTATACTTATCTATGTTCACACTCACTACATGTTTTATCTTGTATCTCCATTTGGAAGTGACAACAAATTTGTCACTTGGTCTGGGAACAATCTCCTAAACATCATTCTCTTCATGATCGACTAGTATTCTTCTTGCATTGCATTCCTCCATTATTGATGTTTGGCTACATCTTCATAGGAGTAGGGTTCAGTCTCAATGAGCTTAGTCATATAAGTTGAATAATCAGAATACCTTTTAGGTCTCTTACTTTCTCTAAAAGTTCCCTTAGTTTTTGCATGTCCCTCTACCTCTTTTAGAGTTTTCTTCAACCAAGTAGGTCTCTTACGAGTTTCTAGAATAACATGTTGCTCAGGTTCACTACGTCCTTCAACATCTTCATGAATAGATGTAGGATCTTGAATATTGTCATCCCTTGAGATTTCCTCAAAAATGGGTACCTCTTCACTATGTTGCACGAAACTTCTAGGAACTCGATGTTTCAAGTCGTACTCGTACCCGAAACTCCGAAACTTGGTCTCAAATGAAAAAGGAGTTTTATGAATACTTTGCAATCAGGGACTTATGGATTGGAGACGATATCTTCGAAGGGAGTTGGGAGGAAGGACACAATACATGAATATTTTAGATATACACTTGGGAAGAAAGTTAAAAGATACTTATCATCAAAATTCTTCCAAGAAGGTTGGCTGACAATCTACAAGTTTATGGAAACATTACTGAAGATTTTTGAACCATCAGTTGATTGATTCAAACATTGAACACACTTTTGGCAAAACTATGTTGACTCTACTGTTAGTCATTGATACTTATTCAGTACAATCTCTTGAAAGGATATGTTTACTGTTGAAAGATGTGTAACTAGGTTTGGTCTTCATAAATATGAAATGTACTATTGAGTCTTGTATATTGTAAAATAAAAGAAAAATTATTGTTGTTATTTTTGAAGCATGGGTTTCATGCTCAAGGTATGTTATTTTAGAGGTCATGCACCCATTGAGTGCTTCTAGGCTTTGTCCTAGGTCAAGAAGTCAAAAGAGTCATTATCATATGATGAAGGCCTCATCGAGCACATTGTAACTTGTAAAAAGAATTATTTTTGTATTTAAAAGTGTTAAAATACCCTCCAAGACCAAGTTGGCCTACTAGCTAAGAAGTTGGCCTAATTTGAGGTACTTTGTCCACCTTGGAAGCCCTATATATAGGAGGGAACTCGACCTCCTATGCATACAATGCATTATCTCATCAAGCAAGCAAAGGAGAAGAAGAAAAAGGCTAGCAAAGGAAGAAGAAGGACAAAGATCAAGCGATTGGGTTATTTCTCTCTCTCTCTTCACACATGCGAAGGAAGGAGACTAGGGTTTTTGTTGTTGGCTTAGGGTTTTGCTGCTGCAGGATCGAACTTGGAGAAAGTGCAAAAAGAAGGACTAAGGAAGGCTCATTAGGTCATCCTCAAGCCCTAGAAGGAGAAACTCAAATAAAGGTATCAAGAAGCCTTGGAAGCCTTAAATTAGCTCACACGTGTGGAAGCAACAGTTGCTGGAAGGGCCAAAATTTTCAAACCTGTAGTAGAGGCCGAAATTTTGCTGTTGGGGGTCAAAGTTGTGCTACTAGAAGAGAATTGACTGGGTTTGACTTGGACAAAGCAAGCACATCATCAAGAAGGTCGGACTTGGACTTGGAAGGGTATTGGTCTTGGAATTCGTCAATTGAAAAATCTATAAGAAGAGAAGAGATGTGTGGGTTTTCCTCTCAAGTGAAGAGGTTTTGGCCCTAGCTTGCAGCCTATATCCTGCATTCTTGTGTATTGTTGATCTTCTTGCTTTGGTAGTTGTTTGATGATAAGAACAACATACTAATTAGAGAAGAAACTAATAAGTAAGAAAAAGAAAAAAGACATCACAAGCAGTTATCAAGTATAAGAGAAATAATTCTAACCACTGCCCAATAGATTTCTCAACATGTGCAGTAAGTAAGTGCACTTTAAAGGTTCTACCAGTAAGAGGAAAAAGGATCAAGTAAAGACGATTGTCTCAATCAGAAAAAAAGACTCCAATATTTTTATGGAATCTTATGATTAAAGAGGATCTCGAGAAAGAAGGATTCATGAACCAAGGGTAATGGTATTGACTTCAGAGGGAGCAGGAAGCAGAATAAGAAGCGAAGGATCTTACAACTTGGAATGTGTAGTAACATTGATTGAATGAGATACTATTGATGATTGAGGTATGGTTTGGGTTCCTAGAAGGATACGTAGTAGATTCCTGAGCACCATAGAGGCAAAAGATGAGGTGGTTGGTACAGACGATTGTGAAGAAGAATGTATGATGAACTACTTGATGACATGATAGACTCAATTCTAATATTGATCAAGGCTCATAAAGATTGACAAGGAACCAAGAAGGTTGAAGTGCTTTATGATTCATGATGTGATGCAGGATGAAGTCTTGAAGCAACAATAGGTCTCCATTGATGAAGCAGTTAGCCAATGCTTGATGATGTTTCTTTCTATAAAAAGGGGTGGTTATTTTGACAATCTTTGGCTTATGGTTATTTCTCCCTTGTTTGAGAGAGAGCGAGAATCTCCTCCTTGGTTGAGGATGTGTTGAAAATGTAACTAGTATTGGTCTTCATAATTGTTGTCTAGCTCATGACATGATGTAATTCTTATTTATTTATTGTAAAGATCAAAAGAAAAATATTTTTATAAGCATGGGTCTCATGCTCGATTTATTATATTTCTAGGTCAAAGCACCCATAGTGTGTTTCTAGGGTTTTTGTCATGAGTCATTGTCGTTGACATCATGTAATAGTCCCTGTTGGGCATTTTGTATCAAAGAAGAAAATTTATTTTATGCAATTTGGTCAATTATGGCTCCTCCACCAAGTCAACCTGCCCTCTATTCAATTCAACCTCATAAAGGGAATTCGACCACACAAAAAGACTATTTATAAGTAGTGAATTTGACCTATTTCAATATTCAACCAAGAAAAAATCAATCATCACATTTGAAGTTTCTAGAGAAAGTACAAAACTAAGCCAAGGTGCAAAACAAGTTGAAAGTGCAGAACTAAGCTGAAGGTGCAGAACGTAGCTGAAGGTACAGAACTGAGGTAACAGGCCGAAGATGCAGAATAGGTCGAAAGTCCAGAATTGAGCCGAAGGTGCAAAACAGGTCGACATAACTGACTGAAGGTGCAGAACTGTTTTCTTGGGAGGCTGACTTGGTGGTTGGAGGAGGTCTTTGTCAAAGGGTCTTGGTTGTCTCATTTGATTTTCTTCTAAAGGAAGAGAAGAGAATTTTTGGGATTTCCCCTAGAAGAGGGGTTTTGCATTTATGTTTTGATAGTTGCTTGATGATAAGAAAATAAAAGAAGACATAAAAGAGGTTAATAAGATTGCAAAGAAATCACAAGTAATTATCAATATAAGAAAATATTTGTGCCTTTCTGTTTTTCTAGCAGGATGGACACCGTATTCTCCATGTGTCATGTACTATGCCCAGGATTAACAGTCGTAAGCCCAGTAAAGGCACTGGTAGGGAGAATGGGGGATTGCATAAGCATCTGGGACCGATATTCTTTGAGGATTTGTACTTTGACCAAGACTAACCATTGTAAGTCAACTACATGAATCCAAGATAAGAATAGTCGTGAGGAACAATATTTCCTAGTGTCAAATATTGTGACAATGGATTAGGAAATAGTCTTGTGAGGACATACCTAGAGAACACTCGAGTGGGGTATGTGCCTAGAGAGGCAGTGGTGTCCAAATTTATGCCTCCCAACATTGTGCTCTAATCTAGTGGAGAGATAGAGCTTGTTAGTCAAGGCCTTGCTATTTTGACAATGTTGGCTATGATAATGTAAATCATCATTGATGCTTATCAATCTGGATCCTTTCTTATATGAACATTTCAACTTGAGAGTATCATGTTGTGTCATTATGCATACCTCCCTAGTTAAGAGGGAGTGTTGAAAAATGTAACTAGTGTCGGTCTTTAGAAAGCAATAAAATGTAATATTTATCATTGATATATTTATTATTATAAACATTATTATTATTTTATTTTGGTCAAAAGGATGTTCTTCATGCTTATAGAATCAAAAGTTTCAAAAAGAAAATATTTTGAAGTCAAAAGAAATGTACTTGAGTCAAGTCCCATTTGGACTTTTGTAAGAAAAGGAAAAATAATTTTCTTTTGAGTCAAATAGTCAACTCAAGACCAAGTTGGCCTTAGAGGAAGTTATTCGACCCTCCTAGACATGTATATATATATGAGTCAATCATCCACACAACACATCGATTTTTGTGCCAAGAGGAAGAAAAAGACAATTGAAGTCAAAGGAGAGAGAAAACGATAAGAGATTTTCCCTAATTTTGTTAACACGTGCAAAATTCATGCAATTTTGTGAGGCTACTACAGGGCCAAAATTCGACCTCCACTGCACATCTAAAGTTTATGTGATTTTCACCAAATTTCAATGAATTTGACTAGCATTGAATTTTGTTGACCTTGACTTGTTGCAGGTGACTTCGAAGAGGGCTAACTTGGATTCTTTGTGACAGTCTTTGTCTTGGTCTTGGGTCTTGGATATCTCATTTTGATCTGATTCTATAAGAGGATTTTTAGGTTTTCCCCTTTGTGGGGTTTTGCCCTGACTTGGAGCCTAATTTCTTGTGTTCATTGTCTCTTTGTGATCTTTATGTTGTGGTAATTGCTTGATAAAGAGAACATAAAATTTAATAAGAAGCCAACAATCATTTATAAGTAATTATCAAGTTAAGAGAAATAAAGCATCATCTTTATTACACTTCGTCTCTCAAAATCATGATCTTCTTGGAGCATCGTGAAGTCTAGGGTTAAGGCTTCCATCCCTTGGAAGTTTGAGAATAGGGTTTTTGTGATAAAACCCTAGGGTGTAGTTGGTCAATAAAAAGAGATGTCCTACCTTGGAGGATTCTTTGGGTGATTCATGCATGTTAGAGCTCCTTGTTTGAACTAAGCTTTCATTATTTTTGCTAGTAAGGGTTTTGGGGAGCTAATGGATTGTACTAGCCTTCTGATAAGGCTATTATATATACAAAAAATTCAACTTGTGTATATCAATGAAGTTTACGACTATCCACAACATGTAAAATTTAATTTGTAGATTTGATTTCCACCCATGCATGTTCATCATTAATTGTAATTTTTAGCTATATAGTCTAGCTGATTTGACATAACAACAATTTTCTTTAATGATTTCACATCATAATTGACGTTAAAGAATGTTTTACCACTTATATAACCGATGTAAAAGTGAGTTTTAAGGTCTGGTTTATGCACCATAAGATTCCCCTAGAGGAATGAAACTTATCAAGTCACTTGGGTATCCTTTCTCCTTGGAAGACCAAGAAGATTGGATTGTTAAGAATTGAAAGACTAATCAATTTCCATTGTTGTTTAAGATCTAAGAACACTGAAATTCACAAGGTTAATATTATGTAAAAGTGAGTTTTCAGGTCTGTTTATGCACCATAAGATTCCCCTAGAGGGATGAAAGTTGAAACTTATTAAGTCACTTTGGTGTCCTTTCTCCTTGGATGACCAAGAAGATTGGATTGTTAAGAATTGAAATATTGATCAATTTTTGTTGTTGTTTATGATCTAAGAAGATAAAAATTCATAGGGTTAAATTTCTGTTGACCGAACTATTTGGGAGCCACTTTGATCACTGACCAGGACTGGTTAGGGTTGTGTTGACTATTGTTGACTTTGACAAGAAATTGCAGAATTCAAGTTTGACCAAATTTGACTTTTGAACTCACATTTGATTGGATATTGGATTATTGCTTGGGATAGTCAAGGATTTGACCTTTGACTCATTGTGGACGTATTTGGACTATATATCTCTCTGCTAAACATTTGATAACAATCTAATAGAAGAAGAATTTGGAAAGTGTTTTCCCACTTATGGGGCTTTTCCCTAGTCTTTGACCAAATTGTTGTCTATTGTTATTGGTTGTCTTCTATTGTGCATTTGGTTTACTATTCTATCTACAATTGCTTATTGTTGTTGGAAGATTGAATTTATTAGATAAAGTGATTGCTAGCTAATTGAAGAAGAATGAATGAATGAATGAAGGGATTTTAATGATGTCCACGAGACCAAGTGGTCTAAGGGACCTAGGGCTCCAACCCATCACAACTTCATACTTTTCTCTAAGTCTACTCTCTTGTCATGAATCTTGACCAAGAAGTTCGCAGTTTTGATAAGTCTCAATTCCTCGAACAACTCGTTCAAACAATCCACCTTAAAAATGCTTTTAAACTGATTACAAATATTTTCATATGCCGAACAATCCATGATATTCAGATATAGTGCCTATTGACCACTCTGTGTCAACGACCCCATAGCAGTACACCCCTTTTTTCGCAAAAGGGATCTATCATGTTCGAGTGTTCGTGCCATTCAGATTTCATCATTCAATCGACAATTTGTATGTAAACCCAACCTGCATATTTATAATGTAAATGATTTTAGTAAGACCATCATGTATGTAACAACCTAGGTAACCCTAGTATTTTGGTGACGATTCTATCTTAGGAGGTTTTTTGTCTCACTCATTCATTTAGAGACCCACGAAATTATTTTTATGTCCTAGGATTTCTAAATGTTTGCTATCGATTAAAATCGCATATTGCTTAATTAACTCTTGTTTCATTTACTTGAATTATTTGATCTTTATTGAATATTTAATTTTGAGAAACTTTCAAGTAATTGCGATCGATATTTTTGAGAGCTCTAATGTGGATCTGTCATAAATTGTATATCTTTCAATTCGGTAATTTTTGGAATCTTCCTAATTAGCACTTTCCGCTTAAGTACTTGGTGGTTAAATCAGATAACTTGTAATCCAAGTGCTTTGGGTTTTAACATCACATTTCACTAAAAATTCTCGTGCATTTGCATATTAAGTTAGTCTTGCATTTTTAAAATCCACTTCCAAACATAATCTTCATCGATAGAAAGATAGGTACCCATCCATCTTTGCTTGAAAAGCCTGGTTTTAGTAGTACTTAAAATGATGACCTTGCAGTCGTCAGAGCCACAGCACTCTACAGTGCCAAAGGCACCGGGTACATTAGATTTTCAAGAGAGGTATCATTAATACACTTTGTGCTTCACCTTAACTTCTCTCTGCCACTTACTATGAAATCAGGTTCAATATAGAAAGGATCGAAGGGTCTATACTTGGAATAGGCATTTAACTAAAATTAACCAAGATTCATGCATTTCACATTATTCTTAGGATCTGCATTGCATATAGGATAGTTATTCATCCAAGCAACAATTTCTCATCAAGTACATGGTCCTAAATTCTTAGCGAGGTAGTTGACTCCATAAGGCACTGGTATCAATCATTCAAATTTAATCGAATCCTTTAATCTTGCTAGATCTATTACAAGTGTTTGGTCGTTTAATTGTGTCTCCCGAACTGGTTGGTTCCCAACTAGTTCTCCTTCATTCCATTTTCATAGGGTCTACCCCCCTTAGTCTGTTGTAGGGAGAAAAATTAAACAAAGATATTGGGGATCAGGGTGACAACCCCTGATCTGAGTCATTGTCGTGGTGCCTAGACATTATGTGTGACAACAGTGCCATTTTGTTTCAACCTCTCCTTTCCTACAAAAGATGCAGATTCTTTCTTCCCACTCTTCTTTTGGAGTTGTCCATCTACCTGTTTCACATCTAAGATGATAAGACCCGGTCCTCAACTATGTTATTAATACTCTAGCCTTTCCCGTGATTTTGGTACCCAAATATATCTTCTCATCATAAGACCATGTCGGGTTGAAATCTTTGACATAAATGATTGTGTCAGCATAGAAAACATGAAAATTAACATGGTATCAAAGCTGAGGTGAAGACAAGCCCAAGGAGACAAGAGCAATCACCTTTGAAGGAATCTCATTTGAAAAAGCTTATATGACCAGGTCAAGATGTCTACCTCATACTTCAAGATTGAGGAGAAGTTGAATGGCTCGCCTAAATATGTTGTTTGGAGAACTAGATTAGATATGACTTTGGATGAGAATGATGTCCTAGAATATGTGGAAGGAAATGTACCTGAGCCTCCTGAGAATGCTTTTATTGCTATCAAAGCTAAAATACAAGAAAGGTGAGATCAAAGCTAAGAACATTATTATTGATTCATTAAGGGATCATTTGATTATTTATATTTCAAAGTTGAAGAAGTCTAAGGAAATGTATGATAAGTTGGTTGGGATGTACGAAGTCAACAACTTGAATCATACTCTATCCTTGGAGAATCAACTCAAGGAAATCAAGATGATCAAGGGAGAGACAGTGCAGACTGTTGAGATTTTGTGTATTTGAGGTAGCATCAGTTGTGCTCTAGGTCCCAAATTTTGAGGAAGGACTAGAGTTCACCTGATCTACAAGACCCGGAAATGGATTTGGAAAATTTCATCTGGTTTAGGTGATATTAAATTAATTAATTATTTTAATGTATTTCCTAAGTTAAAACTTAGGAAAATAAAATAATTAAAGTGAATTTAATTAAACATGATGAACAACTCATACATGGACTGTTTTCTTTAATCTTATCCATTGATTAAAGACTTAATCTTTGGTCGTCAAATTGTCAACGAGAAAAGTATAAAGAAAGGCTTTGGGGTCACGTAAGACACATTGTGAGGTGGTGAGCACTAAAAGCTAAGCTAAGATTTTAGGCGAGGTTGCGAAGAATTCTCAAGTGTTTCTACCAGTAGGAGGGGAATTTAGACCAAGGGGATGAGATCCGATCCTCGGGCCTGAATACACAAGCAGCGCGCAGTGATTTGTTACCAGAGAAGGTAGCACAGCTAATGAAGAAGGAAGAAGCAAGGAGCGCCGTGATTTTCGGTGAAAACCCTTCGTGCTTGGCGCACCCCAGGGAGAAACGAGACCCGCCACCCGTCCGGGGTGCACCGTGCCTCACCGATGGGCCGTGGCCGAGCATTTGGAGGTTTCGTAGGGCCGACGCAAAGGTCTTTAGAAAGGCATTTGGGGTTTCTAGGCCTACATCTGGCTGAGTTTTGTAAATCCCGTTTGAGGGTGTGGATCAGTCAGTATTGTTGGTCTTAGATCAACCAAGTGCTGCAGATCTAAAGTTTTCTCTGTAGGGTTTTCCAGATCTGGAACCCAGAGTTGTATATTCAGAAATATTCTTAATAATAGAGCCCTCCAGCAGCCAGAGACCGGTTTTCCCACATTGGGTTTTTCCGGGGACAGTTTGTCCAGAAATAATTGTGTCACTTTTTCCATGTGTGCATGTGCTTATTCTAGATCTAAATTGGTAAAGATCTGTTAATTGTTTTGCTTTGATGTTAACTTGAATTTATTCAATTGATAACTTGTATAAGCAGGAGAAGCTTAACTGGATTAACAAAAATAATTTATGCATAAGAATTAAGATTCAGAAATTTCTAAACAGACATACTTCATGAGGATATCCCAACTCAAGGATCAATTGTTGTCTGCTAGAGAAGTTACATCTGATAGAGAGTTGGTACTCATTGCACTTGGAGGTCTTCCTCCGATTTGGGAGACATTCATCACAACTATTAGCAACAATGACATGTACCCTTCATTTTATGAGCTTGCTAGCAAGTGCACTCAAAAGGAGACCAGGATGATTTCTAGAGGGAGAATTCAAAAGCATGAACAAAGAGAGCATTTGTTGCTCAAGGCAAGAAGAGGAAAGGAAGAGGAAGATCATCTAATTCAAGAAAGTCTACCCCTGAATATAAGGACTCCTATAGAAGATTGAAAAGATTTGAATGCTACAATTGCCACAAGCATGGTAACTATGCCCGAGGTTGTTCGGAAAAGAGAGAAGCCCCAAGGTCCAATAATCAATTTAAACAAATATCGAGGCTTCAACAACTAATAAGAGAATTTGTTGTTGATTGAGAAGGTCACCATCCTCAAAAGAGATCAAGGAACTCAAGGTATGATAATAATGCAGTTGCTACTCAATCTAAATGCTTTCTTATTTCTACCCTTTCTAGTTCCTCTCCTCTGGATTTGTTTGATAGTTGATTGGTAGATAGTGGGGCCTCTAAACACTTCATTGGAGACAAATTTGAAGATCATTCGTGTATCTTCTTATCATCAAGCAACTACCAAAACATAAATGCATGAAGATCAAAACAACAAGGGCACAAGATGTAGGCTTTCAACAAGGGAAAAACCCCTCTCCTAAGGGAAAACCCAAAAAATTCTCTTCTTCTTCAAGAACCAAATCAAATGAGACGACCAAGACCCTTTGACCAAGACATATACCTCCACCAATCCACCAAGTCAGCCTCCCAACAAAATCCTTCCAAGATGACAAAACTCTGTTGCAAGTCAACGAAAGTTAACTTTCTTCAAAACTGCTTCAATCACAAATTTTGGCCCTCCTGCATCAGATTTTCGGCACCTACAACAGACCTGCAACACAAATTCTTCGCACATATGGGAAAACAAAAGAGAAATTTGGCTCCTTTTTTCTTGATAAGTGTTTCTTCGTCCTTCACTATAGATTCTCTTTCTTTTCTTGGCTCTTTGGACCTTTTTCCTTCACTTAGAACTGTAGATCAAATTATTTTTTTATTGATGCCACAATAGGTCGAATTTCACTTCTATATATAATCTTTAAGGTGGTTGAATCCCTCCAATGAGGCTGACTTGTAGAGAGGGCAGGCCGACTTGGTGGAGGCATAAATGACCAAATTACATGCAATAAATTTTCTTTCTTTGACATAATAAGCCCAAGAAGGGTCTAATACAAGATGTCAAGGACAATGACTCATAACACAAACCCTAGAAGCACTCAATGGCTGCTTTGACCTAGAAACAAAATAGATAAAGCATGAAACCCATGCTTATAAACAATTTTCTTTTCCAATAATTTTTCTTTTTTTTCTTCTGACAAATACATAAGAATGATAATCAATTATGAAGACTGATACTAGTTACATTTCTCAACACTACCTCCTAACTAGGGAGGTATTCATAATTGTTCAACCGCTACAAGGTTGACCTCAATTTGAAGTGTTCTAAGAAGAGTACAACAACATACGCAATGCTAGATACCATCAAGGCCAAAACCTGCCAAGGTATCAACTCAACATATCAAAGATCAAAGTGTCATCTCCATTACACTAATACAAGGATCTAAGATACTAACAGGGACTAAGGTGTCATCAAGGCAACTTGCCACTATAGGTAATATCAGGCTACAACTCTGGGATCAATCCAACGGGATATAGATACCATCTAGGCCTTCATGCCAAGACACCAACCCTCATAGGGATCTAGGTATCATCAAGGTCAAATCACTAAAACAGAGCTCCATCACGACCAATATAACCTCCCACACCGGGATCTAGACATCATCAAGGCCAAACCATAACATGAGATCTCAATACCAACCAGACCAAGATGCCCTCCCAAGTTCCATCATACAGGCACGAAGCCTAAGGTACTCATCTCTCCCTCTTAGATAAATCAATCCAAGCATGCTTATCAAATATTCAAAACTTCTTAGGGAGAGATCACCAGCTACTTGTTCATCCATTAGAACATATTGTAGCCTTACGACCCCAAACAGTACTGGTACTTATCATCAATATGCTAGCATAAAATTTGGGGTCTACAACCATTATGATGTTGCTTATGTCATCACGATATCCAAACAAATCTCGACGAAAGATTCCTTCTTCAACTTCACCAATAGCACCAACTCAGCTTCAACACTTCTCAAAACAATCGAATACTAACCATCAGTACAGCTTTAGCTATTCTCCAATCTCATTCTTTCTTCATAGTCTTTACTATACATCATGTCCTCCTTTTCAACCATGGAGGATTTACTTGTGGAAGAATGTAACTAGCGTTGGTCTTCATAATTGTATTGAGTCATGATGTAATGTATTTGTCAAAAGAAAGAAAAAGAAAATTTATTTTATGAGCATGGGTTTCATGATACTAAGTCAAGCCTCCATTGTAGGCTTCTAGGTTTGCATCTTGAGTCAAAATCAAAATGTATTAGACCCTTCTTGGGAAAAGAAAGTTATTTTCATGTGTCTTATACTCCTCCATCAAGTTGGCTTCCACATCCTTCAAGTCAACCTCAAAACAACTATCAAGTCGACCTCTTTGAAAGGTCACGTCCTCACACAAGAAGAGTATATACATACTAATGCTATTTGACCTATTGAGGAATCCATACATCATCGATCTACAATTTGAACATCGAGAAGGACGAGTGAAAGTGTCCAAGTAGAAGTCTTTTCTCATCACCATGAAGGAATTATCCAAATGAAGGAAGAAGAGATTCTTGGAGTCAAAATTATGTTTAAAATGCAAAGGGAATAATGAAATTGCAGGATCGAAGGTACAAATCAAGCTTCAGAAGTACGTACCAGACTAGCACTCTTGTTGACTCATTTTGGAGAAAAAACCCTTTGTTGACTTGTGAAAAAAAGAAGGAAAGATGCTTGACTAAGTTACATGGAGGCTTACTTGGTGGATGGAGAATGTCTATGGTCCTAGTTGTCTCAATTTGATTTGAATCTACTAGTGGAAGAGTTTGATTGGGTTTTCCCCTTCATAGGGGTTTTGCCCTAGATGAGTGCCTACATCTCTGTTCAATGTGTATGATCTTCATGTTTTTGGAATTTATTTGATGATGAACATTAATGTAATCAACATAAGACAAATCTAATATCACAAGGAAATGTCAAGTAAGATAAATCAAAAACAAATGTTGCCCTAATGGATTTCTCAACATGGTTTCAAAGCAAAGGAAAGGGGTACAAAAAATGGCAACTAGAGGATCACAATAAGACTACATCCTTTAGTCCACAAGATCAAGTTCATAGGAGGAAAAAACAAATTGAAAAATAACACTTTTCTGGGCATGATAACAAGACTATTCTTCTGCAATTAGGTCGTTGACTTAGACCTGAACATGAAAGCCACAATAGTAAGAGAAGCCAAGTAGTTTTTTTTAAATCTAAGAGACTAAATAACTAGCCCAATAAATGCCCAGATCCTTGAGAAAAAGTTTGAAGTCCTATACATAAACTTGAAGTCTTTAATAGTCTCAAAAGGATCCAAAGTTTTGTGCAGTAAGGTAATCGAATTATTCAGAAGATATACTTGTAAGCTTCAGTGAAGATGAGACTTCAAGGTCTGCAATCTAAAAAGACTGGTACTCTCATATACTTGGAAAGGCTAGAAATCAAGCTTCAAATAGTAACCTAAAGGCACATGGCGTAGTTTTTTTATAAGCTTGTTTTGAGAAAAGGGTCATATTAGTCTTCGAATAGGCCTATAGCAGCCTCTCAAATATTCAAATAATGTCACCTTGAAGAAGATCATGTTTGCCTTCTTTTGGAATAGGCACCAACTTTATTATCAAAGAGAAAGAAAGGTAGATTCCATGCAAAAGATATATTCATAAGAAGTTGGAAATGGAATTATTTGCCTTGTTGAAGTCTCATTAGAAGGAATATTTGAAAGAAGCAGTTTATAACAAGTAAAAGGAGTTAACCGAGCATCTTGAGAGCTTCTACTACAGTCAAAAGAAAGCATCTAGTATTGAGACCAGCTTGAAGAAATCAACTAACTCAAGTATTATATTATTCTTTATGTTTTTTCATCTAACCATATGTTTCCAATTTGCAAGAAAGACCAATAAGCTCAATGAAACATCAAACTAAGGTATGTATAACTCGTTCATTGGTTAAAGACCTAATTTCTTAAGGTCAGTTGATTGTATGAATCTAGGATTGACAAGTCCTCATTAAAGATTGGTAATAACTAGAGTTTGCAAACCCTAGATAGTACATATGAAAGTAGCACTCTCTTTCACTTGTTTCCTATCTCACAAATGTCTAGGGTATGTAAATAGTTAGAGATATATGTCAATCCTTGAAGAAGAATGACATTAAATAATGTCTAGACTTTGTAACACAAGTCCCTAGGAACTCTCTCTCTTAAAAGTAGTGGAAACTCTAGATAATTATCACATTATTGTACTTTTATATTTTGGTTGTGCTTGTCAATAAATATTACAGATATATATTAATGAATGGTGACTTGATGAATCGAGTTGGATCCCTGGGCACAAGTTGACTCATGAAATGAACCATGAAGACGTTGTCATAATTCAAAGGGAGCACTTCAATAAAGAAAACTCTACAAGGTTTGTTAAAGAACAACTCAAGGTATGTTTGATTTGTTGCAGATCTTCTTTATAGAAGAAAGATATGATTATTCTTCATTTGAAATTTGCTTGTATTACTAACTCTCTTATGTCTAGGGTTTTTCATCATAAATATTCTTGTTAGGGCGATTAATCACTAGATTGAATCTACCCTTGTCATATTATCTCTTGCCATTTATTCATTTTCGTGAAACCCTTACCTTTAGGGTTCACTGCAAAACCCTATCCTTTTGATGCTTAGGGTATGATGACAATAATGATGAAACCCTACTCTACTTAGGGATTGTTGATAAAGTTTAGAACATATAATGAAAATCCTACTATATTAATATTTAGGGATTTGGTAACGTTCTAGTAAAACCCTAGCCTTTTAGGGTTTATTAATAAAGTCTAGAATATATGATTAAATCCTTCTCTCTTGCTAATTAGAGTTTGTTGTTGTTGCAGAACCATAACCTTTTTAGGGTTTGTTATTGATGTCTATATTATATGATGAAACCCCAAATTTTTAGGGTTTGGTAAAATAGGGTTTACGACAAAAACCTTGTGATAGTCAATTGAAACACTAGTCTGGTAAAATTGTTAAGGTTTCAACCATACCTAGGGCTTCATTGTTCATGCCATAGGATCTTTTATCAATTTCTACAAGGGTTTTGTCATACACACTATATACTAAACCCTAAAAAGCTAGGGTTTTATCGTATGCCCTAGATACCATCAACAAATCCTAAAAATCAAAAGGCTAGGGTTTCACCAAAGTAAGCAAATAGAAAAAGATAGTTATTACAAGGGTTGATTTAATCTAAACACCCTAACAAAAGAATCTTTACAATTCTATAGCAAAACCCTAGAAATGATATAGAGTTATTAAGATAAAGAAAATTTTAAAGATATAATGATCATACCTTCTTATATGATGGAGATATGCTTCAAATTTTGTAACTTTATACATACCTAGAGTTTCTATTATTACAAACCTTGTAGGGCTTTCTTTTGAAGAGCTCCCTCTTCTTGCTTACCTCCTATCAAGGAAAGACGGCTTCTTCTTGAGTACAGGCATACAACTTTTCTTCAAATGGGGCAAAATTTTTCCAACTACTAAATCCTAGCTACAAAGGCATTCCAAGACTTTAGTAGTCCTAGAAGTGCAGCAATCACAAGTTCTTTATAAAGGATTACTTCATCAATTGCTTGCAGTTCATCTCTTATACGGGCAATTCTTACAAAGTAAGAGGACATTGTATCATCTTTGGTCATTTTGACAATTCGAATTTCATTCTTAAGACTTTCCACTTGTTCAATATTCTTGATTGTAAATAACTTGGAGAGAGCATCATACATTTTCTTTGAAGTATCTAGGGTGGATATGTAGGGAATCAAGTTGTCTTTAACTCCATCCACAATTAGGCTCATGGCTATAATATCATTTTCCTTGAACTTCTCCTTTCTATTGGGTGTGGAGAATGATTATCTTCTTTAGGTATCATCACCCGTCGTTTAATCGTCGTCAGGGGGGGTCAATTTGGGTCGTTCATTAGGCAGATGATCTGACGGTAGAAGTTGTGATTAATTTAGGGTTTTTTGCCCTAGAAGGCAACCCCCTCTGTTGTATGAGGGTATTGTATTGCAGTTGTGTATTGTGTGTATACACTGAGTAAGAAATAGCAAGGAGGACTGTGTGAGAGAGTAGAGGATATTACAACGGATCTATTGTAGGTTGTGTCTCTTCATTTTGCTGGATAATATAAAGGAAGGACTGGTTGTTGCCATGGACGTAGCCCAAGTTGGGTGAACCACATATATCTGTGTCTCTCTTGTTTTATATGTTATTTTTGTGTTTGTGTTTCTGCATATTTTATGTGTTCCATTGCTCTGTAATATATAATTTTCTAACACTTTTCAGCATCATTTGTATGTTCTTTGACTATTCCTAGTACTAAGTACAATAATTTATTTCTTGCAAGGATGAGATCCATTCTTTCTTCCATGCTCTAAAGTGAGAAGCTCCTTGAAGCTTATTCTAGGATTTCATTGATGAGGCCATAGGTAAACTTGTTAATGTAACAATTGTTGATGTGTTGATGTCTAGATATCTCTGTAGCCTTCAATAGGTTTTATTCTTTAAGCTAGCTTATATGAAACCAAACTTTAAGCTGGCTTATATGAAACCAAAACTTCTATATTACCCTTCAAGACTTCCATCCTTCTAGCAAATGGTGTGTTCTTTAACAGATCTTCAAACTGCATTTTTCTTCTTCTACTTCCCCTTAGCTCTGAAACCATGTTAGAAAATAAGGCAGACAGATTTTATTATCTTGATAATTACTTGTGATTTCTTTGTATTCTTATTATCTTCTTTTTATATCTTCTTTTATCTTCTTATCATCAAGCAACTACCAAAACATAAATGCATGAAGATCAAATCAACAAGGGCACATGATGTAGGATCTTAGCCAGGGCAAAACCCCTCTCCTAGGGGAAAAACCAAAAAAATCTCTTATCGTATTCAAGAACCAAATCAAAAGAGACAGCCAAGACCCTTTGACCAATACATAGACCTCCTCCAATCCACCAAGTCAGCCTCCCAACAAAGTCCTTCCAAGATGACAAGTTTTCTTCAAGTCAACGAAAGTCAACTTTCTTTGAAACTACTTCAATCACAAATTTCGGCCTTCCTGCATCAGATTTTCGGCCCATACTACAAAACTACAACTTTCGGCCCTTCCTGCAACACAAATTCTTCGCACATGTGGGAAAACAAGAGAGAAATTCAGCTCCTTTTTGCTTCACAAGTGTTTCTTCCTCCTTCGCTATAGATTCTCTTTCTTTTCTTGGCTCTTCGCACCTTTTTCCATCACTTAGAATTGCAGATCAAATTCTTCTTTGATTGATGCCACAATAGGTTGAATTACACTTCTATATATAGCCTTTAAGGTGGTCGAATCCCTTCAATGAGATCAACATTTAGAGTGAGCAAGTCGACTTGGTGGAGGAGGCATAAATGACCAAATCACATGAAATAAATTTTCTTTCTTCGACATAATAAGCCCAAGAAGGATCTAATACAAAATGTTAAAGACAATGACTCAAGACACACACCCTATAAGCACTCAATGGGTGGTTTGACCTCGAAACAAAACCAATAAAGCATGAAACCCATTCTAATAAACAATTTTCTTTTACAATAATTTTTCTTTTTCTTTTTCTTTTTTTTTTGACAAATACATAAGAATTACAATCAATTATGAAGATCGATACTAGTTACATTTCTCAACACGAGTTACTTGGATTGTGAGCCAATATGAACATATATATGATGACATGACACAGAACCATTGTTTGGAGAACCACACTAAGAATAGCATCTATTGTAGCGTGCCATAGGGAAATACAATCCAAAGAATTTCAACATTTGTTGTAACGTGTCACAAAAATGAAGTGAATCACATAAAGAGAGCCACATAGATAACCTTGTCATGCGAGTTATGAGCCATAGAGATAACCTTGTCCCCTGAGCTACAAACCTCCAAGATAAATTTGTCATGCGAGTTATAAATCAAAGACAAATTGTATTCCATGGAGGAGCATTGACGTTTATATATACAATTAATTTTATCTCATGAAGGGTCACGTCCTTTGTACGAGTCGACCTAATCTATGGGTGACCGAATTCAAATATTTCCCTCCTTGAAATATCACAAATTCAAATTGCTTACACAAGGGTTTTAACACAACATATAATAAAGGAGAAGAGCCCAAAATATCTAATTTGGATTTTTCCTTAGGTATGATTGGCTTTCCTTTGGGGCATTAGGGTTCCCCACAGGAAATTCATCCCGAAGCTGCCCAATTTTCAATACTCCCTCTCATCTAGGGAGGAATTTCTATTTACATCATAAGTCTCATCTCAGATGACATAGCTCACTATAATAAGGCAAGCAACTTCATCACCATTACATCTCGTATTCTCTCATAGAAGAATAATGCACAATCAAAAGTAGGGGAGATCAATTCTCTTAACCCTAATAGTCTTCAAGTCAAATCTCATGACTTTCCTCTCGGCTATATCAATAAGGTATCCATCTTATCACATCTCATTCCAACTTGTTTCAAATTTGATCATCATTTTAACAATGATGTTTCTATCTAAAGAAGAAGAATCGTCCTAGGGAAGCTCTAGCTACCACCCTATATCCAAGGACAATAGGGGAGATCCACTTACCATGAGGGATATATCCTATTAACTAGTGATAATAGGCGAGATCTATGAGAGGTAAGGATAACATTCTATCCTATTGTCTGTTGATCCTTCCCACCTTGACCCTCAAGAGTCAAGTGATAGAACACCTCCATCCCATCGCAGGATACCACTTACCATGAATGGTAAGGATCACAGTGTATCTCATGTCATCTCACCCATTAGCTAGATTGGGAGGAACAATCCCAACAAGCCCAACTTGTGGGTAGGATGCCAACTGGGATATACTCTGTCAAAACCAAAGAGAGACAATAGGCAGCATATGACTCACCGTGGAAGGTAAGGATCACAGACTATCCTATTGCTCGACAATAGGCAGGATACGACTTACCATGCAAGGTAAGGATCACAAACTATCCTATTGTTCAGAGTTCCCTCAACTGCAAGAGCTCTCTGGCTCAATTCCTCTCCCTATGAGCTCAAACAGGGGCGAAGAGCATTGCCCACTGTCCTCAATCAGTGGTGACCCCTTCCTCTCATTAGTACCTTCACTAGGCTTACGGTTATTAGTACTGTCCATAGTGCATAAAACCTAGAGAATATTAGGTCAACCACAAGCTTACAAGTTGCAACACAACGATCCAATTGTCTTCCTGCTCATCAATCAAAATGTGAAGGAGCCTCATTGCTCCTTTCTGAACCAAATCTCGGACATAGTGATGCTTGAATCTGTCATGGAACACAAGATTTTTTGCATGTCCGGTCCCATAATATGTCACAGTATATCATAGTCGTTCCCAGCATATGCTAAAACAACTCTCCAAATATCTTTCTCAACCATACTACCTCGTGGCCAGCCATGCTAGAAACAGTGCACACTGTCGCTCAAAGCAACAAATTTCTACAATAGGAAATCATCTAGTCAACAACATTCTCATCATCAGTGTATCCATAAAGTCTCATGTATCTGGCACTGTGTCTCAGTTCATGAATGATAACATTGTCTAGGTATTGCAATACCAGCTTTACAGCATTCCAATACACATATAAGGCTCAGAGAACATACTGCAAATCAAGGATCCTTCATAAATGTATCCAAAGAGGAGGCTCTCTCAATAGCTTAGTGTAAATCATCATGCCAAGTCTTTGACATCATACTTCCCTTGACAAGGAAGTCCTCATCATCTCCCTGTTATACTTATAATCTCAAGAAATGAATCACCTTGGTTTCAAAAATCAACTTCCTCTGGCACATAATGCTGAGCTGATCTTGATCATGTCAAAAATAAATGTTAGCTTATAAAACCAAATATCAAATGCATACCTTCAATGAGAGAGATCGAAGGTCACATCAAATGCTTATCATTCCATTCTGCCAAGCCTATGGAACCTTCTAGAATCTAGATGGGGCTTTCTTCAATCTGCAATCATGAGTTCTTTACTCATGCACCTCAAAGTTCTAAGAACATCAAAGGGGAAGCTCACTTCACAAATATCTAAGGAATCAGGCAACAGGTGCTAGGATAGCCTTCTTTCTAGGAGAGCATATTTCTTATCATTGTTTGCACCATATTGTGGAAGCATCAAACACTGTTGCATCATAGATATCAAAAATAGTCCTATCATGCTATTAGCATCATAACCATATTGTTTCCCTCAATCTACTCCATTTGAATAGGAGGCTTCTTCAATCAACCAATGAAACTACAATCCTTCCTCTAAGCTCTTGAGCTCTATTTCATAAGTCATAAGATGACTCTACATCATCCTCAATCTTTGATATAGAGGGCTTGATCCTCACATTCATCAAATGTAGTTGTGACCCTAGAACAAGAGCAAGAGCAATAATAGCCAAGAAAATAATCATAATGAAAGTGTACCTAGTGATGAGGGACGATTGTCTTTTCTAGATGTCAAAGTGGCTCATGTATTATCCTACTCCAATTCCCTCTATAGTTTCCTACACCAACTTACTCAAGGAGGTTTCTCTTCCTGCACTACTTTGCATCTTGATGATCCTCAAGATGGATCACATCCTCATCCAAGAAGTTAGTGACACAAATAAAATATTCATGCAGGAAGAATCACCAATAATCGAAAATAAATTCACAAGAATAGAGACACGAAGAAATGACGTAAGTTTTGAAAGTACTTATCTTTAATATCGATTGTACGAGGCTTTGCAACTCCCTCTTGATCCTGTCTCCCTCTTAGCCAAGAGGCATCAAAGTCCATCGATCATATGTCAATATCGTCTTTAGAAGAGATGCAACCTCATGAATACCACCTGTATCGTTGATCTTCTTTGATCACTGAATTTGCAGCATACCCTTTTCCTAGGGTTTCTTTGAATCTATTTAGGGATTCTCACTGATCATGTCATACTAGGTTTTCTTTGAATCTGTCAAGTACATGAATAACTGAATGCCATCTTACATTTCATATCATATCATACCAAGCCTCTTTCATATGAAAGCCACTCCTAATATTTCTCCCAAACCCTAGCTTGTACTTGTAAGAGAAAAAGGTCTCCCTAGGGTTTCCTTCAAACCCTAGCAAAAGGAAACCAGGGAACTAGGTGCCAATGTCTTTCCAGGCAATGCTTCACTCACAAAGCCTCAACACCCTTGATCCAGCTGATCAAGTATAATCAATGTCTCCCAATCAAGCTGATTGGTAACCAGCATATTATCAAAACCTTCGAGAGATTCACCTGTACAAACACAACCCCAATCAACAATACACATTCAAGTATATAATCAAAGCAAACCTTCAGGGTTTTGATGTTGCTCTCCAACTAATTTCAATAGGACTATCAATTGAATCTTTGAGAGAAGATTCCTTTCCCTACTTCACATGTAGCAACATTTCTTCCAGTATATATTCTCCAACCAAGACTTATGTTGTACCCTCCCTCTTAACTAGGGAGAGTTTTTCTATCTAGGCTACCTCTTAATGTAGGGAGATTAACTTCTTCCTTCGGTGTTGGAGAATCCTTCATGGCTTCCATTCCTCTTATCATGCTGATCATATCAACTTCTCTTACGAGCTTCTTCACCAATATGATGTACCTGGATAACTTAGATAGCAAGTACAACCAATTCTGTAGAAGCATGAAGTTAGTTATAATAAAAACTTTATAGTAGCGGAAGCATACAGACTTTACCTAATCAATAAAGAGATTGTGCGCAATTACTTCAATTTCTATCCAGGTTTGTTACAAACCCTAAATCACATTAGTAATTCAACCAAGATGACAGAATATTAGTTTTGTCATATAGCAATCAAAAGAAGAGGTATCTAATATTTTTTAGAGTTCATATATAGTAGAGATAGTTGAGATCCCTAGATTTTTATTCGACCAACAAAACACTTCATAAATGGCTTCAACTAGGGTTTGATGTAAACCCTATATTTTCCATCTATAAATTCTCAACAACATTATATTGATTCAGATGAATACACAAACTAGAGAATTTAATCATTACTAGAGCTTATATGTAAAACCTTAGACTTTTCAAACATCATCCTAGAACTTTCAAACTTTGACTAGAGATTGATTTTCAAACCCTAGAACTCATGATCTTTAAATATTTGATCAACACATTTCTAGGAGATTATCATCATGCATAATCACATCATATAATTAGACAACATTTTAATATATCATGCATACATTGACCTAGACTAAGCTAGGGATTCACTCAAAGGAACATATACCTAGGGTTTCGTTCCTATGACTTTTCATGGCAAGGATTTTGCTTGTAGACCTAACTAAAACCTAGGGTTTTGGTTCATTGTCAAATCAAACCCTTATTATATCAAAACTTCAAAGGTTCGATATTTTGAACAACAACATTTCAACCCTAATAAGCTAGAGCTTCCATGATCATATCAAAATCTTGAACACGACATTATCAATATATCAATTAGTATGTCAATTTCTTCATTAATGACCCTAAATAGGTTTAGTGTTTCACACATTAACAACATACCCTTAGGTTAGGATTTCCAGAGAACCATTTTAGGGTTCTTATTTGTGCAAACAATTTGAGGTATATAAGGTGGGTAGATTCATCAGACAATGAATCATCCCAAACAAGAATACTTTTGAGATTCAGTAGAGTTAGACATAGCAATAGTTAGTAGTGTAGAATTAATATATCAAAGAATGACAAGACTTCATAATCTAAGACATACCTTTGAATTTATTTTTTTTGACAAACCCTTTTGATTCAATTTTTGTCTAATGAGGGCTTCCTTCTTAATCCTTAAGGCCTTCTACCATAATTCTTGAGCAGGTTAATTCCTAGACAACGAAATAGAGGTCAAGTGATTAGTATTTAATATAATCAAAACTTTAAATAATTACATAAAACAAATTGAGAGGGAATGAGATACTTATATTGAAGAGTTGTTGTGGGTTCCCTCCAAAGCTTTGAGGAAAACCTAAAAACTTATAAAATAAGAAAAGTGTCTTTCCAAAAGGATGTTAAACCTATAACTAAATATAAAATATACAAATGAAATATCTAAAAATAGGAGTAATGGGCTTAGTAATGTAAGTCCCTTAAGTCATTCTCTTCGTTCCTTTCTTTCTTGGGAGACTGTACTTCTTCAGCCACATTTTCTCTATCTCTTTTCTTACTTCTCGGATTGTCGAGACACTCATTTCTATAATGCCCCATTTTGTGACAATCATACCATTCATTCTTTGACATATTAACCTTCTTACTTGGGCCTTTCTTATTTAAGTTTCCCTTTTGATGAGCAACATAAGCATTTGATACTTCTTCATTGTTAGCTACCATTGAGATTCTCAATTCCTCTTGACTACATGTTGTCCATAATTCCTCAAAGGTGGGAGTTTCTTTCTAGCTATTGAGACCTGCAGCAAATGCACCCCAAGTAGGTGGTACCCTAGTATTGTTGTGATCACAAGTTCTTTATCTGACACTATTTCATCGATAGCAAGAAGTTCATCTCTTATTCTTGCTATCTTCACAAAGAAGGTAGATACAGTATCCTCCTTGGTCATCTTAGTAGTCCTTAGTTCATTTTTTAGGCTTGCCATCTTTCCAATATTCTTGGTGGTAAATAGTTTTGATAGTGCATCATACATTTCCTGGGCATGATCAATGTTTGCAATGTAGTGGACAAGATTGACCTTTATGCTTTAAACCATCAAATTCATTGCCACCAATTCCAATTCTCTATATCTTACCTTATCAGCATCACTTGATTCTTCTGTGGGATTCTTCACTTTTCCTTTCACCAAGTCTAAGACATTGTTCTTTTCTAGGAGGAGGTCAATCCTCTTTTTCCAAGATCTATAGTTAGATGCTCCTTCAAGTTTGTTCTCTCCCTTGATAGTGTTAGAAATATTTCTTGAAGGTAGTGAAGAATTCTTTCCTTTAGTGGACTTCTTATGTCTCATTGATCAAATCCTTGAGACTACCTTTTCCTTCTTCTTTCACCAAAGCTCTAATACCATGTTAGAGAATCAGAAAGGTAGAAAGATTCTCTTATTCTTGATTATTTACTTGTGATCTTCTTTAGTTCTTATTATGTTCTTCGTATCTTCCTTGTTATTAGTTCATCAAGAAAATATCAAAGTAAATGCACATAGATCAAGGGCACCAGATGTAGGCCAGTACCCAAGGAAAAACCCCACTCTCGGGGAAAACCTAGTCAGTAATTCTTGAGACTCTAGACCTTGACCCAGACTTCCTCCACACCAAGTCAACCTTCCTTTTGATCCTTCCTCAATTTGGCAGTAGCAACACTATGTAGCAGTTTCTTCGACCTTGCTTTTGGAACTTTGATCTTGAGGGAAAGACTTCGATCTTGATTTTATTAGTTCGATTTTGACCCAAGAAAACTTCTCAAGGCAGCAATTTCCGGCATAATCAACTTCAACTTCTTCTTCACTTGATGGCAGCAACTGGCAACACCTGATGTAGCAACTGATGCAGTAATTGATGGAGAACTTCGATCTTCCAAACTATAGCACGAGAGACAGAGAGAGTAGCACCAAAATTTCAATTTTCTTCAGTTCCTTTAGCTTGCCCAAAACCGCATTACAAAAGGCCTCCTTCTTCACTTCGCAAATTTTCCTTGATGCAGCTAAGATATCGAATTTATGTGATGCTGTGAGTGAGTTCCAAGTGAGTTTCATTCCCCTGTATATATAGGCTTGTGATGAGCTCGAATACTTGGGCTTGAGGCCGACTTGATCACTTGAAGGTCGACTTGTTGTGGAAGCTTCATAAATCATATTTGACTCAATACTTGACCTATTTGCACGATTCAAAAGCCCAATATGGATCAATTTAAATCTGCAATAATCCTATAGACTCAGACTAAAACCTACAAGTCCACAAATTAGACTTTGACCTAAAATAATATGACCCAAGCATGAAACCCATGGTTTAATAAGTCATTTAATAATAATATAAAATTCTTTTCTTTTATTCTTTTGACAAGTATAATAAATATTGAATCAAATACAATTTATAAAGACCAAACCTATTTACAATCTTCAACAATTTGGAGGGCAGCAAGTAGGTGTTTAGTGTGCCCTAAGTGTATATCTGAGAAGGAAATTAGGTCTGCTAGGAGAGGCAGTGGTTTGGAGGTCAAGGGTTGACTCTTTGAAGGACAAAAGGAGGCAGCCAAGTGGACCAGTCATTGATCCCAAGTTTGTTGAAGACAACATCTTGCAATGATAGAGGGCAGCCCTCCATGCCCTAAGTTTGTCTTCATTGGAGCAACATAGGAAGGAAATAGAGGGAAGAAGTCCCTACTAAGTGTTAAGGAGCAATAGTGGGCAGTCTAGGAGTAGTGAACAAACAAAGTTGTGAACAATTCACAAAAAAGGTCCTATGAGTTGGATTCATTGATGGACTAATGAGCAGGTAGAGAGCAAATTGGAGATCCATGTTGAGTGACCTAAAGGAGCAAGATTCATTGATAGAGGCAGATTGGTGTTGCTACAAATTGGGAGCAGAAGGACCAACAAATGTGTTCAGGGTAAGACCAAGTGGAGTTGTGATGGTGCACTACATCAGCTAGTAGGTCAGTTGTATCTTGTTTAGGGTAGATTAACTGTCATAGTTATTGACACCAAACCCTCGTTTGTATTCTTGTATCAGTGATTGTATGAGGGCCATGATCCCTGGTAAGGGAGCCCTGGATAGTTGTATTATAGATTGATAATATAATGAAGTTGGGTTATTGAAAAATTGTAAAAATTTATCTATTTGTGCACGTGTTGATTTATTGTTGTATTTATTCTGCTATGTAACGTAGTTTGTTGTGGCATTTGAGTTGGTTGTGCTAGATATTCTAAGACCCTAACCTAGATTCTCCAGTGCCATGGAAAAACAACATAGAACTTCACATAACATTACTCGGATCAATTGCAAACCTTGATTGGGCTCGGACTTCTGGTAATACCCCAAAGAATAAGGTGTGTATTTCTTCTCCATAAATCAGACTTTGAACCCCTTCCACAGTCCTCAAATGTGTGCTATAGACCATGGACTAAGCTCAAAATAGTGCCCAGAATTTTGAATCTAACTTCAATGCTAGGTCATGCCACATAGAGATCTCGGCCCATCATCATGTACTCGGATTCTAACCATAGACTTCAAATTGCTCTCCAATCCATAGCTCTGATATCAAGTTAAGAAACCAAGTGTAAAAGAGGCAAGCACTTAATTTATCTTTCTTGGTAATTACTTGTGAGAAAGTATTGTTCTTTTAGACTTTACTTATTCTTCATCAAATAATTACACTTATGCTCAATCATTCAAAAATAGAGATCACAATGCACAAGAGACAAGACACACTTTTACCCTGGGAAAACCCACAATTGGAAAAACCCAACAATCCTTTCATTATAGAATTAGATCAAAATGAGAGATATCCAAGCCAAGAACCAACGCTAACTCACCAAGATACCAAGTCAAACCCTCCTCCAAGTCACCTCCAAAGTTCCAAGTCAACACTAGTCACGTATGCTCCAGTATGGTCAAACTCAGGGAAATTTGGACATGCAACTAAGGCCAAAATTCGACCTGCAATCACCCCAAAAGAAACTCAACCTAATCACAGAAATTCATCCTTCACAGGTGCGAGTGGCAAAGTAAAAAACATGATCAAAGATGTTAATTTCTTCTTGTTTCTCTTTCTCCTTTGACTCATCCATTTGCCTCCTTCATTAGGTGCAAAAGATAATTGTTGTATGTTGAAATGAATGATCTCCAAATGGGTCGAATGGATCTCCAATATATAGTTGTCCAAGAGGGTCAAATAGGTGCCACATGGAGGGATAGGCTGACTTGTCCAAGGAGGGCCGACTTGTCCAAGGAGGTCTAACTTGATCAACTCATGGGCTTATGACTTTTAATAAAAATTCAAATTCTCTTTCTTTTAAATGTCCAAATGGGACATGATACAAATAATTTTTCTTTTGTCTCAAAAATAAATTCTTTTTTACTCTAGCATGAAGAACATGCTTAACAAATCATAATAAATACATTGATGATAATTATACATTACGAAGACCTAGCCTAGTTACAATTTCAACAATCGGTTGTTGAAATGGATGTGTCCTTTAACTGGGTCAACTTGAGCACTTGGAAGGCATGGGGACTTGACAAGGAGGAGGCCAACTTCGTCTTTTGGAGCCAAAAATTTTAACTTTTACAAATTCAATTTTTCCTCTCTCAACTGACATAAAGAACGTGTCTTTTTAATATTTTCTTTCTGACTCTAGCATGAAGAACATGTTTACAAATGCATAAAGGACCAAAAATACTAACCATGAAGATCAACCATATTTGCAAAATTCAACACTCCCTCTTAACTAGGACATTACTCATATGGACTATCTAGATGTTCTCTTATGGACAGAATTTCTCTATGAAAACGTTATAACAGAACCATCATTGACCTAGTCAGCGTCTCTAACATAGGGTAAATCTTCATCATCTCTGACATCATCATCATCGTTTAGTTAGCATCTTTGACATCATCAGCATCTTGAACATCATAAGCATCATCTAGTCAACATCTCTAACATCATCATCAATATCAACATCAACTAGTTGGTACCACTAACACATAATCCTGGTCGGTACTCCTGACACATGGCATAACATTTAGCATCAACTAGCCATCATAAATCTTGTCGGTACCGCTGACCCATATTGGTTGGGACTCTTGACCTAGACTAGTCTTGGTTCACCATTCTAGTCACTATGTTTGACTCGTGGTGAAACTTCAAAAGACACACTCTATCTGAGCAACTAGGCCCGATGCTAAATGAGCTCCTCATCCAATCTGGAGAGACTGGACCTAATGTTGAAAGCCATGCACTCAACTGTGTGATCCTAGGATTCTAGGACTATTTTCCCAACTAGTAAACATCTTTGACACAGGGAAAATAGTTGTCTTTTGTTGGACCATTTTCCCCAACTGGTCAACATCTTTGACACAGGGAGAACGACTGTCCATGATGCTATTATATCAACACTCTCTCATACTAAGAGGTATAGGACCATGATTGTTCTCTGATGTTGTTGTGTCATCACTCCCTCCCTCTGTATGATTGGTCATTCATCAAGCTAAACGTTGGACATAAAAGGTAAGCATTTATACATGTGTTTTCTGCCATATTTAGGCGGATCTAATTAAAATACGCTCAGTTATGATTACTGTAGCATACTTCTGAGCATTTAGTATGAATTTTGACTTGGTTGAAGAAACATGTTTTGAGGTATTTATTTAAAGAATTGAGACAAGCATTAGACTACCTTCACCTGGTATATTCAAGTTGAAGAAGTGCATATTGTTACATCTTTAGGGCATCTGAGGTACATGTATTCAAAATCTCTTGACATTATCATTTTGCAAAGATCTCATCGTTCCTACAGCTATAATGCTTTTCATTAGACTCACTGTCTTCAACAGTATTATTATAAATTACAATAAGGGTTTTGTCATTATTCAAATTGTATAATTGCAACAGTCTTATCATCTTACAATAGGTCTTAAGGGAGTCTCTCGTCCTAAGGAAATTGCATTAAGGTTTCATCATCTGAAGCAAGGGTTTTAAGGGTGTAAGGTCTTTCTTTTTGTTGTCATTATTTAAGAATTTTGACTGTAAGGGTTTCATTGTTGGGATTTCATTGTTATATCAATGCAAAAGTCTATTCATTGTAAGTGAGTCATTGTCCCTGGTACGAGAGCCCACAATACTTTGCAGAAGTCTATTAATCGTAAGTGGGTCACTGTCCCTAGTATGAGAGCACACAATAGTTGTCAAATTCATTAACATTTTCAAGGTGGTTGGGTGGTGCTAGGCAAGTGGTTGAATTCACCTTCAAGTTGTAGCCTAAAACACTTCAGGGTGGTAGGGTGTTGCTAGGGGAAGTTGGAGCTTGCAAGGGTGTTAGACCATCCTTTCACCAGCAATTAATAAAACTAGGGCGTTGGAGCGTCCTTCCACTTGAAGCCAGAAAATTGAACACTTTTCTAGAGTACTAGGGAGTTGGGGCTTCCCTTTTAAGTTGGAGTTGAAGCATTTTATGTACTCAAAAAATTATTAGAAAAGCGTTCAATGGTTTTTCTCCCGGAAGGGTTTCCACCTAAAAACTTCTTGTACACTGTTCTCTTGATGTGTTGATGCTTTATATGTTGTTAATGCTCTAAAAAGTTTAATAAGTTATTGATTGATAAGAAATACTGATTCACCCCCCTCTCAGTATTTCCAACATATTTATAAATCAATCCATCCTAAAGTAGCCAATATGACTCCTCTTAGGCACGTCTATAGATCACTCCATCCTGGAGTAAGCGATGTGACTCCTCATGCATGTCTATAGATCACTCCATCTTGGAGTAGGCAATGTGAGTATTTTGGGCTATTTACCCCTAGCCAAATCAATATGGCCCGACCAAAGTCCCTTATGGCTCCTCAGGTAAATGTATTAATCTCCTCTGGTCAAATCAACATGACCCAACCAAAGTTCTTCATGGCTTCTCAGAAGAGGATCTTCCCCTAGACCATTCACCCTTGGCCAAATCAACATGGCCCATCCAAAGTCCTTTATGGCTTTTCGGGTGAATTTCACCTATCTCCTCTAGTCAAATCAACATGACCCAACCAAGTCTTTCTAGCTTCTCAGGAGAAAATTTATCCAATCCTGCAATTTCCCTAGGCCATTCACCCCTGGTCAAATCAGCATGACTCAACCAAACTCCTTTATAGCTTCTCAGGTGAATGTATTAACCTCCTCTGGTCAAATCAACGTGACCTAGACAAGTTCGTATGGCTTCTCAGGAGATGTTTTTCTTGATTTGACAAAGACATCAGCACTCCCTCTCAACGAGGGAGACATTCTGCATCACGCCAATCTTGTCTTTGAAGTATACAAACTTCGCTCTAGACAAAGGCTTGGTGAGAATGCTCGCAATTTGCTCAACTGTGGATATGTATTGGAGATTCAATGCTTCCCTCTACAGCATGTCTCAAATGAAGTGAACTGATCAAATAGTCCCCCAATAAGACTTCGAAGCCACATTGCTTCACGACTTGTGACACTGGCTACAATACACTCTGCCTCTGTTGTACTAAGTGTCACAGAAATTTGCTTCCTGCTAAACCAATATATCATAGCTAATCCCAAGCTAATGCAACACCTCGAGGTGCTTTTTCTATCTTTTGCACTCCTGGCCAAATTTGAATCCATATCTCAAACCATATCCAATTGTACCATGCTTGTGTTGAGAATTTGGTAGGGTGTAGTTTAATTCAATTCTCTACTTGATAATTACTTGTGAACTTATTTCTCTTACTTAGATCTTCTCTTTATTAGCTTATTATGTCTTTCATCAAGTCAATTATCAAAACACAACAGACACAAAGTTTAGGCTCTTCAAGCCAGGGCCAAAACCTCTCCCTCTTGGAGAGGAAAACCCGCAAGTAATTCTTCTTCCTTTCAGTCGACAAGTACCATGAGCATGACCTAGAACCTTGACACTAGTATGCCTCCAAAAACTCTTTTTTTTTTTTTTCTAACGTGGGGGGGGGCTCGGTCCTAGTCCTACCGACCCTTGACAACATGTTCCTATATGCCTTCTTCAGATCTATACTCAACCTCCTAGAGATCTCCTTTCGATCCTTCTTTATACACACTTGATACATTATATCAATGCCTCTTTCTTATACTGGCAACCCTTCTTTACATTGTGCAACCTATACAATCTGAAATCTAATAGATTGCTTCTCTCCACCTTGTCATCATATAGTCATATAGTCTAAAATCTGATAGACTGCTACTCTGCACCTTTGTATCTTCAAGACTGCTCCTCTGCACCTTTGTATCTTCAAGATTGGTCCTATGCACCTTGTCAAAATACAGTCCTACAATCTGAAATCTGATAGACTGCTTTTTGTGGGGATAAGAAAATCATCTCATTGTACATACACCAAAAATCTCATAAATCTTGATCACCGAAATTCTAGGGGTCCAAACTGCACTGTCTAGCTTATCACTGAAAACCTCAGAGGTATTCCCTCGAAAATATCAAAGAAGCATGAGTTGTTTTGTTTGTCGTTTCTACGCAGTCCTCCACTGGGGTATTTACAGTAGTTTGTCCCTGTAATTAGACGACATATCTTGTGAATCGTTGCATCTATTTCTTTAACCCGACATGAGTTTGCATTATGTTTTGAGGTCAACTTGTAAGGAGTATCTCCAACATCTTTTAGGCTGATTTATTCAAGGGTATTTGCATCATACTTGAGCCAAATTTCGCGAGCATGTTGACAAGATCTTGAGGCATACTTATTTACATCAATACTGATCCTTTGCAAGTGTAACAACACTTCATATTTATGACTGCAAATTATACATTTATGACAAGATGACATATTCCTAAAAGACATCAAGAAGAAGTCATTGACCTATAATAGAAACCTAAGAAACCAAATTCGTTGGGTGGGGCCCACGAATCCCGAATCTGTCGTATCCGATACATATGGATTTGTACCGAAATCACCAGATTCGATTGTATTCGTACAGGATACGTTGAATCCCGATCGTATCCTGTACGGATATGATCGAATCCCGTACAGCCGGATTCGAGCAGCCGAAAAGTGCGATTTTGACTTGTAAAAGTGTGATTTTGACAATTGTATGATGTATCAATGTATCAATGTATCATGTATGAGTATCTAAGATCTTAAATCTATGTTTGAATCAATGAATTTGTATGAATTTGTGTAAAAAATATCCAATGGTAACACTAGGAACAGGACACATCCGGGATACGATACATTATATATTATTTTATTAAAAAAAAAAAAAAATATATATATATATATATATATTGTCCTGTTCCGGGATACGATACGTTATATATTATTTTATTAAAAATATATATATATTTTAAATATATGTATATTTTTAATAAAATAATATATAACGTATCGTATCCCGGACGTGTCCTCTTCCGGGTGTCACCGTATCTCGAATCGGATTCTCGAATCCCCGTATCCATCGAATCCCGAATCCCCGTATCAGGTGACTTAGATAAAAACTCCCTACTCATGAAACCCATGAAGCAAGCTTTACAAAAATACATTTTATTATCTTTGTCTTCTTCATTACATAAATTCATAATTACTAGTCATTATGAAGAGCAAACCTAGTTACACTTTCCAACACTCCCTCTTAACTAGGGAGGTATTCATAATGGTACATGGTTACTTTCAATCTGAAGAATCGGATTGGTAATCACATCTGTATAGCATCATATCAACTAGCATTGTCATAGTGCAAGGCCTTGACTAACAGCGCCATCTCTCAACGAGACAATGGGCTACACTGCTGGCGAGACAAATGACTTACAGACACCATCGTCATTGTCTCTCCAATCGGGTGTTCACAAAGTATGACCTTACTGGACTATTCTTATCTTGGGTAGCTAATCCTCAAAGAATATCAGTCCACGGCTACTATTATCTTGATTACCCAATCCTCCCTTATGTCTTCCCAAGTGAAGACCAGAATGACATGTTTATCCATTCTCTCCTTCATGGCCTTAACTAAGACTTACGGCGGTTAGTCCTATTCTAGTGCATGACACATGAATTAGAGAATCAAATCAGTCACTTCCTTTTAGTTTAGGAAGGACATACTCATTCCTATACAAGGAATGTACCTAAGCTCATTCTTAGGAATTACCAAATTTCTTCCGAGTAATAAACTTACCACCAGGCTCCCTCTTAACCAGGGTCCTGCAGCAACAATGGTGAGACACCGAGCTGCTCATGAAGAATTCCTCCTTTCAATGTCATGAATTTCTTCGATATTGAGAGAAATACTATAAGAGACCAAGGGTTGAGAGATATACTGTGGTAAAGGCTCATCCAATGATTACCTATAGTTAAGAAAAAAGGTTTTGAATGATGAACTACAAAGGGAAAACTTTCAGGAAATCCCCAAGTCAAAATAGCTTCGAGGGTTCCCTCTTGGTGTGATTTCTCAGGCATCAATTTATTTGAAATTCCACCGTCGAAATTCATTCAAAACTGGAGGATGCTAAGAGGAGACATAAATGAAGAAACTTGTCCAAACAAAATCCTAGAATTCCTCCTCCCTGAAATTTCGCACCAAGCCCTAGAAAATCTCCTTATCCTTAGGGGACAAAGAAAAAAGCTGAAAGAATGATATTTCATTAAGTTAATGTGATCACCAAGGATCTAGGACCAATGCCTAATCCATTGGGAGAATGGAGTCAAGAATGAGATTGATTTATGGTTTTGTTCTATCAAGGAGCCTAAGTGTAGCTTTGCATGCCCTAATGAAGCAGCTACCCAACTACAACAAGGGTTTATACTTTGACATGTCAAAATATAGAGTTTTAGGGTTAGGTTTTCAAACACAACCCCAAGGAACATTCAATTTTTCTTGCCTAATGAATAATGCATGCAATAGATCAAGATTGCCAAAGTAATTCAAGGTTTTTGCATAATTTAGAGCACAAGCAGCATCATGATGTAGTATTCCATACATTAAACATATAATGAAAATTTCTCATAAAAGAGAAATTTACATGGCAGAAAAAGAATATCCATCCATCACATTTGCAAGAGAGAGGCTCCAAAATAAAATAGCATTAACCCAAACATCAAAATGCATTAAAGAATCTCCAATTCGTCCTCCTATAGCTATACCGAAATTCCAAAAGAAACAATGATCCAAATGCAAGTGATGATGAGTAACAAATGAGGCCTCACTTGTATTTATATGAGCATCTAATAGTTCAATGGGTCTAATTAGCCTAACAAACCCCTAAAAGTCTCTCTAATGTGAAAAATAACACCCTAATTGGTGACAAGACCACCAAATAGCTCCATAACATGAAAAATAAGCCTCTCAAGAAGGACAAAATGATAATACAATAGCTAGGAGGGTCGTTGGAAGGCCTAGTGAAGTCCAACATGTGCCAAAATAGATGGAAGGGCTCCAAAAAAAAGTGATGAAGGGGGTGCCCCCTTAATATCCAAGCAAACAACCTATGGTGTCCCCAAGTGGGTATGGAAGCACAACACATCTTCATGGGTCTCCAAATGGATCAAACAAGCCTGCATTCCATCTATAAGGGTTGTAAGAACGATGCAAGCCCCCCCATTGTCTCCCACGGCGATACACATCCTCATCTAGGCCCTAGATCAGTGGCCAAGTGTGTGGCGCAATAGTGGAGCCAGTTGGGAAGGTGGTCCAGGTGCATCATCATCGTCCAATAGGTGGAACACGAGCAAGCCATGAGTAAAACTAGAGGATCCCATGGCATGGAAATCTTCTCTCTGCTATGGTGGAGACCTGTGGCCCTCAACGCTCACCCTACAAATGCCAATATCACCCTCTGGAGAGCTTGGACCCCGTATAGGGAGGCCAAACCCCAAATGAAGACCCACTTGCAATCTTGTATAATATCCAACGTGTCCCCTAACCTTCCAATACAATCAACATTAGTGCAATTGATTAAAGGAGCTTACAAATCATGGAACCAAGTGGACGCTTCATAGTGGCATGCCCTTCCATAATGGACTTCAGAACATACAAGTGTCTCCAAGTTCAAGAAGAAGGTTAAACAAGGACCCAATTAGGTGGTTTCAACCTCTAAGAGGGGGATATTCCCATGGTACATCCATTAAATGGCAGGTGGTATGTGGAATAATGATGGAATTGAGTGGGGCATTAAGGGAACGCTCCAAGCCACATGCCACAGTACAAGGGTAGTTAAAAATGGGGAAAACCACACTTGGGTATATGAGTGTAGGAGGGAGTAATCGTGGTACATGAGCTACCCCAACCATTGTTTTTCCACGCTTCTTCATATGCATTTTTCCTTTTATAGATTTTCCTTTATAACTGCTTGGGGCTCCAGGGGATGAATGTTGAAATATGTAACTAGGTTCAGTCTTCATAATGACATGTGTAATCATGAATTTATGTATTTAATGAAAAGAGAAAAATAAATTTATTATTTTTATTCTTGAGGCATGAGTTTCATGCTCAAGGGAAATTTACTTTTAGGTCAAACACCCATTGAGTGCTTCTAGGTTTGTCGTAAAGTCAATTGAGTCATTGTCATGTATTGAAGACCCATTTGGGCATGTTACACATTGTAAAGAAAATTTATTTGAGTCAAAATAGAGTCAAAAGACCCTACAAGACCTCGTCATGGTGCAAATATCAAGTTGACCTACATGAAGGGACAAGTAGGCCTAAAGAGAGCAATTTGTACCCCTCACGAGCCTATAAATAACAAGGAACTCGACCTCATTTGGACACTCACTCAAGCAAGTTCAATCTCCTCAAGATAGAAGTTGGAAAAGGACGAAGGAGAAGAAGAAAAAGTTCGAAGTTTTGGGCCTCTCTTTCTCTCTTTTTTGTTAGAGTTTCTACAATTACTAGCCAAGACAAAATTCTAAACTTGCATCGATGTTGTGAAGTTGCATCAAAGCTGTGAAGCTGCATCGAATCTATGAAGTTGCAAGGTCGAAGTTGTGAAGTTGCATCAAAGCTGTGAAGCTGCATCAAATCTGTGAAGTTGCAAGGTTGAAGTTGTGAAGCTGCCTCAAGTCGAAGACGTGAAGCTACTAAAGCTGCATCAAGGTCAAAGTTCCAGAAATTATTGTCAAGGTCGAAGTTGTTGGAAGGTGGAAGTTTGTTGCTGGAAGCCGTTCAACAAGGAAAAAGTTGACTTGGTCTTGGAGGGTCTTGGTCATAAGCCATAGGTCTTGGAATTCGTCAATTGAAGCTCTATAAGAAGAGAAGAATTCTAATGGGTTTTCCTTTTAGTTGGAGAGGTTTTGGACCTAGTTGATCACCTACAACTTGTGTCCTATTGTCTCACTGTTCTTTATGATTTGGTAGTTGTTTGATGATAGAGAACACTAATAATAATAAAGGAAAGAAGAATTTAATCAAGTAAAGTAAAAACACATCACAAGTTGTTATCAAACTAGGAGAAATCCCCTAATCTAGTTGCCCTATATTTCTCAACAATGCGAGAACGATATGTAAGATATAATGATGAATACCCCCTTTAGGTGGGGTAGTTCATCACCCACCAAGGGTTGGGACAATCATAGGTTCCCTAACGATGAAAGGGGACAATATGAGGGGCCCTAGGAACCAGGGTGATGGCCATGATGATAGGGGTAGAGCTCATGTTTGGCTTTTTCCCACGCGCTAAATTTGTATGTCCCAACCATCTTTTGCATTTTATGGTAGATTCCCTATTGAGAGTGACCAAATTATGTTTTTTTCTTTTCTTTTAGCTGCATCAACCTTCAGGGCATCATTCTAGGCACAACCCAAAGTGTGGGCAAGGGAAAGGGGAGAATAACTCCTTGTGGACCCAATGGACAAATGTGGGCCCAAATGGGAAATACGATGAATGGGGTTATAATGAGCAGAGGAGAGTGATGTATATGGTGTCATGAAGCGGGACCATGCAACCCAAATCGGGGTTTCCCATTTAGTCCCACCCCTAAAGCTAGTAGCCAATAAAGGAGATCCCACAGGACTAGGATACAAGGTTAACCACAAAATTGGACAAAGCAGACAAGAGTAAAAACCAAGCCCACTCTTTCCATTGAATCCCCCCACTAATCCATGCCCAAAAGTGTCCATGATAAGTAAACAAAAAAAACCAACTACACAATGAAAAGCCATACCTTCGGGGTCGGAAGGCCCACCTTCAAACATAAATGATCATAACAGATGGGCGAGGGAGCATATGGCTAGCTCAAGTAGCGGAAATAGTGACACATCGAGCTATATGGTGGCTGTAAGGGGTTGTTGGCTGCCGACAGAGGACCATCTAGGAGAAAAAATTTATCCTATGGATATTACCCATGGGTGGTAGTAGGTAACAAGTACCGTAGGCTATTCACCCCTAGCCAAATCAGCATGGCCCCATCGATGAATGTATCTTTCTCCCCTAGTCAAATCAGCATGACACTATGGGAGAATCCCTGCTCAATGTTGCAAAAACATCAACATGTTATACCTTTACAAGATAACATTAAACAATGGTTCAAAGATACTTTAGAAAAGGTAACGACTTCAAGATGGCTAATCGAGAGTTTCGATGGTTAGGTCCTCAACATGCACGCAACATTTTAAATTGAAGGAGTCCTCAACAAAGGAAGAATTTTTATTTCCAACATTGTAAGTAAATTGTCTAATATGGTCCCCTAACCTTCTTCTCACGTAGTAATCATTTAGCCTTCTTATTTTCCAAGTATCAAGGTCAATTCTTAATTATAGTTTCTTTTCTCTTCTAGGCCTTTTCCTTATTATATGGTTCGTGGGAGCCCCATCCCTGTCCTAGGTCTTCTAAGATGAATGCACCTTAATTTCTCATATATTATAAATTTTTATTTAAACATCTCTATATTTTTTGAAGGTTCCTCATAGAACTATCAAGAGTACGTCTAGTGTAATCTTTAAGCTTAATATTGCAAGGGTGTAACTCTTTTCATCCCAATGAATGTGAATGCAATTATCTTTTGAAGTTCTCTGCAAATGCATTCCATAATTACTTTTGATTATCGAAATTTTTTATTCTCTACTTACAGTTGTGCTGAAAATTTATGATCCTTAACTTTATTTATGTCTATATCAATGTGGATTATATCATTGTGTATCATATCATTGTGAATATTTAAGGCCTAGACCTATCTCAGGTCCTTTCTTTCGTTTATTTTCTTTAATTTGATAATTGTTTGTTAAAGAGAAGAGCCACCTCTATAAAAGCAAGGGGAGAAAGTTGTTCCCTTAAATGTTATCTTTGAGAATTGGTCGAGTTCAACTCCATAATCAAGAATGGTGTGTGGAGGATTGTTCCAAGATCAACTAGATAGTCATTGATTTGATTCTCGATGGTGGTACAAGATAAAGCAATGTTGCAAACATCACGAAAAGAAGCATGATAACATTGTCACATGGCGATTTTTTTTTGGCACCAATGTTATCAACCCAAAAAAAATCACCAATTTTTAAGTCCAAAAAAAAATCAAGAAAAAATCATGATAAA